>JAYJMM010000016.1:1200000-1705287 GCA_037349105.1 Limnomonas spitsbergensis
GATATGGGTGAGCAGCTTTGCACAGCCCGGCTCGCATGGTGCTATGCTGAGCTTACAAAATGTCACCGCCCATCAAAGGCACAGGTAATGAGACCTCGGCATGCAGCTCGTGATGGGCATCCTGGCCATGAGTGACGCGGCCTGGGGTCCTGAGTAGCAGACCCGGTTAAGCTGCTTTGCAGTGAAGCAGCTTTGCAGAACCTGGCTCACATGATGCTTGGCTTTCGTAAATCGCAAAAGATTCCTGAGGCACCGTCGAGTGCTTGATCCACAATTGCAATGACACGGGGAAGTTAAAGCGCATATCCTGTATGGGAACGTCTAAACGCCTATACCTAGGGATCCGTCAAACATCACAAAGGATTGGAAACCATCCGTAAACCTTGCTTCTTACTTATTTCAAGGATTGGAAACCACACGTAGTACTTACTTCTTACTGCTTGGCTAGACCAAGAAAACGTTGCACAGGCCTTCAAGGGCACATGGCCTGAGACCTTGACATGCAGGTCGTGAACAGCATCCTGGCCACAGGAGACATGTCCCAGGGCCCTGACTACCAACCCTGGGTATGCTGATGGGTGAGCACTAGGCTACGTGTGAAGGACACGTGGCCTGAGACCAAGGTATGCAGCTCGTGAACAGTATCCTGGCCACAAGTGCCCCGCCACCAGCTGCCAGACGGCCCCTGTGCTGTGACTGATAGAGATTGGTTCCAGCTGCCACCCATCTTGGCTCCACCTTATGCAGGTGCATCCCCCCAGCTGCCACCCATCTTGGCTTTGTTTGTATGCCGGTGCATCTCCCCAGCTGTCCCACCACCAGTTGGCAGCTTCCACAGACATAATGCGGTATTGTGACTGATAGAGATTGGCTCCGACTGCAACCCATCTTGGCTCTGTTTGCATGCCGGTGCATCCCTCCAGCTGTCCCACCACCAGCTGCCACAGAAAGAAAGAAATAAAGAAAACTACGTCCCGCAGGGGCGTGAGGGCTAAGGAAACAGTGCGGCATGGGCCTAGGCTGGTCCACGCCGCTGCCACAGATATGATACAGTCTTGTGACTGATGGACAGTGGCTCTGACTGCAATCCATCCTGGCTTCATCTCATGCAGGTGCATCCCTCCAGCTGCCCCACCACCACTAGCTGCCACATATATGATACGGTATTGTGGCTCTGACTGCAATGTATCCTGGCAACATCTCATGCAGGTGCATCCCCCCAGCTGCCCAACCACCAGCTGGCAGCCAGCCTCCGGCATCGTCAGCGGCGCCGCCCCGCTCGTCCCGCTCAAACGTGACCACGTCACCGCTGCTGCTGGCCCATCTGGCCGGCTGGGGTTTTGTCAGAGTAGCCAGCCAGCGTGGTCGGCATTTCGAGACCCCAGGTGCGACCCCTGATTTCGTATCTGTACTTAAGCTTTCAGGTATGTCAAGTTATATTGTATAACAGATTTTGATGTCACTAGAAACTCCAAGCCCTCCACCCCGAATAAACATGAAACCCTAAATCCTTGACATGAAGGGGTGGTATATTTCACATTCCAGATTCTGGTTTGCAGATTTGGGGGCTTCAGGTTCGGATTTCACATTTCAGGTCTTTATTGTAGGTTCCATGTTACAGCTTCGTGTTTCAGGTCCTAGGATATAACCCAGGCCCAGGTTGTGTTCCAGATATCATGTTCAGGCTCATTTATGAGGCTGGGTTTAATTATAGGTTTCGGATTTTGGGTTTCCGGTCCCAAGTTTTAGATTCAGGTTCCAGAGGCAGATATCGATATCGACTTCAGCTGAAGATCTGATAACCCGCAAGAAGAAGGAAAGAAAGAAAACGGCGTCTCCCCAGGGACAGGAGGATTCCGCACGTGAACAGCGCAGCTCGGGGCCGAAGCCACAGCAATACCCTTTACATATCCCGACGATAAGAGAGCATTAAAGTGCCAAGTTTGTGCCCCTAACTCTTAACCCCCAAAACCCCAGCCCTTAACCCAAAACCTTTGAACCCTAAACCCTAAACCCTACACCATCTCAGAGCCATCTTTCTGCGCGCCTCAACCCCCACTCTCTTCGATACCCTCCATGCAGCTACAGCCATGCTCTTCGGGGCAGGTAGAAAACCTGATTATTCTTTAAAAAAAAACGCAGCTCAGAGCTATGTTTGTGACTCTTGAACTCTGATACCTTTCAAACCCACCCTGCAGCTATGGGAATTTTTCTACGCATCTCCCCCCCCCCTGCGCCTCTCAACCCCCACTCTTGGTAGCAAAATCTGGCTATCAAATCCGTATCAAAGTTGTATCATGCCGTATTGTGCTACCTTGGTGCCACAGCTGTAGCTTGCAACCTTGCTCCCAATCCCTCTGATACCAACCTTGCTGCTAAGGTCATGCTATCCTGGACAAGTAAAAACCCTGAATATTCCTAAACAACTATGTGCATCTCGGAGCCATGTGTAAGGAAATCCTAAACCCTTAATCCTGAACCCTGAATTTTAAACCCCATGCCCTGAGCCCTAAACCCTAAACTCTAAGCCCTGAACTCTAAACCCTAAGCCCTAAGCCCTAAGCCCTGAACCCTAAACTCTCTCAGAGCCATGTTTGTGCGTCTCTCCACTCCTGCCCTCTTTGATCCCCTCCATGCAGCTATGGCCATGCTATCCTGGACATCATGGACAACCAGACAATACGCTTCAGATGGTAGGTATGGCAAAGGTGGGGATACAGAAAAATTACCTCCTTTGCCATCTCTCTCCCTTTTCCCCTCATGGTGCTCAATTTCGCACCGTCTCTCTCCCTACTTTCTCCATGCAAATTACCCCCTTGCCGTCTCACTCCCTGTTTCCCCTCATGGTACTTAATTTCGTACCATCTCTCTCCCTACTTTCTCCATGAAAATAATCCCCTTGCCGACTCTCTTTATCTTTTTCACACTGTTTCAGTTCCCTTGTCGTATCTCTCCCTCTTTGTTTCAAAGCAACAGCGAGGGGTGTCTTCCCTCCAGGCTGTATGTGCTGTTTCCTTAACTCGCACGTCCCACAAACAGGGTAGTCCCCCACCCCCCCCACCCCCCATCATTTCCCCATGACTTTACTGTTCCAGGAATTCAGTTGCTCCTGCACTTGCCCAGGCATTCAGTTGCTCCTGCACTGTCCCAGGAAATCAGTTGCTCCTGCACTGTTCCAGGAATTCAGTTGCTCCTGCACTGTCCCAGGAAATCAGTTGCTCCTGCACTGTCCCAGGAATTCAGTTGCTCCTGCACTGTCCCAGGAATTCAGTTGCTCCTGCACTGTCCCAGGCATTCAGTTGCTCCTGCACTGGCCCAGGAAATCAGTTGCTCCTGCACTGTTCCAGGAATTCAGTTGCTCCTGCACTTGCCCAGGCATTCAGTTGCTCCTGCACTGCCCAGGAATTTAGTTGCTCCTGCACTGTTCCAGGAAATCAGTTGCTCCTGCACTGTTCCAGGAATTCAGTTGCTCCTGCACTTGCCCAGGCATTCAGTTGCTCCTGCACTGCCCAGGAAATCAGTTGCTCCTGCACTGTTCCAGGAATTCAGTTGCTCCTGCACTGTCCTAAGAATTCAGTTGCTCCTGCACTGTCCCAGGAATTCAGTTGCTCCTGCACTGTCCCAGGAATTCAGTTGCTCCTGCACTGTCCCAGGAATTCAGTTGCTCCTGCACTGTCCCAGGAATTCAGTGGCTCCTGCACTGTTCCAGGAATTCAGTTGCTCCTGCACTGTCCCAGGAAATCAGTTGCTCCTGCACTGTCCCAGGAATTCAGTTGCTCCTGCACTGTCCCAGGAATTCAGTTGCTCCTGCACTGTCCCAGGAATTCAGTGGCTCCTGCACTGTTCCAGGAATTCAGTTGCTCCTGCACTGTCCCAGGAATTCAGTTGCTCCTGCACTGTCCCAGGAATTCAGTTGCTCCTGCACTGTCCCAGGCATTCAGTTGCTCCTGCACTGACCCAGGAAATCAGTTGCTCCTGCACTGTCCCAGGAATTTAGTTGCTCCTGCACTGTTCCAGGAATTCAGTTGCTCCTGCACTGTCCTAGGAATTCAGTTGCTCCTGCACTGTCCCAGGAATTCAGTTGCTCCTGCACTGTCCCAGGAATTCAGTTGCTCCTGCACTGTCCCAGGAATTCAGTTGCTCCTGCACTGTCCCAGGAAATCAGTTGCTCCTGCACTGTTCCAGGAATTCAGTTGCTCCTGCACTGTCCCAGGAAATCAGTTGCTCCTGCACTGTCCCAGGAATTCAGTTGCTCCTGCACTGTCCCAGGAAATCAGTTGCTCCTGCACTGTCCCAGGAATTCAGTTGCTCCTGCACTGTCCCAGGAAATCAGTTGCTCCTGCACTGTCCCAGGAATTCAGTTGCTCCTGCACTGGCCCAGGAATTCAGTTGCTCCTGCACTGCCCAGGAATTCAGTTGCTCCTGCACTGTCCCAGGAAATCAGTTGCTCCTGCACTGCCCAGGAATTTAGTTGCTCCAGCACTGTTCCAGGAAATCAGTTGCTCCTGCACTGCCCAGGTCTTCGAATCTGGGATATTTAGATTTCTAGTGTAGGTCCTGCAGGGCATCTTTAATTGTAGTATTTTACAGGTGTTTTGTGTGGCTTTTCGAGTTTTCAGGGTGTTGCATTCACTTCTAGACACACAAGACGGTTGATGCGACTTGGGACGTGATCATAGAAAGTGGTACTAGAGAGCAAGAGCTAGGGCTTATTCACCATGAGGCTGTCATGGTACATAAGCACACACTACCACCAATCCCCTCCCTCAGCCCCCTTCCCCCGACTTTGAGCTCTCTGTTCCTCAGCCCCCCCATCCCACCACCACCATCACACAGACACACTGGTCCCCAGAGCACATTGTAATTTCGCTGTGCGGCAGCCCAGTTTTAAAGGATGCCCATGAGGCCCTGAATGGGCCAATTCACTGGGCCAGCCAGAATATGACTGGCCCCGTCCAAGAAAGCAATCCAGTTAGAAAACAAATGTATAATCATATAAAATACATGAATTGTAAGGTATCTTTGATACTGCTTAACTACTTTGCTATTTGAAAGGATGTCAGTCAGCCTTGTTGTTTGCCTCTGGTACCTGCAGACAGTCAGGCGCCCATGCGGCCGAGCCTTTTGAGCAGGACCCAGAAGTGTAATATCATTGACCTGCAGATGTATTTGTCGGCAGCAACCAAATAATCTGCAAGTATTTAGGGCAGAACAGGAAACTGGGTCTGCCACATCATGTAGTCTAAAGCTGCAGGCTTGGATGTAGGGTTTCGTTTGTGTTCCTCAGTAGTGCTGCTAATGGTAGAGGCAGTCACAAAAAGCAGCGAGAATGAATGTGAAAAAGACATAATCGAATCTCCCCACGTGACGGCCCGCTGGTCACTTCGGACATTTATATAAACGGCTTTTTGAGCAGCGAAACCCAATTGCTGGGGCATGGGGGTGCAACCCACATGTCAAGGGAAGACACGTAATAAGTAATGACTGTTCCCTCTAGGGGGCTCCGCCCTGACATTTTCATGTTTGGCGCCACTCCCAACCCTAGCACATTATACCTCTACTAATGCTTAGGTATTTTTTTCATATCACCATTTCTCTTCAGTGTGGCTCTCATGCGCTCGATCTATCACGCACCTCAACAGGTACCGCAATCAGGACGGCGTCGCTGTGGCCTCGGACAATGTAACGCTAGTTCAACAGCCAGGCTGCCCCAGCCGCGCTGGGCGCCTGGTCGAGTCCAAGGAAGGGTCCAATTGATCCTAGCCCGCCCTGAATGCATCCGTCATGGCTGCTGGTTGCCTGATGTAATCGGCAGTAGCCGCGTGGTCGAATCCAAATAGGGGTCCAATCCTAGCCCTCCCTGCGTCCCTGAGTGATGACCTCTCGATTCTTCAAGCAAGAGGCAGCCGAAGTTAAATACAAATAGGGTCCAATCTGACCCCGCCTAGCATTCCTGGCAGCCGCTGGTCTGATGAGGTTTTATGCTGATGCAAAAGATCCTGGCAGATCCTGTAAAAGATCATGCAAAAGATCCTGCCACAGATCCTGGCCAGGGGCCAGAGGCCAGACGCCAGATCCTGCAAAATATTTTGGCCAGAGGCCAGAGGCCAAGTCCTGCAAAAGATCATACAAAGATCCTGGCTAGAGGCCAGAGGCCAGATCCTGCAAAAGATCTTGCAAAAGATCTTAAGATCCTGGCATGCAGTCGCTGGTTTATCTGCTGATGCAAAAGACAGAAGCAGCCGCAGTCAAATCAAAACAAGGGTTTAATTTTGGCCCACCATGCGTCCCTGATGGTCGCTGAATTCTTGATGCAAGAGGAAGTAGCTGCGTGGTCCAATCCAAAATTTCAAACATGGGTCGAGTTCCAAGCCTGCAAGGGAGCGCTAATGGCCATTGGTCTGCTTGTTTACAGCGGTGCATACCCGCTGAGTGGGCCCGGCTGAACGTTCAGCCGGGTGGGGCTGGTAGGGATTAGGGAATGACTAGGCTCAATTCAGGTATCATGCACAGCCATGACCATGGTGCAGCCATGCCACCTTCTTATTCGAGGAGGACAAGTCGGCAAGAACGTGGAACCCAGTTGGTCTGCGTGTTTGAGAGGCAGTAGCTGAAATCCACGCAAGTGTTCATTTGAAGCCTACCCTGAATCCCTAATGGCCGCCTAATCCATTAAACTGCATATAGATCCAGGCAGGTGCGGGTCCAATCGGAACATGTATGCCTTCAATTCCTGGCAGTCCGTCGCTGGTCTGATACTCTAATGAATTAATGATTCAAGTAAGAGGCAGAAACTGCGCCGTCATATCCAAACAGGGGCTCAATTGAAGCCTGCCCTTAATTCCTTATAGTCGCTGGTAGGCTCGTGCAAAGACGGAGCAGTAGCCGCACTCAAATCCGAACATGGGTCTGCCTGGTCGGAGTCCGCCTTCAATTCCTTGTACCGTAGTCTCTGGTCTCACTGCTGATGCACAAGGCAAGAACTGCGCAGTCAAATCCAAACAAGATTGCAATCGAAGCCTGTCCGGAAACGCTGATGGCCACTGGTCTGCTGATACAAGAATGAAGCAATAGCCGCGCTGGGAAATCCAAACGGTCAAACAGGCGGGGGTCCAGCCATTGTTCAATCGGAGCCCGCCTTACATTCATAGCACTCGCTGGCTTGCTACAGTAATGACAGAGACAGAAACTGCGCAGCCAAGTCCTAACAAGGGTATAGAAAGAAAGATAGAAAGCTACTCCCCGTGGGGGGCGTGAGAGTTAAGGAAACAGCGCAGAGTGGGCCGAAGCAACATCCGCGCCGTTACAAACAAGGGTTCAATCAAAGCCTGCCCTGAACCGTTGACGGCCGCTGGTATGTAGTTGCAAGAAGCAGAAGCCGGCTTGCCGCGCTGGGAAATCCAAATGATCTCAATAAAGCTTGACCTACGATGAGTGGGCCCATATCCAAATGTGGCTTGGCTGCGGAGGCACCCAACTGATCGGTTGGGACTTGGGAGGAAAGAAACAATCAAGTTGGCCAATGAAAAACTAAGAAGAGGGGTAAATCTGAAAGTCAAGGGTGACAAAAGATTGTGATGGAAGGTCAGGCTAAGGAAATCCCAACCTCGGATATCCAAACCTAGTCAAGGCTTCATTTCTCAGTCAAAAATCAGAATTCTGAGGACAGGGGGAGGGGTCTATTCCAATCAGCTCAACTGTGTGCTTGTCATAGTGGCGAACAAATGTATCTGGTTCAAAATTTTCGAATGGTCAAACAAAGAAATAAAGCCCCACTTACCATTCTGTAGCTCCCACCTTCCAGCTACCCATCATTGCTAGAGATCATGAAGCTCTTGAAAGGAGAGGACTAGTCCAGATCCGAATGTCGACATTGAACAGTACTCACACATCATGATGGCCTCTAACTTCAGCTTGCTCATGTGCTCCCTAAGGCTTACAATAGGCAACACACAACGGAACAGAAGCCGCATGCATCAACACCACTTGGCTCCAAGCTGCATGTTACGCAAATTTGGCGCTCCGACGTGAAACTGCATGGCTGATAGCATGACCATCTTCCCATATGCAGCCATGCACCTTGCACACCGTCTGCAGCGCATCCCCTGCTGCTGATGGTCCATGCTCTTGCTGAGGACCATACAACTGCCGGAGGGTGTCATCGCACAGTGTCCGGGGCTTGGCATCATCACCTCTGCACAGGACCTCAGCTGACATGCTTGAGCTCGCATGAAGCTGGTGGAAGCTGACCAGGGACGACCCCCACCAGCCAGCTGGGCATGTAGGCAACTGAAGATAACGTCAAGGGTTGACACCTCGTACGTCATAATGGTAGTGCGTTACCCGTTGAAGAGGAGGCTAAGATTGCAAAGGGGGTGGGCTGTTGGACCTGAGCATGGCACATGCTTTCCTACCACATGGGCCAATTAAGGAGGCAAGGACGCTGCTGATCCATCAGGTCACTCCCTCTGGAGTACTTGAAATTCGTTTACCCCCTCGGTCCCGTCAATCTTTTCTCAGATGATGACGGTTGATGAGGGCCATAAGGGCACCGAGCTGTTTGTTCGTGTTTTTGTGTCACGGTTTTTTAGGGGTTGGGCGGCCTGCCAATTGGCCTGCCTCACACTTTTTGAAGTCCCAGTAAAATGATTTGCCTCTCATGGCATGCAGCCGGACACCTGAAGCTGGATGCCAGAATTCGTGAGCGCTTGAACCTATATTGCCATGCACGCATTGTTACCGGGACTGAAATCAAATGACCAACGCCGGACTCTCATAGCTGCTCACTTCAGGGATTGGGTAAGCAGTTTTCAAGAGGTGCAATTCCTACAAAAAGCTGCAGATGAATGAACGAAGGAAGTAATGATGTTGACGGTGTGCATTCTGAAAAACAGCCCCCCAAACGCAACTTCAGGCCAGGGGTTTCGAAGATTCCCGACCAAGAAGGAGCGGGACCCTCGCTAATACGCGATCGAAGCGACTGGTTACAGCAGCTGAAACAGAAGGAGCGGGCGGAGCAAGTGCCGATCTATTTGATGAAGCCGAGGGAGATGTAGGAGCGCCCAGCCCCCGTGCGTGTGGGCAGCGCTGTGGGTCAGCATGCGGCGTGGAAATCTGGCATTGATTGATCGAACCATCAAGTCCTGTGACACCCAAACAATTAATCTGACTAAAATTCGAGGTAAGCGGCAAGCCTGAGGGGGAGAGTGAAAGCTGAGGCGGTCATCTGGACAAATGGCCAATGAGGCATTTTTAATATATACATCACTACTTTCTAATCAGAGTGGTTTATTAGGACAAAGGGTGTTATTTGTATACTGTGTGTCCTGTGCGATCTGAGTGTTAGGTTCTGAGTGTTCTGAATGTCCTGTGTGTTCTGGATGTTCTGAGTGTTCTGCATGCACTGCAGACAGTTTGAAACCAACTAAGAGATGATAACCAACTCGGCAGGATCGCAATTGACCGCCGTTGCCACTCTCCTGGACATGCCTGCTAGTCCTGTGTATGGCTCGTGGAGCCTCTCCCTCCGCATGAATGACGACAGAGCCAAGCCACTTCTTCTATTTGCATGGGATTCCCCTCCCACCCACCATGTGACAATACTGGCCATCACGTTGTCCTTCTCCTGGCCTCACAAATGTTGCCCCAATGCTTGCGCGCAGGTGGACTGGCCACCCCAGGGGGTGACTGACTTGAAGGACCATCAGACGGGGGTGCTGCTCAGGGGTGAGGAAGGGGGCTCCTGCTCAGGGTCAAGGAGGCTAGAGATGCCAGGTCCGGCGGTGGGAGTAGGGTGACCCGATGGCAGGTGGAGGGGAGCAAGGGGGCATTGTGTACAAGGCGGGTTAGGCTTGGGAGGGTTCATCCTTTGCTAGTTTGCTGGCCTGCGTGCTCTTGTCCAACTCCGCGCTTCCGTTGGTTGGGCAGGCATACGCTGTTGCCCTGGTTTCAATAAAGGCAGCCAGACAGAAATCCCAATCAAGCAAAGACATGAGTCCAGGTGCCCCTCGGATGCCTTTGCAGTGTGCAAAGCTTGACACCCCCCGGATAGGCGTGTCACCTCCTCGGGTGCAAATACCACCTCCTCTCCCTCCCACCCAGGCCTGCCTCCTCGAGTGGCCCCCAGCTGCCCTGGGCTTGCATGCTTTCCAGTCAAACCTGAGGGCGGCCAGTGGCATTCCCAGTCACGTCTTTGTTGTGTTCGGGGCCTGCCTTGCTGGACCCGGGTGGCGGCGGCACGCTGTCGGAGCTGGGCCCTTGAGAGCGTCCGCATGCTGTCTCTACAACCTCCCTCACGCATTGCACGCTCCCTGACCTCCCTGCTCTGTCAATTTTCAGGTCTTAAGCCTTCCACGGCAGCGGTGGCGGCAGCAGTGGATTCGACGTGACCGGCCGCTATGACAAGAGGCGAATCCCCTCGCTGCCCAAGGGGGTCGCGGAGCTGCGTCTGGACCCACCGTCCGGGGTGTAACCGGCGTGAAAGCTGTCCGTCCGTCCGTGTGCAATGCCTGGTCTCAGTACCAGCAGGCCCTAGGGTGGCCGCCTCTCACAGGGGTAACTTCGGCCATGCATAGTGCCGCTACCCAGCAGGCGCCCCCTCGGCTGCCGCGGCTGGCTCAGCCTTAGTCAGCCGGCAGCTATGGCAGCGATCTGATGCAGCTGTACCTCGCAAGCACCCCACATTTCGAGGCAGGGAGCTAGGCGGCAGCTGCCGTTTCTTTCATGCGGAAGATGGTGCTGTTTTCTTTGGAGCCGTAAGGTGAGGTGTAAGGCGGGCGGCGGGAGGCCATGTATATGAGATGGGGGTGGTGGACGAGAAATAAGTGGCCACTGGGATATCATGTTGCCATGTACAGTCCAACTTCACCCATCTGCATGCATGGCATTCCTGATGGCACCCATGCATCTCCATGCGTGCACAATTGCACACCTAACTTCACCTGTTCATCTCCATGCGGCATGCAAGCCCTGGCAGCAATGTCACTGACAAAGATATATTAAACTGTGAGCTTGTCCAGGTGAGGTCGGGTCAATGTCAGGACTGGGAAAACAGGTCAAAGCAGGACTGTCACACAAACAGAAGCGCTGCAAAACAGGTATTGATAGCAAAACTGAGGTGTAAAAGCCCTGAGGACATCGCCTAGAGAACCCACCTAGAACTTCTGCGTCAAAGTGCTCTGAAATAGTGAAATCAGGGGGTGAAATGATTCTTTTGCAAGGACGGACCATCAGAGCCAATTAACCTGTTCCCAAGATAGGGATTGGAGCCGACCACAGACCGTAACAAATCATCTGCCGTCAGTCGACCGTTCGCCATCGTCTCAAATTACCTCAGTCGGCAGGCTGAACCGGAGGGCGCAAACAAGGCGTGCAGGTCATCCCCTGGCATTAGACCGTGGTGGTCAGTGATGAGATTAAATAGCGCCCCTTCGACTCATGGTCATGTCGATGATAACCACAAATCGCCAAGGGCGGGGACAGCAGCATGGTACAAGAGACACGGGCGACCCTGGTTTGACGCCTTTTAATGTACAAAGAGGATCGCTTCTTAAAAAGGCTCTCCTGGTTCACACTGCAGAAAGTTTGAAACCATCTATTGTTGGTTTTAACAAAGGCAGCCAGACAGTAATCCCAATCAAGCAAAGACATGAGTCCAGGTGCCCCTCGGATGCCTTTGCAGTGTGCAAAGCTTGACACCCCCCGGATAGGCGTGTCACCTCGTGGGGTGCAAATACCACCTCCTCTCCCTCCCACCCAGGCCTGCCTCCTCGAGTGGCCCCCAGCTGCCCTGGGCTTGCATGCTTTCCAGTCAAACCTGAGGGCGGCCAGTGGCATTCCCAGTCACGTCTTTGTTGTGTTCGGGGCCTGCCTTGCTGGACCCGGGTGGCGGCGGCACGCTGTCGGAGCTGGGCCCTTGAGAGCGTCCGCATGCTGTCTCTATAACCTCCCTCACGCATTGCACGCTCCCTGCCCTCCCTGCCCTGTCAATTTTCAGGTCTTAAGCCTTCCACGGCAGCGGTGACGGCAGCAGTGGATTCGACGTGACCGGCCGCTATGACAAGAGGCGAATCCCCTCGCTGCCCAAGGGGGTCGCGGAGCTGCGTCTGGACCCACCGTCCGGGGTGTAACCGGCGTGAAAGCTGTCCGTCCGTCCGTGTGCAATGCCTGGTCTCAGTACCAGCAGGCCCTAGGGTGGCCGCCTCTCACAGGGGTAACTTCGGCCATGCATAGTGCCGCTACCCAGCAGGCGCCCCCTCGGCTGCCGCGGCTGGCTCAGCCTTAGTCAGCCGGCAGCTATGGCAGCGATCTGATGCAGCTGTACCTCGCAAGCACCCCACATTTCGAGGCAGGGAGCTAGGCGGCAGCTGCCGTTTCTTTCATGCGGAAGATGGTGCTGTTTTCTTTGGAGCCGTAAGGTGAGGTGTAAGGCGGGCGGCGGGAGGCCATGTATATGAGATGGGGGTGGTGGACGAGAAATAAGTGGCCACTGGGATATCATGTTGCCATGTACAGTCCAACTTCACCCATCTGCCTGCATGGCATTCCTGATGGCACCCATGCATCTCCATGCGTGCACAATTGCACACCTAACTTCACCTGTTCATCTCCATGCGGCATGCAAGCCCTGGCAGCAATGTCACTGACAAAGATATATTAAACTGTGAGCTTTGTCCAGGTGAGGTCGGGTCAATGTCAGGACTGGGAAAACAGGTCAAAGCAGGACTGTCACACAAACAGAAGCGCTGCAAAACAGGTATTGATAGCAAAACTGAGGTGTAAAAGCCCTGAGGACGTCGCCTAGAGAACCCCCGTAGAACTTCTGCGTCAAGGTGCTCTGAAATAGTGAAATCAGGGGGTGAAATGATTCTTTTGCAAGGACGGACCATCAGAGCCAATTAACCTGTTCCCAAGATAGGGATTGGAGCCGACCACAGACCGTAACAAATCATCTGCCGTCAGTCGACCGTTCGCCATCGTCTCAAATTACCTCAGTCGGCAGGCTGAACCGGAGGGCGCAAACAAGGCGTGCAGGTCATCCCCTGGCATTAGACCGTGGTGGTCAGTGATGAGATTAAATAGCGCCCCTTCGACTCATGGTCATGTCGATGATAACCACAAATCGCCAAGGGCGGGGACAGCAGCATGGTACAAGAGACACGGGCGACCCTGGTTTGACGCCTTTTAATGTACAAAGAGGATCGCTTCTTAAAAAGGCTCTCCTGGTTCACACTGCAGAAAGTTTGAAACCATCTATTGTTGGTTTTAACAAAGGCAGCCAGACAGTAATCCCAATCAAGCAAAGACATGAGTCCAGGTGCCCCTCGGATGCCTTTGCAGTGTGCAAAGCTTGACACCCCCCGGATAGGCGTGTCACCTCGTGGGGTGCAAATACCACCTCCTCTCCCTCCCACCCAGGCCTGCCTCCTCGAGTGGCCCCCAGCTGCCCTGGGCTTGCATGCTTTCCAGTCAAACCTGAGGGCGGCCAGTGGCATTCCCAGTCACGTCTTTGTTGTGTTCGGGGCCTGCCTTGCTGGACCCGGGTGGCGGCGGCACGCTGTCGGAGCTGGGCCCTTGAGAGCGTCCGCATGCTGTCTCTATAACCTCCCTCACGCATTGCACGCTCCCTGCCCTCCCTGCCCTGTCAATTTTCAGGTCTTAAGCCTTCCACGGCAGCGGTGACGGCAGCAGTGGATTCGACGTGACCGGCCGCTATGACAAGAGGCGAATCCCCTCGCTGCCCAAGGGGGTCGCGGAGCTGCGTCTGGACCCACCGTCCGGGGTGTAACCGGCGTGAAAGCTGTCCGTCCGTCCGTGTGCAATGCCTGGTCTCAGTACCAGCAGGCCCTAGGGTGGCCGCCTCTCACAGGGGTAACTTCGGCCATGCATAGTGCCGCTACCCAGCAGGCGCCCCCTCGGCTGCCGCGGCTGGCTCAGCCTTAGTCAGCCGGCAGCTATGGCAGCGATCTGATGCAGCTGTACCTCGCAAGCACCCCACATTTCGAGGCAGGGAGCTAGGCGGCAGCTGCCGTTTCTTTCATGCGGAAGATGGTGCTGTTTTCTTTGGAGCCGTAAGGTGAGGTGTAAGGCGGGCGGCGGGAGGCCATGTATATGAGATGGGGGTGGTGGACGAGAAATAAGTGGCCACTGGGATATCATGTTGCCATGTACAGTCCAACTTCACCCATCTGCCTGCATGGCATTCCTGATGGCACCCATGCATCTCCATGCGTGCACAATTGCACACCTAACTTCACCTGTTCATCTCCATGCGGCATGCAAGCCCTGGCAGCAATGTCACTGACAAAGATATATTAAACTGTGAGCTTTGTCCAGGTGAGGTCGGGTCAATGTCAGGACTGGGAAAACAGGTCAAAGCAGGACTGTCACACAAACAGAAGCGCTGCAAAACAGGTATTGATAGCAAAACTGAGGTGTAAAAGCCCTGAGGACGTCGCCTAGAGAACCCCCGTAGAACTTCTGCGTCAAGGTGCTCTGAAATAGTGAAATCAGGGGGTGAAATGATTCTTTTGCAAGGACGGACCATCAGAGCCAATTAACCTGTTCCCAAGATAGGGATTGGAGCCGACCACAGACCGTAACAAATCATCTGCCGTCAGTCGACCGTTCGCCATCGTCTCAAATTACCTCAGTCGGCAGGCTGAACCGGAGGGCGCAAACAAGGCGTGCAGGTCATCCCCTGGCATTAGACCGTGGTGGTCAGTGATGAGATTAAATAGCGCCCCTTCGACTCATGGTCATGTCGATGATAACCACAAATCGCCAAGGGCGGGGACAGCAGCCTGGTACGAGAGACACGGGCGACCCTGGTTCGACGCCTTTTAATGTACAAAGAGGATCGCTTCTAAAAAAGGCTCTCCTAAATCACACTGCAGAAAGTTAGAAACCATATTTTGTTGGTTATAATAATGGCAGCCAGACAGAAATCCCAATCAAGCAAAGACATGAGTCCAGGTGCCCCTCGGATGCCTTTGCAGTGTGCAAAGCTTGACACCCCCCAGATAGGCGTGTCACCTCGTGGGGTGCAAATACCACCTCCTCTCCCTCCCACCCAGGCCTGCCTCCTCGAGTGGCCCCCAGCTGCCCTGGGCTTGCATGCTTTCCAGTCAAACCTGAGGGCGGCCAGTGGCATTCCCAGTCACGTCTTTGTTGTGTTCGGGGCCTGCCTTGCTGGACCCGGGTGGCGGCGGCACGCTGTCGGAGCTGGGCCCTTGAGAGCGTCCGCATGCTGTCTCTATAACCTCCCTCACGCATTGCACACTCCCTGACCTCCCTGCTCTGTCAATTTTCAGGTCTTAAGCCTTCCACGGCAGCGGTGGCGGCAGCAGTGGATTCGACGTGACCGGCCGCTATGACAAAAGGCGAATCCCCTCGCTGCCCAAGGGGGTCGCGGAGCTGCATCTGGACCCACCGTCCGGGGTGTAACCGGCGTGAAAGCTGTCCGTCCGTCCGTGTGCAATGCCTGGTCTCAGTAACAGCAGGCCCTAGGGTGGCCGCCTCTCACAGGGGTAACTTCGGCCATGCATAGTGCCGCTACCCAGCAGGCGCCCCCTCGGCTGCCGCGGCTAGCTCAGCCTTAGTCAGCCGGCAGCTATGGCAGCGATCTGATGCAGCTGTACCTCGCAAGCACCCAGGCAGGGAGCTAGGCGGCAGCTGCCGTTTCTTTCATGCGGAAGATGGTGCTGTTTTCTTTGGAGCCGTAAGGTGAGGTGTAAGGCGGGCGGCGGGAGGCCATGTATATGAGATGGGGGTGGTGGACGAGAAATAAGTGGCCACTGGGATATCATGTTGCCATGTACAGTCCACCTTCACCCATCTGCCTGCATGGCATTCCTGATGGCACCCATGCATCTCCATGCGTGCACAATTGCACACCTAACTTCACCTGTTCATCTCCATGCGGCATGCAAGCCCTGGCAGCAATGTCACTCACAAAGATATATTAAACTGTGAGCTTGTCCAGGTGAGGTCGGGTCAATGTCAGGACTGGGAAAACAGGTCAAAGCAGGACTGTCACACAAACAGAAGCGCTGCAAAACAGGTATTGATAGCAAAACTGAGGTGTAAAAGCCCTGAGGACGTCGCCTAGAGAACCCCCGTAGAACTTCTGCGTCAAGGTGCTCTGAAATAGTGAAATCAGGGGGTGAAATGTTTATTTTGCAAGGACGGACCATCAGAGCCAATTAACCTGTTCCCAAGATAGGGATTGGAGCCGACCACAGACCGTAACAAATCATCTGCCGTCAGTCGACCGTTCGCCATCGTCTCAAATTACCTCAGTCGGCAGGCTGAACCGGAGGGCGCAAACAAGGCGTGCAGGTCATCCCCTGGCATTAGACCGTGGTGGTCAGTGATGAGATTAAATAGCGCCCCTTCGACTCATGGTCATGTCGATGATAACCACAAATCGCCAAGGGCGGGGACAGCAGCCTGGTACGAGAGACACGGGCGACCCTGGTTCGACGCATTTTAACGTACAAAGAGGATCGCTTCTAAAAAAGGCTCTCCTGGATCACACTGCAGAAAGTTTGAAACCATATTTTGTTGGTTTTAATAAAGGCAGCCAGACAGAAATCCCAATCAAGCAAAGACATGAGTCCAGGTGCCCCTCGGATGCCTTTGCAGTGTGCAAAGCTTGACACCCCCCGGATAGGCGTGTCACCTCGTGGGGTGCAAATACCACCTCCTCTCCCTCCCACCCAGGCCTGCCTCCTCGAGTGGCCCCCAGCTGCCCTGGGCTTGCATGCTTTCCAGTCAAACCTGAGGGCGGCCAGTGGCATTCCCAGTCACGTCTTTGTTGTGTTCGGGGCCTGCCTTGCTGGACCCGGGTGGCGGCGGCACGCTGTCGGAGCTGGGCCCTTGAGAGCGTCCGCATGCTGTCTCTATAACCTCCCTCACGCATTGCACACTCCCTGACCTCCCTGCTCTGTCAATTTTCAGGTCTTAAGCCTTCCACGGCAGCGGTGGCGGCAGCAGTGGATTCGACGTGACCGGCCGCTATGACAAAAGGCGAATCCCCTCGCTGCCCAAGGGGGTCGCGGAGCTGCATCTGGACCCACCGTCCGGGGTGTAACCGGCGTGAAAGCTGTCCGTCCGTCCGTGTGCAATGCCTGGTCTCAGTAACAGCAGGCCCTAGGGTGGCCGCCTCTCACAGGGGTAACTTCGGCCATGCATAGTGCCGCTACCCAGCAGGCGCCCCCTCGGCTGCCGCGGCTGGCTCAGCCTTAGTCAGCCGGCAGCTATGGCAGCGATCTGATGCAGCTGTACCTCGCAAGCACCCCACATTTCGAGGCAGGGAGCTAGGCGGCAGCTGCCGTTTCTTTCATGCGGAAGATGGTGCTGTTTTCTTTGGAGCCGTAAGGTGAGGTGTAAGGCGGGCGGTGGGAGGCCATGTATATGAGATGGGGGTGGTGGACGAGAAATAAGTGGCCACTGGGATATCATGTTGCCATGTACAGTCCACCTTCACCCATCTGCCTGCATGGCATTCCTGATGGCACCCATGCATCTCCATGCGTGCACAATTGCACACCTAACTTCACCTGTTCATCTCCATGCGGCATGCAAGCCCTGGCAGCAATGTCACTGACAAAGATATATTAAACTGTGAGCTTGTCCAGGTGAGGTCGGGTCAATGTCAGGACTGGGAAAACAGGTCAAAGCAGGACTGTCACACAAACAGAAGCGCTGCAAAACAGGTATTGATAGCAAAACTGAGGTGTAAAAGCCCTGAGGACGTCGCCTAGAGAACCCCCGTAGAACTTCTGCGTCAAGGTGCTCTGAAATAGTGAAATCAGGGGGTGAAATGTTTATTTTGCAAGGACGGACCATCAGAGCCAATTAACCTGTTCCCAAGATAGGGATTGGAGCCGACCACAGACCGTAACAAATCATCTGCCGTCAGTCGACCGTTCGCCATCGTCTCAAATTACCTCAGTCGGCAGGCTGAACCGGAGGGCGCAAACAAGGCGTGCAGGTCATCCCCTGGCATTAGACCGTGGTGGTCAGTGATGAGATTAAATAGCGCCCCTTCGACTCATGGTCATGTCGATGATAACCACAAATCGCCAAGGGCGGGGACAGCAGCCTGGTACGAGAGACACGGGCGACCCTGGTTCGACGCCTTTTAATGTTCAAAGAGGATCGCTTCTTAAAAAGGCTCTCCTAAATCACACTGCAGAAAGTTTGAAACCATCTTTTGTTGGTTATAATAAAGGCAGCCAGACAGAAATCCCAATCAAGCAAAGACATGAGTCCAGGTGCCCCTCGGATGCCTTTGCAGTGTGCAAAGCTTGACACCCCCCGGATAGGCGTGTCACCTCGTGGGGTGCAAATACCACCTCCTCTCCCTCCCACCCAGGCCTGCCTCCTCGAGTGGCCCCCAGCTGCCCTGGGCTTGCATGCTTTCCAGTCAAACCTGAGGGCGGCCAGTGGCATTCCCAGTCACGTCTTTGTTGTGTTCGGGGCCTGCCTTGCTGGACCCGGGTGGCGGCGGCACGCTGTCGGAGCTGGGCCCTTGAGAGCGTCCGCATGCTGTCTCTATAACCTCCCTCACGCATTGCACACTCCCTGACCTCCCTGCTCTGTCAATTTTCAGGTCTTAAGCCTTCCACGGCAGCGGTGGCGGCAGCAGTGGATTCGACGTGACCGGCCGCTATGACAAAAGGCGAATCCCCTCGCTGCCCAAGGGGGTCGCGGAGCTGCATCTGGACCCACCGTCCGGGGTGTAACCGGCGTGAAAGCTGTCCGTCCGTCCGTGTGCAATGCCTGGTCTCAGTAACAGCAGGCCCTAGGGTGGCCGCCTCTCACAGGGGTAACTTCGGCCATGCATAGTGCCGCTACCCAGCAGGCGCCCCCTCGGCTGCCGCGGCTAGCTCAGCCTTAGTCAGCCGGCAGCTATGGCAGCGATCTGATGCAGCTGTACCTCGCAAGCACCCAGGCAGGGAGCTAGGCGGCAGCTGCCGTTTCTTTCATGCGGAAGATGGTGCTGTTTTCTTTGGAGCCGTAAGGTGAGGTGTAAGGCGGGCGGCGGGAGGCCATGTATATGAGATGGGGGTGGTGGACGAGAAATAAGTGGCCACTGGGATATCATGTTGCCATGTACAGTCCACCTTCACCCATCTGCCTGCATGGCATTCCTGATGGCACCCATGCATCTCCATGCGTGCACAATTGCACACCTAACTTCACCTGTTCATCTCCATGCGGCATGCAAGCCCTGGCAGCAATGTCACTCACAAAGATATATTAAACTGTGAGCTTGTCCAGGTGAGGTCGGGTCAATGTCAGGACTGGGAAAACAGGTCAAAGCAGGACTGTCACACAAACAGAAGCGCTGCAAAACAGGTATTGATAGCAAAACTGAGGTGTAAAAGCCCTGAGGACGTCGCCTAGAGAACCCCCGTAGAACTTCTGCGTCAAGGTGCTCTGAAATAGTGAAATCAGGGGGTGAAATGTTTATTTTGCAAGGACGGACCATCAGAGCCAATTAACCTGTTCCCAAGATAGGGATTGGAGCCGACCACAGACCGTAACAAATCATCTGCCGTCAGTCGACCGTTCGCCATCGTCTCAAATTACCTCAGTCGGCAGGCTGAACCGGAGGGCGCAAACAAGGCGTGCAGGTCATCCCCTGGCATTAGACCGTGGTGGTCAGTGATGAGATTAAATAGCGCCCCTTCGACTCATGGTCATGTCGATGATAACCACAAATCGCCAAGGGCGGGGACAGCAGCCTGGTACGAGAGACACGGGCGACCCTGGTTCGACGCCTTTTAAAGTACAAAGAGGATCGCTTCTAAAAAAGGCTCTCCTGGATCACACTGCAGAAAGTTTGAAACCATATTTTGTTGGTTTTAATAAAGGCAGCCAGACAGAAATCCCAATCAAGCAAAGACATGAGTCCAGGTGCCCCTCGGATGCCTTTGCAGTGTGCAAAGCTTGACACCCCCCGGATAGGCGTGTCACCTCGTGGGGTGCAAATACCACCTCCTCTCCCTCCCACCCAGGCCTGCCTCCTCGAGTGGCCCCCAGCTGCCCTGGGCTTGCATGCTTTCCAGTCAAACCTGAGGGCGGCCAGTGGCATTCCCAGTCACGTCTTTGTTGTGTTCGGGGCCTGCCTTGCTGGACCCGGGTGGCGGCGGCACGCTGTCGGAGCTGGGCCCTTGAGAGCGTCCGCATGCTGTCTCTATAACCTCCCTCACGCATTGCACGCTCCCTGCCCTCCCTGCCCTGTCAATTTTCAGGTCTTAAGCCTTCCACGGCAGCGGTGGCGGCAGCAGTGGATTCGACGTGACCGGCCGCTATGACAAGAGGCGAATCCCCTCGCTGCCCAAGGGGGTCGCGGAGCTGCGTCTGGACCCACCGTCCGGGGTGTAACCGGCGTGAAAGCTGTCCGTCCGTCCGTGTGCAATGCCTGGTCTCAGTACCAGCAGGCCCTAGGGTGGCCGCCTCTCACAGGGGTAACTTCGGCCATGCATAGTGCCGCTACCCAGCAGGCGCCCCCTCGGCTGCCGCGGCTGGCTCAGCCTTAGTCAGCCGGCAGCTATGGCAGCGATCTGATGCAGCTGTACCTCGCAAGCACCCAGGCAGGGAGCTAGGCGGCAGCTGCCGTTTCTTTCATGCGGAAGATGGTGCTGTTTTCTTTGGAGCCGTAAGGTGAGGTGTAAGGCGGGCGGCGGGAGGCCATGTATATGAGATGGGGGTGGTGGACGAGAAATAAGTGGCCACTGGGATATCATGTTGCCATGTACAGTCCACCTTCACCCATCTGCCTGCATGGCATTCCTGATGGCACCCATGCATCTCCATGCGTGCACAATTGCACACCTAACTTCACCTGTTCATCTCCATGCGGCATGCAAGCCCTGGCAGCAATGTCACTCACAAAGATATATTAAACTGTGAGCTTGTCCAGGTGAGGTCGGGTCAATGTCAGGACTGGGAAAACAGGTCAAAGCAGGACTGTCACACAAACAGAAGCGCTGCAAAACAGGTATTGATAGCAAAACTGAGGTGTAAAAGCCCTGAGGACGTCGCCTAGAGAACCCCCGTAGAACTTCTGCGTCAAGGTGCTCTGAAATAGTGAAATCAGGGGGTGAAATGTTTATTTTGCAAGGACGGACCATCAGAGCCAATTAACCTGTTCCCAAGATAGGGATTGGAGCCGACCACAGACCGTAACAAATCATCTGCCGTCAGTCGACCGTTCGCCATCGTCTCAAATTACCTCAGTCGGCAGGCTGAACCGGAGGGCGCAAACAAGGCGTGCAGGTCATCCCCTGGCATTAGACCGTGGTGGTCAGTGATGAGATTAAATAGCGCCCCTTCGACTCATGGTCATGTCGATGATAACCACAAGTCGCCAAGGGCGGGGACAGCAGCCTGGTACGAGAGACACGGGCGACCCTGGTTCGACGCCTTTTAAAGTACAAAGAGGATCGCTTCTAAAAAAGGCTCTCCTGGATCACACTGCAGAAAGTTTGAAACCATATTTTGTTGGTTTTAATAAAGGCAGCCAGACAGAAATCCCAATCAAGCAAAGACATGAGTCCAGGTGCCCCTCGGATGCCTTTGCAGTGTGCAAAGCTTGACACCCCCCGGATAGGCGTGTCACCTCGTGGGGTGCAAATACCACCTCCTCTCCCTCCCACCCAGGCCTGCCTCCTCGAGTGGCCCCCAGCTGCCCTGGGCTTGCATGCTTTCCAGTCAAACCTGAGGGCGGCCAGTGGCATTCCCAGTCACGTCTTTGTTGTGTTCGGGGCCTGCCTTGCTGGACCCGGGTGGCGGCGGCACGCTGTCGGAGCTGGGCCCTTGAGAGCGTCCGCATGCTGTCTCTATAACCTCCCTCACGCATTGCACACTCCCTGACCTCCCTGCTCTGTCAATTTTCAGGTCTTAAGCCTTCCACGGCAGCGGTGGCGGCAGCAGTGGATTCGACGTGACCGGCCGCTATGACAAAAGGCGAATCCCCTCGCTGCCCAAGGGGGTCGCGGAGCTGCATCTGGACCCACCGTCCGGGGTGTAACCGGCGTGAAAGCTGTCCGTCCGTCCGTGTGCAATGCCTGGTCTCAGTAACAGCAGGCCCTAGGGTGGCCGCCTCTCACAGGGGTAACTTCGGCCATGCATAGTGCCGCTACCCAGCAGGCGCCCCCTCGGCTGCCGCGGCTAGCTCAGCCTTAGTCAGCCGGCAGCTATGGCAGCGATCTGATGCAGCTGTACCTCGCAAGCACCCAGGCAGGGAGCTAGGCGGCAGCTGCCGTTTCTTTCATGCGGAAGATGGTGCTGTTTTCTTTGGAGCCGTAAGGTGAGGTGTAAGGCGGGCGGCGGGAGGCCATGTATATGAGATGGGGGTGGTGGACGAGAAATAAGTGGCCACTGGGATATCATGTTGCCATGTACAGTCCACCTTCACCCATCTGCCTGCATGGCATTCCTGATGGCACCCATGCATCTCCATGCGTGCACAATTGCACACCTAACTTCACCTGTTCATCTCCATGCGGCATGCAAGCCCTGGCAGCAATGTCACTCACAAAGATATATTAAACTGTGAGCTTGTCCAGGTGAGGTCGGGTCAATGTCAGGACTGGGAAAACAGGTCAAAGCAGGACTGTCACACAAACAGAAGCGCTGCAAAACAGGTATTGATAGCAAAACTGAGGTGTAAAAGCCCTGAGGACGTCGCCTAGAGAACCCCCGTAGAACTTCTGCGTCAAGGTGCTCTGAAATAGTGAAATCAGGGGGTGAAATGTTTATTTTGCAAGGACGGACCATCAGAGCCAATTAACCTGTTCCCAAGATAGGGATTGGAGCCGACCACAGACCGTAACAAATCATCTGCCGTCAGTCGACCGTTCGCCATCGTCTCAAATTACCTCAGTCGGCAGGCTGAACCGGAGGGCGCAAACAAGGCGTGCAGGTCATCCCCTGGCATTAGACCGTGGTGGTCAGTGATGAGATTAAATAGCGCCCCTTCGACTCATGGTCATGTCGATGATAACCACAAATCGCCAAGGGCGGGGACAGCAGCCTGGTACGAGAGACACGGGCGACCCTGGTTCGACGCCTTTTAACGTACAAAGAGGATCGCTTCTAAAAAGGCTCTCCTGGATCACACTGCAGAAAGTTTGAAACCATATTTTGTTGGTTTTAATAAAGGCAGCCAGACAGAAATCCCAATCAAGCAAAGACATGAGTCCAGGTGCCCCTCGGATGCCTTTGCAGTGTGCAAAGCTTGACACCCCCCGGATAGGCGTGTCACCTCGTGGGGTGCAAATACCACCTCCTCTCCCTCCCACCCAGGCCTGCCTCCTCGAGTGGCCCCCAGCTGCCCTGGGCTTGCATGCTTTCCAGTCAAACCTGAGGGCGGCCAGTGGCATTCCCAGTCACGTCTTTGTTGTGTTCGGGGCCTGCCTTGCTGGACCCGGGTGGCGGCGGCACGCTGTCGGAGCTGGGCCCTTGAGAGCGTCCGCATGCTGTCTCTATAACCTCCCTCACGCATTGCACACTCCCTGACCTCCCTGCTCTGTCAATTTTCAGGTCTTAAGCCTTCCACGGCAGCGGTGGCGGCAGCAGTGAATTCGACGTGACCGGCCGCTATGACAAAAGGCGAATCCCCTCGCTGCCCAAGGGGGTCGCGGAGCTGCATCTGGACCCACCGTCCGGGGTGTAACCGGCGTGAAAGCTGTCCGTCCGTCCGTGTGCAATGCCTGGTCTCAGTAACAGCAGGCCCTAGGGTGGCCGCCTCTCACAGGGGTAACTTCGGCCATGCATAGTGCCGCTACCCAGCAGGCGCCCCCTCGGCTGCCGCGGCTGGCTCAGCCTTAGTCAGCCGGCAGCTATGGCAGCGATCTGATGCAGCTGTACCTCGCAAGCACCCCACATTTCGAGGCAGGGAGCTAGGCGGCAGCTGCCGTTTCTTTCATGCGGAAGATGGTGCTGTTTTCTTTGGAGCCGTAAGGTGAGGTGTAAGGCGGGCGGTGGGAGGCCATGTATATGAGATGGGGGTGGTGGACGAGAAATAAGTGGCCACTGGGATATCATGTTGCCATGTACAGTCCACCTTCACCCATCTGCCTGCATGGCATTCCTGATGGCACCCATGCATCTCCATGCGTGCACAATTGCACACCTAACTTCACCTGTTCATCTCCATGCGGCATGCAAGCCCTGGCAGCAATGTCACTCACAAAGATATATTAAACTGTGAGCTTGTCCAGGTGAGGTCGGGTCAATGTCAGGACTGGGAAAACAGGTCAAAGCAGGACTGTCACACAAACAGAAGCGCTGCAAAACAGGTATTGATAGCAAAACTGAGGTGTAAAAGCCCTGAGGACGTCGCCTAGAGAACCCCCGTAGAACTTCTGCGTCAAGGTGCTCTGAAATAGTGAAATCAGGGGGTGAAATGTTTATTTTGCAAGGACGGACCATCAGAGCCAATTAACCTGTTCCCAAGATAGGGATTGGAGCCGACCACAGACCGTAACAAATCATCTGCCGTCAGTCGACCGTTCGCCATCGTCTCAAATTACCTCAGTCGGCAGGCTGAACCGGAGGGCGCAAACAAGGCGTGCAGGTCATCCCCTGGCATTAGACCGTGGTGGTCAGTGATGAGATTAAATAGCGCCCCTTCGACTCTGGGTCATGTCGATGATAACCACAAATCGCCAAGGGCGGGGACAGCAGCCTGGTACGAGAGACACGGGCGACCCTGGTTCGACGCCTTTTAAAGTACATAGAGGATCGCTTCTAAAAAAGGCTCTCCTGGATCACACTGCAGAAAGTTTGAAACCATATTTTGTTGGTTTTAATAAAGGCAGCCAGACAGAAATCCCAATCAAGCAAAGACATGAGTCCAGGTGCCCCTCGGATGCCTTTGCAGTGTGCAAAGCTTGACACCCCCCGGATAGGCGTGTCACCTCGTGGGGTGCAAATACCACCTCCTCTCCCTCCCACCCAGGCCTGCCTCCTCGAGTGGCCCCCAGCTGCCCTGGGCTTGCATGCTTTCCAGTCAAACCTGAGGGCGGCCAGTGGCATTCCCAGTCACGTCTTTGTTGTGTTCGGGGCCTGCCTTGCTGGACCCGGGTGGCGGCGGCACGCTGTCGGAGCTGGGCCCTTGAGAGCGTCCGCATGCTGTCTCTATAACCTCCCTCACGCATTGCACACTCCCTGACCTCCCTGCTCTGTCAATTTTCAGGTCTTAAGCCTTCCACGGCAGCGGTGGCGGCAGCAGTGAATTCGACGTGACCGGCCGCTATGACAAAAGGCGAATCCCCTCGCTGCCCAAGGGGGTCGCGGAGCTGCATCTGGACCCACCGTCCGGGGTGTAACCGGCGTGAAAGCTGTCCGTCCGTCCGTGTGCAATGCCTGGTCTCAGTAACAGCAGGCCCTAGGGTGGCCGCCTCTCACAGGGGTAACTTCGGCCATGCATAGTGCCGCTACCCAGCAGGCGCCCCCTCGGCTGCCGCGGCTGGCTCAGCCTTAGTCAGCCGGCAGCTATGGCAGCGATCTGATGCAGCTGTACCTCGCAAGCACCCCACATTTCGAGGCAGGGAGCTAGGCGGCAGCTGCCGTTTCTTTCATGCGGAAGATGGTGCTGTTTTCTTTGGAGCCGTAAGGTGAGGTGTAAGGCGGGCGGTGGGAGGCCATGTATATGAGATGGGGGTGGTGGACGAGAAATAAGTGGCCACTGGGATATCATGTTGCCATGTACAGTCCACCTTCACCCATCTGCCTGCATGGCATTCCTGATGGCACCCATGCATCTCCATGCGTGCACAATTGCACACCTAACTTCACCTGTTCATCTCCATGCGGCATGCAAGCCCTGGCAGCAATGTCACTCACAAAGATATATTAAACTGTGAGCTTGTCCAGGTGAGGTCGGGTCAATGTCAGGACTGGGAAAACAGGTCAAAGCAGGACTGTCACACAAACAGAAGCGCTGCAAAACAGGTATTGATAGCAAAACTGAGGTGTAAAAGCCCTGAGGACGTCGCCTAGAGAACCCCCGTAGAACTTCTGCGTCAAGGTGCTCTGAAATAGTGAAATCAGGGGGTGAAATGTTTATTTTGCAAGGACGGACCATCAGAGCCAATTAACCTGTTCCCAAGATAGGGATTGGAGCCGACCACAGACCGTAACAAATCATCTGCCGTCAGTCGACCGTTCGCCATCGTCTCAAATTACCTCAGTCGGCAGGCTGAACCGGAGGGCGCAAACAAGGCGTGCAGGTCATCCCCTGGCATTAGACCGTGGTGGTCAGTGATGAGATTAAATAGCGCCCCTTCGACTCATGGTCATGTCGATGATAACCACAAATCGCCAAGGGCGGGGACAGCAGCCTGGTACGAGAGACACGGGCGACCCTGGTTCGACGCCTTTTAAAGTACAAAGAGGATCGCTTCTAAAAAAGGCTCTCCTGGATCACACTGCAGAAAGTTTGAAACCATATTTTGTTGGTTTTAATAAAGGCAGCCAGACAGAAATCCCAATCAAGCAAAGACATGAGTCCAGGTGCCCCTCGGATGCCTTTGCAGTGTGCAAAGCTTGACACCCCCCGGATAGGCGTGTCACCTCGTGGGGTGCAAATACCACCTCCTCTCCCTCCCACCCAGGCCTGCCTCCTCGAGTGGCCCCCAGCTGCCCTGGGCTTGCATGCTTTCCAGTCAAACCTGAGGGCGGCCAGTGGCATTCCCAGTCACGTCTTTGTTGTGTTCGGGGCCTGCCTTGCTGGACCCGGGTGGCGGCGGCACGCTGTCGGAGCTGGGCCCTTGAGAGCGTCCGCATGCTGTCTCTATAACCTCCCTCACGCATTGCACGCTCCCTGCCCTCCCTGCCCTGTCAATTTTCAGGTCTTAAGCCTTCCACGGCAGCGGTGGCGGCAGCAGTGGATTCGACGTGACCGGCCGCTATGACAAGAGGCGAATCCCCTCGCTGCCCAAGGGGGTCGCGGAGCTGCGTCTGGACCCACCGTCCGGGGTGTAACCGGCGTGAAAGCTGTCCGTCCGTCCGTGTGCAATGCCTGGTCTCAGTACCAGCAGGCCCTAGGGTGGCCGCCTCTCACAGGGGTAACTTCGGCCATGCATAGTGCCGCTACCCAGCAGGCGCCCCCTCGGCTGCCGCGGCTGGCTCAGCCTTAGTCAGCCGGCAGCTATGGCAGCGATCTGATGCAGCTGTACCTCGCAAGCACCCCACATTTCGAGGCAGGGAGCTAGGCGGCAGCTGCCGTTTCTTTCATGCGGAAGATGGTGCTGTTTTCTTTGGAGCCGTAAGGTGAGGTGTAAGGCGGGCGGCGGGGGGCCATGTATATGAGATGGGGGTGGTGGACGAGAAATAAGTGGCCACTGGGATATCATGTTGCCATGTACAGTCCAACTTCACCCATCTGCATGCATGGCATTCCTGATGGCACCCATGCATCTCCATGCGTGCACAATTGCACACCTAACTTCACCTGTTCATCTCCATGCGGCATGCAAGCCCTGGCAGCAATGTCACTGACAAAGATATATTAAACTGTGAGCTTGTCCAGGTGAGGTCGGGTCAATGTCAGGACTGGGAAAACAGGTCAAAGCAGGACTGTCACACAAACAGAAGCGCTGCAAAACAGGTATTGATAGCAAAACTGAGGTGTAAAAGCCCTGAGGACGTCGCCTAGAGAACCCACCTAGAACTTCTGCGTCAAAGTGCTCTGAAATAGTGAAATCAGGGGGTGAAATGATTCTTTTGCAAGGACGGACCATCAGAGCCAATTAACCTGTTCCCAAGATAGGGATTGGAGCCGACCACAGACCGTAACAAATCATCTGCCGTCAGTCGACCGTTCGCCATCGTCTCAAATTACCTCAGTCGGCAGGCTGAACCGGAGGGCGCAAACAAGGCGTGCAGGTCATCCCCTGGCATTAGACCGTGGTGGTCAGTGATGAGATTAAATAGCGCCCCTTCGACTCTGGGTCATGTCGATGATAACCACAAATCGCCAAGGGCGGGGACAGCAGCCTGGTACGAGAGACACGGGCGACCCTGGTTCGACGCCTTTTTATGTACAAAGAGGATCGCTTCTAAAAAAGGCTCTCCTGGATCACACTGCAGAAAGTTTGAAACCATATTTTGTTGGTTTTAATAAAGGCAGCCAGACAGAAATCCCAATCAAGCAAAGACATGAGTCCAGGTGCCCCTCGGATGCCTTTGCAGTGTGCAAAGCTTGACACCCCCCGGATAGGCGTGTCACCTCGTGGGGTGCAAATACCACCTCCTCTCCCTCCCACCCAGGCCTGCCTCCTCGAGTGGCCCCCAGCTGCCCTGGGCTTGCATGCTTTCCAGTCAAACCTGAGGGCGGCCAGTGGCATTCCCAGTCACGTCTTTGTTGTGTTCGGGGCCTGCCTTGCTGGACCCGGGTGGCGGCGGCACGCTGTCGGAGCTGGGCCCTTGAGAGCGTCCGCATGCTGTCTCTATAACCTCCCTCACGCATTGCACGCTCCCTGCCCTCCCTGCCCTGTCAATTTTCAGGTCTTAAGCCTTCCACGGCAGCGGTGGCGGCAGCAGTGGATTCGACGTGACCGGCCGCTATGACAAGAGGCGAATCCCCTCGCTGCCCAAGGGGGTCGCGGAGCTGCGTCTGGACCCACCGTCCGGGGTGTAACCGGCGTGAAAGCTGTCCGTCCGTCCGTGTGCAATGCCTGGTCTCAGTACCAGCAGGCCCTAGGGTGGCCGCCTCTCACAGGGGTAACTTCGGCCATGCATAGTGCCGCTACCCAGCAGGCGCCCCCTCGGCTGCCGCGGCTGGCTCAGCCTTAGTCAGCCGGCAGCTATGGCAGCGATCTGATGCAGCTGTACCTCGCAAGCACCCCACATTTCGAGGCAGGGAGCTAGGCGGCAGCTGCCGTTTCTTTCATGCGGAAGATGGTGCTGTTTTCTTTGGAGCCGTAAGGTGAGGTGTAAGGCGGGCGGCGGGAGGCCATGTATATGAGATGGGGGTGGTGGACGAGAAATAAGTGGCCACTGGGATATCATGTTGCCATGTACAGTCCAACTTCACCCATCTGCATGCATGGCATTCCTGATGGCACCCATGCATCTCCATGCGTGCACAATTGCACACCTAACTTCACCTGTTCATCTCCATGCGGCATGCAAGCCCTGGCAGCAATGTCACTGACAAAGATATATTAAACTGTGAGCTTGTCCAGGTGAGGTCGGGTCAATGTCAGGACTGGGAAAACAGGTCAAAGCAGGACTGTCACACAAACAGAAGCGCTGCAAAACAGGTATTGATAGCAAAACTGAGGTGTAAAAGCCCTGAGGACGTCGCCTAGAGAACCCACCTAGAACTTCTGCGTCAAAGTGCTCTGAAATAGTGAAATCAGGGGGTGAAATGATTCTTTTGCAAGGACGGACCATCAGAGCCAATTAACCTGTTCCCAAGATAGGGATTGGAGCCGACCACAGACCGTAACAAATCATCTGCCGTCAGTCGACCGTTCGCCATCGTCTCAAATTACCTCAGTCGGCAGGCTGAACCGGAGGGCGCAAACAAGGCGTGCAGGTCATCCCCTGGCATTAGACCGTGGTGGTCAGTGATGAAATTAAATAGCGCCCCTTCGACTCCGGGTCATGTCGATGATAACCACAAATCGCCAAGGGCGGGGACAGCAGCCTGGTACGAGAGACACGGGCGACCCTGGTTCGACGCCTTTTAATGTACAAAGAGGATCGCTTCTAAAAAAGGCTCTCCTGGATCACACTGCAGAAAGTTTGAAACCATATTTTGTTGGTTTTAATAAAGGCAGCCAGACAGAAATCCCAATCAAGCAAAGACATGAGTCCAGGTGCCCCTCGGATGCCTTTGCAGTGTGCAAAGCTTGACACCCCCCGGATAGGCGTGTCACCTCGTGGGGTGCAAATACCACCTCCTCTCCCTCCCACCCAGGCCTGCCTCCTCGAGTGGCCCCCAGCTGCCCTGGGCTTGCATGCTTTCCAGTCAAACCTGAGGGCGGCCAGTGGCATTCCCAGTCACGTCTTTGTTGTGTTCGGGGCCTGCCTTGCTGGACCCGGGTGGCGGCGGCACGCTGTCGGAGCTGGGCCCTTGAGAGCGTCCGCATGCTGTCTCTATAACCTCCCTCACGCATTGCACGCTCCCTGCCCTCCCTGCCCTGTCAATTTTCAGGTCTTAAGCCTTCCACGGCAGCGGTGGCGGCAGCAGTGGATTCGACGTGACCGGCCGCTATGACAAGAGGCGAATCCCCTCGCTGCCCAAGGGGGTCGCGGAGCTGCGTCTGGACCCACCGTCCGGGGTGTAACCGGCGTGAAAGCTGTCCGTCCGTCCGTGTGCAATGCCTGGTCTCAGTACCAGCAGGCCCTAGGGTGGCCGCCTCTCACAGGGGTAACTTCGGCCATGCATAGTGCCGCTACCCAGCAGGCGCCCCCTCGGCTGCCGCGGCTGGCTCAGCCTTAGTCAGCCGGCAGCTATGGCAGCGATCTGATGCAGCTGTACCTCGCAAGCACCCCACATTTCGAGGCAGGGAGCTAGGCGGCAGCTGCCGTTTCTTTCATGCGGAAGATGGTGCTGTTTTCTTTGGAGCCGTAAGGTGAGGTGTAAGGCGGGCGGCGGGAGGCCATGTATATGAGATGGGGGTGGTGGACGAGAAATAAGTGGCCACTGGGATATCATGTTGCCATGTACAGTCCAACTTCACCCATCTGCATGCATGGCATTCCTGATGGCACCCATGCATCTCCATGCGTGCACAATTGCACACCTAACTTCACCTGTTCATCTCCATGCGGCATGCAAGCCCTGGCAGCAATGTCACTGACAAAGATATATTAAACTGTGAGCTTGTCCAGGTGAGGTCGGGTCAATGTCAGGACTGGGAAAACAGGTCAAAGCAGGACTGTCACACAAACAGAAGCGCTGCAAAACAGGTATTGATAGCAAAACTGAGGTGTAAAAGCCCTGAGGACGTCGCCTAGAGAACCCACCTAGAACTTCTGCGTCAAAGTGCTCTGAAATAGTGAAATCAGGGGGTGAAATGATTCTTTTGCAAGGACGGACCATCAGAGCCAATTAACCTGTTCCCAAGATAGGGATTGGAGCCGACCACAGACCGTAACAAATCATCTGCCGTCAGTCGACCGTTCGCCATCGTCTCAAATTACCTCAGTCGGCAGGCTGAACCGGAGGGCGCAAACAAGGCGTGCAGGTCATCCCCTGGCATTAGACCGTGGTGGTCAGTGATGAGATTAAATAGCGCCCCTTCGACTCATGGTCATGTCGATGATAACCACAAATCGCCAAGGGCGGGGACAGCAGCATGGTACAAGAGACACGGGCGACCCTGGTTTGACGCCTTTTAATGTACAAAGAGGATCGCTTCTTAAAAAGGCTCTCCTGGTTCACACTGCAGAAAGTTTGAAACCATCTATTGTTGGTTTTAACAAAGGCAGCCAGACAGTAATCCCAATCAAGCAAAGACATGAGTCCAGGTGCCCCTCGGATGCCTTTGCAGTGTGCAAAGCTTGACACCCCCCGGATAGGCGTGTCACCTCGTGGGGTGCAAATACCACCTCCTCTCCCTCCCACCCAGGCCTGCCTCCTCGAGTGGCCCCCAGCTGCCCTGGGCTTGCATGCTTTCCAGTCAAACCTGAGGGCGGCCAGTGGCATTCCCAGTCACGTCTTTGTTGTGTTCGGGGCCTGCCTTGCTGGACCCGGGTGGCGGCGGCACGCTGTCGGAGCTGGGCCCTTGAGAGCGTCCGCATGCTGTCTCTATAACCTCCCTCACGCATTGCACGCTCCCTGCCCTCCCTGCTCTGTCAATTTTCAGGTCTTAAGCCTTCCACGGCAGCGGTGGCGGCAGCAGTGGATTCGACGTGACCGGCCGCTATGACAAGAGGCGAATCCCCTCGCTGCCCAAGGGGGTCGCGGAGCTGCGTCTGGACCCACCGTCCGGGGTGTAACCGGCGTGAAAGCTGTCCGTCCGTCCGTGTGCAATGCCTGGTCTCAGTACCAGCAGGCCCTAGGGTGGCCGCCTCTCACAGGGGTAACTTCGGCCATGCATAGTGCCGCTACCCAGCAGGCGCCCCCTCGGCTGCCGCGGCTGGCTCAGCCTTAGTCAGCCGGCAGCTATGGCAGCGATCTGATGCAGCTGTACCTCGCAAGCACCCCACATTTCGAGGCAGGGAGCTAGGCGGCAGCTGCCGTTTCTTTCATGCGGAAGATGGTGCTGTTTTCTTTGGAGCCGTAAGGTGAGGTGTAAGGCGGGCGGCGGGAGGCCATGTATATGAGATGGGGGTGGTGGACGAGAAATAAGTGGCCACTGGGATATCATGTTGCCATGTACAGTCCACCTTCACCCATCTGCCTGCATGGCATTCCTGATGGCACCCATGCATCTCCATGCGTGCACAATTGCACACCTAACTTCACCTGTTCATCTCCATGCGGCATGCAAGCCCTGGCAGCAATGTCACTGACAAAGATATATTAAACTGTGAGCTTTGTCCAGGTGAGGTCGGGTCAATGTCAGGACTGGGAAAACAGGTCAAAGCAGGACTGTCACACAAACAGAAGCGCTGCAAAACAGGTATTGATGGCAAAACTGAGGTGTAAAAGCCCTGAGGACGTCGCCTAGAGAACCCCCGTAGAACTTCTGCGTCAAGGTGCTCTGAAATAGTGAAATCAGGGGGTGAAATGATTCTTTTGCAAGGACGGACCATCAGAGCCAATTAACCTGTTCCCAAGATAGGGATTGGAGCCGACCACAGACCGTAACAAATCATCTGCCGTCAGTCGACCGTTCGCCATCGTCTCAAATTACCTCAGTCGGCAGGCTGAACCGGAGGGCGCAAACAAGGCGTGCAGGTCATCCCCTGGCATTAGACCGTGGTGGTCAGTGATGAGATTAAATAGCGCCCCTTCGACTCATGGTCATGTCGATGATAACCACAAATCGCCAAGGGCGGGGACAGCAGCCTGGTACGAGAGACACGGGCGACCCTGGTTCGACGCCTTTTAATGTACAAAGAGGATCGCTTCTAAAAAAGGCTCTCCTGGATCACACTGCAGAAAGTTTGAAACCATATTTTGTTGGTTTTAATAAAGGCAGCCAGACAGAAATCCCAATCAAGCAAAGACATGAGTCCAGGTGCCCCTCGGATGCCTTTGCAGTGTGCAAAGCTTGACACCCCCCGGATAGGCGTGTCACCTCGTGGGGTGCAAATACCACCTCCTCTCCCTCCCACCCAGGCCTGCCTCCTCGAGTGGCCCCCAGCTGCCCTGGGCTTGCATGCTTTCCAGTCAAACCTGAGGGCGGCCAGTGGCATTCCCAGTCACGTCTTTGTTGTGTTCGGGGCCTGCCTTGCTGGACCCGGGTGGCGGCGGCACGCTGTCGGAGCTGGGCCCTTGAGAGCGTCCGCATGCTGTCTCTATAACCTCCCTCACGCATTGCACACTCCCTGACCTCCCTGCTCTGTCAATTTTCAGGTCTTAAGCCTTCCACGGCAGCGGTGGCGGCAGCAGTGGATTCGACGTGACCGGCCGCTATGACAAGAGGCGAATCCCCTCGCTGCCCAAGGGGGTCGCGGAGCTGCGTCTGGACCCACCGTCCGGGGTGTAACCGGCGTGAAAGCTGTCCGTCCGTCCGTGTGCAATGCCTGGTCTCAGTACCAGCAGGCCCTAGGGTGGCCGCCTCTCACAGGGGTAACTTCGGCCATGCATAGTGCCGCTACCCAGCAGGCGCCCCCTCGGCTGCCGCGGCTGGCTCAGCCTTAGTCAGCCGGCAGCTATGGCAGCGATCTGATGCAGCTGTACCTCGCAAGCACCCCACATTTCGAGGCAGGGAGCTAGGCGGCAGCTGCCGTTTCTTTCATGCGGAAGATGGTGCTGTTTTCTTTGGAGCCGTAAGGTGAGGTGTAAGGCGGGCGGCGGGAGGCCATGTATATGAGATGGGGGTGGTGGACGAGAAATAAGTGGCCACTGGGATATCATGTTGCCATGTACAGTCCACCTTCACCCATCTGCCTGCATGGCATTCCTGATGGCACCCATGCATCTCCATGCGTGCACAATTGCACACCTAACTTCACCTGTTCATCTCCATGCGGCATGCAAGCCCTGGCAGCAATGTCACTGACAAAGATATATTAAACTGTGAGCTTTGTCCAGGTGAGGTCGGGTCAATGTCAGGACTGGGAAAACAGGTCAAAGCAGGACTGTCACACAAACAGAAGCGCTGCAAAACAGGTATTGATAGCAAAACTGAGGTGTAAAAGCCCTGAGGACGTCGCCTAGAGAACCCCCGTAGAACTTCTGCGTCAAGGTGCTCTGAAATAGTGAAATCAGGGGGTGAAATGATTCTTTTGCAAGGACGGACCATCAGAGCCAATTAACCTGTTCCCAAGATAGGGATTGGAGCCGACCACAGACCGTAACAAATCATCTGCCGTCAGTCGACCGTTCGCCATCGTCTCAAATTACCTCAGTCGGCAGGCTGAACCGGAGGGCGCAAACAAGGCGTGCAGGTCATCCCCTGGCATTAGACCGTGGTGGTCAGTGATGAGATTAAATAGCGCCCCTTCGACTCCGGGTCATGTCGATGATAACCACAAATCGCCAAGGGCGGGGACAGCAGCCTGGTACGAGAGACACGGGCGACCCTGGTTCGACGCCTTTTAATGTACAAAGAGGATCGCTTCTAAAAAAGGCTCTCCTGGATCACACTGCAGAAAGTTTGAAACCATCTTTTGTTGGTTTTAATAAAGGCAGCCAGACAGAAATCCCAATCAAGCAAAGACATGAGTCCAGGTGCCCCTCGGATGCCTTTGCAGTGTGCAAAGCTTGACACCCCCCGGATAGGCGTGTCACCTCGTGGGGTGCAAATACCACCTCCTCTCCCTCCCACCCAGGCCTGCCTCCTCGAGTGGCCCCCAGCTGCCCTGGGCTTGCATGCTTTCCAGTCAAACCTGAGGGCGGCCAGTGGCATTCCCAGTCACGTCTTTGTTGTGTTCGGGGCCTGCCTTGCTGGACCCGGGTGGCGGCGGCACGCTGTCGGAGCTGGGCCCTTGAGAGCGTCCGCATGCTGTCTCTATAACCTCCCTCACGCATTGCACACTCCCTGACCTCCCTGCTCTGTCAATTTTCAGGTCTTAAGCCTTCCACGGCAGCCGTGGCGGCAGCAGTGGATTCGACGTGACCGGCCGCTATGACAAAAGGCGAATCCCCTCGCTGCCCAAGGGGGTCGCGGAGCTGCATCTGGACCCACCGTCCGGGGTGTAACCGGCGTGAAAGCTGTCCGTCCGTCCGTGTGCAATGCCTGGTCTCAGTAACAGCAGGCCCTAGGGTGGCCGCCTCTCACAGGGGTAACTTCGGCCATGCATAGTGCCGCTACCCAGCAGGCGCCCCCTCGGCTGCCGCGGCTAGCTCAGCCTTAGTCAGCCGGCAGCTATGGCAGCGATCTGATGCAGCTGTACCTCGCAAGCACCCAGGCAGGGAGCTAGGCGGCAGCTGCCGTTTCTTTCATGCGGAAGATGGTGCTGTTTTCTTTGGAGCCGTAAGGTGAGGTGTAAGGCGGGCGGCGGGAGGCCATGTATATGAGATGGGGGTGGTGGACGAGAAATAAGTGGCCACTGGGATATCATGTTGCCATGTACAGTCCACCTTCACCCATCTGCCTGCATGGCATTCCTGATGGCACCCATGCATCTCCATGCGTGCACAATTGCACACCTAACTTCACCTGTTCATCTCCATGCGGCATGCAAGCCCTGGCAGCAATGTCACTCACAAAGATATATTAAACTGTGAGCTTGTCCAGGTGAGGTCGGGTCAATGTCAGGACTGGGAAAACAGGTCAAAGCAGGACTGTCACACAAACAGAAGCGCTGCAAAACAGGTATTGATAGCAAAACTGAGGTGTAAAAGCCCTGAGGACGTCGCCTAGAGAACCCCCGTAGAACTTCTGCGTCAAGGTGCTCTGAAATAGTGAAATCAGGGGGTGAAATGTTTATTTTGCAAGGACGGACCATCAGAGCCAATTAACCTGTTCCCAAGATAGGGATTGGAGCCGACCACAGACCGTAACAAATCATCTGCCGTCAGTCGACCGTTCGCCATCGTCTCAAATTACCTCAGTCGGCAGGCTGAACCGGAGGGCGCAAACAAGGCGTGCAGGTCATCCCCTGGCATTAGACCGTGGTGGTCAGTGATGAGATTAAATAGCGCCCCTTCGACTCATGGTCATGTCGATGATAACCACAAATCGCCAAGGGCGGGGACAGCAGCCTGGTACGAGAGACACGGGCGACCCTGGTTCGACGCCTTTTAATGTTCAAAGAGGATCGCTTCTTAAAAAGGCTCTCCTAAATCACACTGCAGAAAGTTTGAAACCATCTTTTGTTGGTTATAATAAAGGCAGCCAGACAGAAATCCCAATCAAGCAAAGACATGAGTCCAGGTGCCCCTCGGATGCCTTTGCAGTGTGCAAAGCTTGACACCCCCCGGATAGGCGTGTCACCTCGTGGGGTGCAAATACCACCTCCTCTCCCTCCCACCCAGGCCTGCCTCCTCGAGTGGCCCCCAGCTGCCCTGGGCTTGCATGCTTTCCAGTCAAACCTGAGGGCGGCCAGTGGCATTCCCAGTCACGTCTTTGTTGTGTTCGGGGCCTGCCTTGCTGGACCCGGGTGGCGGCGGCACGCTGTCGGAGCTGGGCCCTTGAGAGCGTCCGCATGCTGTCTCTATAACCTCCCTCACGCATTGCACACTCCCTGACCTCCCTGCTCTGTCAATTTTCAGGTCTTAAGCCTTCCACGGCAGCGGTGGCGGCAGCAGTGGATTCGACGTGACCGGCCGCTATGACAAAAGGCGAATCCCCTCGCTGCCCAAGGGGGTCGCGGAGCTGCATCTGGACCCACCGTCCGGGGTGTAACCGGCGTGAAAGCTGTCCGTCCGTCCGTGTGCAATGCCTGGTCTCAGTACCAGCAGGCCCTAGGGTGGCCGCCTCTCACAGGGGTAACTTCGGCCATGCATAGTGCCGCTACCCAGCAGGCGCCCCCTCGGCTGCCGCGGCTAGCTCAGCCTTAGTCAGCCGGCAGCTATGGCAGCGATCTGATGCAGCTGTACCTCGCAAGCACCCAGGCAGGGAGCTAGGCGGCAGCTGCCGTTTCTTTCATGCGGAAGATGGTGCTGTTTTCTTTGGAGCCGTAAGGTGAGGTGTAAGGCGGGCGGCGGGAGGCCATGTATATGAGATGGGGGTGGTGGACGAGAAATAAGTGGCCACTGGGATATCATGTTGCCATGTACAGTCCACCTTCACCCATCTGCCTGCATGGCATTCCTGATGGCACCCATGCATCTCCATGCGTGCACAATTGCACACCTAACTTCACCTGTTCATCTCCATGCGGCATGCAAGCCCTGGCAGCAATGTCACTCACAAAGATATATTAAACTGTGAGCTTGTCCAGGTGAGGTCGGGTCAATGTCAGGACTGGGAAAACAGGTCAAAGCAGGACTGTCACACAAACAGAAGCGCTGCAAAACAGGTATTGATAGCAAAACTGAGGTGTAAAAGCCCTGAGGACGTCGCCTAGAGAACCCCCGTAGAACTTCTGCGTCAAGGTGCTCTGAAATAGTGAAATCAGGGGGTGAAATGTTTATTTTGCAAGGACGGACCATCAGAGCCAATTAACCTGTTCCCAAGATAGGGATTGGAGCCGACCACAGACCGTAACAAATCATCTGCCGTCAGTCGACCGTTCGCCATCGTCTCAAATTACCTCAGTCGGCAGGCTGAACCGGAGGGCGCAAACAAGGCGTGCAGGTCATCCCCTGGCATTAGACCGTGGTGGTCAGTGATGAGATTAAATAGCGCCCCTTCGACTCCGGGTCATGTCGATGATAACCACAAATCGCCAAGGGCGGGGACAGCAGCCTGGTACAAGAGACACGGGCGACCCTGGTTCGACACCTTTCAGTGTACAAAGAGGACCGCTTCTAAAAAAGGCTCACATTGCAGAAAGTTTGAAACCAACTAAGAGATGATGACCAACCTGGCAGGATCGCAATTGACCGCCATTGCCACTCTCCTGGACATGCCTGCTAGTCCTGTGTATGGCTCGTGGAGCCTCTCCCTCCGCAGGAATGACGACAGAGCCAAGCCGCTTCTTCTATTTGCATGGGATTCCCCTCCCACCCACCATGTGACAATACTGGCCATCACGTTGTCCTTCTCCTGGCCTCACAAATGTTGCCCCAATGCTTGCGCGCAGGTGGACTGGCCACCCCAGGGGGTGACTGACTTGAAGGACCATCAGACGGGGGTGCTGCTCAGGGGTGAGGAAGGGGGCTCCTGCTCAGGGTCAAGGAGGCTAGAGATGCCAGGTCCGGCGGTGGGAGTAGGGTGACCCGATGGCAGGTGGAGGGGAGCAAGGGGGCATTGTGCACAAGGCGGGTTAGGCTTGGGAGGGTTCATCCTTTGCTAGTTTGCTGGCCTGCGTGCTCTTGTCCAACTCCGCGCATCCGTTGGTTGGGCAGGCATACGCTGTTGCCCTGGTTTTAATAAAGGCAGCCAGACAGAAATCCCAATCAAGCGAAGACATGAGTCCAGGTGCCCCTCGGATGCCTTTGCAGTGTGCAAAGCTTGACACCCCCCGGATAGGCGTTTCACCTCGTGGGGTGCAAATACCACCTCCTCTCCCTCCCACCCAGGCCTGCCTCCTCGAGTGGCCCCCAGCTGCCCTGGGCTTGCATGCTTTCCAGTCAAACCTGAGGGCGGCCAGTGGCATTCCCAGTCACGTCTTTGTTGTGTTCGGGGCCTGCCTTGCTGGACCCGGGTGGCGGCGGCACGCTGTCGGAGCTGGGCCCTTGAGAGCGTCCGCATGCTGTCTCTATAACCTCCCTCACGCATTGTACGCTCCCTGCCCTCCCTGCCCTGTCAATTTTCAGGTCTAAAGCCTTCCACGGCAGCGGTGGCGGCAGCAGTGGATTCGACGTGATGGGCCGCTATGACAAGAGGCTTACCCTCGCTGCCCAAGGGGGTTGCGGAGCTGCGTCTGGACCCACCGTCCGGGTGTAACCGGCGTGAAACTGTCCGTCCGTCCGTGTGCAATGCCTGGTCTCAGTAACAGCAGGCCCTAGGTTGGCTGCCTCTCACAGGGGTAACTTCGGCCATGCATAGTGCCGCTACCCAGCAGGCGCCCCCTCGGCTGCTGCGGCTGGCTCAGCCTTAGTCAGCCGGCAGCTATGGCAGCGATCTGATGCAGCTGTACCTCGCAAGCACCCCACATTTCGAGGCAAGGAGCTAAGCGGCAGCTGCCGTTTCTTTCATGCGGAAGATGGTGCTGTTTTCTTTGGAGCCGTAAGGTGAGGTGTAAGGCGGGCGGCGGGAGGCCATGTATATGAGATGGGGGTGGTGGACGAGAAATAAGTGGCCACTGGGATATCATGTAGCTGGCTCAAAGAGCAGGATGCCATGCACAAGGACTTCGATGGGTATGAGACTATGAGGGCAGCAGGCTTCACTAGAAGTCTCTGAACACAAGCTCTGGATGCAGTAGGAGGTAAAAGGGAGGTTGAGGGAGGTTGAGGAGGTTTGAGGGGGGTTAGGAGGTTCAGGAGGTGTAGGGGATTGGGTGTCCTGGCCCCCTGAGGGTACTGCCATGACCTCTAAAACGCATAACATCATCCAAGCTCAGCCTGTGGGCAGAAGATGACCCTCTCCCTTCCGTTTATGCAGATAACGTCCGTTACAGCAAGGCTGGTGGCAGCACATACTCCGCTTCTACAACGCAGCAGTAGCACCAGCAGCACAGCAACACAGCCCCCTCATGGCAGCTGCCTTGGCGGCCGGCATGCAGCTCGCTGTCGCGCAGAGCATCCAAGGGCACAGCTGGTTCAGGAATTGATTGGAGGACCTTGAGATAGGATTAGCTGTCCCCAAACTGTGTTCGACAGCGACTGCTCTACAGCCTCTTCCCGTAACAGAGGTAATTGCGCTAGTGGACGCAGCCTACGAGAGGGAGCAGCTGCAGGTCACCGGCCTAGGGGTTCCCAGAGACCCAGCCATGGAGCATAGGTCTGCGGCCGCCTGGTTTCAGCCTATAGCGGGCACCGTGATGGCGCAGGCAGGGAGCCGCACCAGCAAGAGGGAGTGTGCTTGTGTGTGCACAAACTGAAGGCTGTGGCTCGGCGCAATCAGCCCGGCCGCCCCTAGGGGTAGGCGCAGCGTTCAATAGCGTGACACACGCTGTTGTCTGCGATGTTGGTCAAGGGGAGGCAGCGAGCATGTGAAGGACGCATTACATACTGGCTTCCGATGCCCCTGCGTGCGAGATCACCTTAGGGAGCGGGGATGAGCAGGCCCCCCAGACGATAAGTACTGCAGACTTCCACGCTTTGTACCAGGGCAGGTTAGTGTGGGATGCTCTGACTTTTGTGGAGGATGTGGTAGCTTTTGCTGAGGCTTGGTCGTTTCAGAGGTCGGGGCTTCCTTTCTCCTCCTCACTTTCTTTCCCTAGCCATTTATGTGTCCCTTAGCATTGTCTTCTCTTTCCGGGTTTTCCTTACCCTCAGCCAAGTATGATTGATTATTTCCTTCTTTTGGAAGGCTAGGATCTAGAAGGGCTAGGGTTTCTTCGGACTGCCTTCGCTTTGGGGATGATATTTGTGTTCTCCGTTTTTCGTCTGTTCCTTTCCTTTCTCCCCTAGCCTTTATGATGTTGTCCTCCCGACCAGACAGTCGGGCGCCCATGCGGCCGAGCCTTTGCAGCATGGCCCAGAGGTGTTATGTTATTGACACGGGCGGCCCTACGGCCACTTACGGCCCGATCATTAACAACACAATAAAATCTCCTCACACATGACACATGCATCAGAATAAAATTTAGAGGGGGATGGGCCTCACCATCCGTACCTTAAAACTGCTTTCCCGAGGTGATGTTGAACTGGACCCCCTTGATGGCAAGGTACAGCGGCTGCTCCAGTCGGCTGCCATCATGCTGGGTCAGCTCCTGGAGTGTGACCTGCCTCAGAGGCACCACCTGTCCGTACAACAGGGAAGTGGTGGGGCAGGGGCAGGGTTATGGCTTGAGGGCCTACACCCTAACCAGAGCAGAGGCACCACCTGGCCAGAGGAAATATGTCCGTATGTTTGGGTGCTTTGGCTGCAATTTAGTTACATCAAGGCAACAGGTTATCACGCGGGTGCTTCAGCTATAGTTCAGCTACATTACGACAGCATTGTATTTTGTAGGGTGTTTCAGCTACGAGTCAGCTACATCATGGCAGCGTTTCATTACTTGTGCTTCACTGTAATGCAGCTACATTATGGCAGCAGTCTATTGTTTCTGTCCTTAAGCTACGGTTCAGCTACATCATGGCCTTGAGAAGTTGCTGGTGCGGCTCCCAGTATGCGTTCGCCGCAGGGCCTACAGCGAAGGCTGGAACCAAGCGCGGTGGGCGGCTGAAGACCTGTGATCGGTGGTAAGGTGCATGGTTTCTCCTCTGCCAATCGCTTCCAGTTGCGCTGGCTTGTAGGCTGCGCCCATCTTTGATGGCATGATGTATCTCGCACAGAGGCTGTCACAGCTGCCCTTGTGGCACACTGCCATGTGAAGTTTTTCCAGACCAACAGAGCATCACATTTGATGCATGGGACATGTGCCCCTATACCGGTACAAGCACCTTGCTACGGCTTCCAGGGCTTGGTGAAGTCGACAAAGGCCACATGCACCTTGCCACGGCTTTGAGCTGCCCGTTGTGCATGACCTGCATGCCTAATGAGGTAAAAGGCATGGAGCATGCTACGGCGGCGTGCCTGATGATCCGTGATGGCAGTGAGCATGCTCGCATACAGCCGCTCAGCCTGTAAATAACGTTACACCTCTGGGCCCGCTCAAAGCTCGGCCGCGTGGGCGCCCAACTGTTCAGATGGGAGAAAAACAAAGAATAAACTAAAAGGACGGAAGAGGGGGGGGAAAGGAACAAAAGGAATGGCCGAGATGGCAAAGAAGACCAAATCCGACACCTGAGTTCCACTAGAGACTAGCCCTCAACAAAGCATGCAATAACAACAAAAACACCACAGAGCAAGCGTATCCCGCCCCTGCTTGGCCGCGAGGGCGCCCCACTGATAAGAAGGGAGAAGAGATGAAACTAAAAAGGGGGCCAAAAAAGGAAAGGACCAAAAGGGAAGGCCGGAAAGGCAAGCCGCTCAGCCTGTAGAACATGTTGGTGATGGCCATGGGCTGTATCCTCTCTGGCTGCCAGATGCTAGGCGTTGCCCCCCACCGCCATTCAGGCATGCAACACGTCCTTGGGCACGTGCTCCCCTTTTGAAAAACGTGTACGCCTCAACGATATCTACCACGTCTTCCACAAAAGCCAAGGCATCCCACCCAAGCCTGCCCCGGTACAACTGGAAGAAGTCTCTGGCACCGTTTGGAGGACCTGCCCATCCCCACTCTCTAAGTTGATCTACCACGCTGAGGCATTGGAAGCATGCATGCAACGCATCCTCCACATGCTCGCTGCCTCCCCTAGCCCAACATCGTTGGCAGCACCGTCTGTCACGCTGCTGACCGCTGTGCCGTCTTCGAGTGTCAGCCTACCAAAAAGTTATTCTGCTAGAGGATCTGTCGTAATCTACACCGAGGAGTCTGAACCATATGGGGGACTGGCTGTGCTGCAGAATGGGATGAATAATCACTGCAAGAGGCTAGGGAGGGGGCAGAAAAAAGACATGTACCTCATCATCCTAAAGTTGTAGAGCTTAATGAGAGCATTCCTTATTTGGTCCCGAGATGTTTAGTTCTGGCCCAAGGTGGGGTGTAGATGAGGGGGTCAAACTTGGGGGGAGGGGTATCATAACAAAAAAGTGATTTAAAGAAAAACAACCCGACGTCATATTTTTTGTTTTATACACCAGATTGAGACGAGAGCTACACTGATGCATTCCTCGCGGTCGATTTGTCAAAACAGGCATGGTGGCAGGCTGGGAGGCAAACAGGATACATGCAGGGAGGGAAGCAGGCAGGGAGGCAAGCAGCAGGGAGGCAGGCAGGCAGGGAGAAAGGCTGGGAGGCAGGCAGGCAGGCAGGGAGAAAGGCTGGGAGGCAGGCAGGCTGGAGGGCAAGCTGGGAGGCAGGCAGGGAGGGAGGCAGACAGGCAGGCAGGGAGGCAGGCAGGGAGGCAGGCAGGCAGGCAGGGAGGCAGGCAGGGAGGCAGGCAGGGAGGCAAGCAGGGAGGGAGGAAGGCAGGGAGGCAGGCTGGGAGGCAGGCGGGCAGGCAGGCAGGCAGGCAGGGAGAAAGGCTGGGAGGCAGGCAGGCAGGCAGGGAGAAAGGCTGGGAGGCAGGCAGGCTGGGAGGCAGGCTGGGAGGCAGGCAGGGAGGGAGGCAGAGAGGCAGGGAGGCAGGCTGGGAGGCAGGCAGGCAGGGAGGCAGGCAGGGAAGGCAGGCAGGGAGGCAGGCAGGGAGGCAGGCAGGGAGGCAGGCAGGTAGGGAAGCGGGCAGGCAAGCAAAGGAGCAGGCATGGAGGCAGACAAGCAGGCATGCATGCAGGCAGAGAGGCAGGCAGGCAGGCAGGGAGGCAGGCAGGCAGGCAGACAAGCAGGGAGGCAGGCAGGGAGGCAGGGAGGCAGTCAGGGTGGCAGGGAGGTAGGGAGGCAGGAACGGAGGCAGGTAGGGAGGCAGGGAGGCAGGCAGGGAGGCAGGCAGGGGGGCAATCAAGGAGACAGGGAGGCAGGCAGATAGGCAGACAGGGATGCATGGAGGTAGGCTGGCTGGGAGGCAGGCATGCAGGCAGGGAGGGAGGCAGGGAGGGAGGCAGGGAGGGAGGGAGGCAGGCAGGCAGGCAGGGAGGCAGGCATGCAGGCAGGGAGGGAGGCAGGCAGGCAGGCAGGCAGGCAGGCAGGCAGGCAGGGAGGCAGGGAGGGAGGCAGGCAGGCTGGGAGGGAGGCAGGGAGGGAGGGAGGCAGACAGGGAGAAGGCATGGAGGGAGGCAGGCAGGCAGGGAGGCAAGGAGGGAGGGAGGCAGACGGGGAGGCAGGGAGGGATGCAAGCATACATGGAGGCAGGCATTAAGGCAAGCAGGCAGGCAGGCAGGCAGGGAGGGAGGGAGGCAAGCAGGCAGGAAGGCAGGAAGGCAGGCATGCAGGAATGGAGGCAGGCATGCAGGCAGGGAGGCAGGCAGGGAGGCAAGGAGACAGGCAGGTAGGTAGGCAGGGAGGCAGAAAGGGAGGCATGCAGGAATGGAGGCAGACAGGGAGGCAGGCAGGCATGAATGGAGGCAGGCAGGGAGGCAGGCAGGGAGGCAGGGAGACAGGCAGGTAGGTAGGCAGGTAGGCAGGCAGGGAGGTAGACAGGGAGGCAGGCATGCAGGAATGGATGCAGGCATGGAGGAAGGCATGCAGGAATGGAGGCAGACATGGAGGCAGGGAGGCAGACAGGGAGGTAGGCATGCAGGCATGGAGGCAGGCATGGAGGCAGGCAGGCAGGCAGGGGGGAAGGAGGCAGGGAGGCAGGCGGAAAGGCAGATAGGGAGGGAAGCAGGTTGGTAGGCAGGGAGGGAGGCAGGGACGGAAGCAGGGAGGGAGGCAGGCAGGGAGGCAGGCAGGGGGGCAGGGAGGCAGGGAGGCAGGCTGGGAGGCAGGCATGCATGAATGGAGGCAGACAGGGAGGCATGGTGGCAGGCAGGCAGGCAGGGGGGAAGGAGGCAGCGAGGCAGGCGGGGAGGAAGACAGGGAGGGAAGCAGGGAGGGAGGCATGGACTGAGGCAGGGAGGGAAGCAGGGAGGGAGGCAGGCAAGAAGGCAGGGAGGGAGGTAGGCAGGGAGGTAGGGAGGGAGGCAGACAGGGAGGCAAGCATGGAGGGAAGCAGGAAGGGAGGCAGGCAAGCAGGGAGGCAGGCAGGGAAGCAGGCAGGGAGGGGAGCATGCAGGGAGGGGAGCATGCAGGGAGGGGAGCATGCAGGGAGGGGAGCATGCATAGAGGGAAGCAGACAGGGAGGCAGGCAGGGAGGCAGGCAGGGATGCAGGCAGGTAAGGAAGCAGGCAGGGAGGCAGGCAGGGGGGCATGAGGGCATGCATGCAAGGAGGCATGCTTGAAGGTGGGCAGGCAGGCAGGGAGGAAGGGTGGCGGGCAGGCAGGGAGACAGGCAAACAGAAGGGGAGGCAGGCAGGGGGGGAGGCAGGCAGGGCGATGGGGAGGGGGGGGGGGGGCAGTGAGGGAGAGAGGGAGGGGAGGGTGGCATGGGGCATACTGGGAGGCCTGCAGTAAGGGAGGGTGGCGGGCATGCAGGGAGACAGGGAGGCAGGCAGGGAGACAGGCAGACATGGAGGCATGGAGGCAGACATGGAGGCATGGAGGCAGGCATGGAGACATGGAGGCAGGCAGACATGGAGGCATGGAGGCATGCATGGAGGCATGGAGGCAGGCAGACATGGAGGCATGGAGGCAGGCATGGAGGCAGGCATGGAGGCATGGAGGCAGGCAGACATGGAGGCATGGAGGCATGAAAGTATAGAGACAGGCTTGGAGGCATAGAAGTATGGAGGCAGGCAGGGTGGTAGACAGGGAAGCAGATATGGAGGCAGACATGAAGGCATGGTGGTATGGAGGTATGGAGGTATGGATGCAGGGAGGGAGGCTGACAGGGAGGGAGGATGGCGGGCAGGCAGGCAGGGAGACAGGCAAGCAGGGAGGGAAGCTGGCAGGGAGACAGGAGGGGGGGGGGGCAGGGAGGGCGGCAGGCAGACAGGCGTCCAGTGGGTCACACCTGATCTTGCGGATGTATCCTCGGCACAGCTGGGTCTTGCCAGAGGACAAATGCGATGTAGCTGAAAGCTCCTCCAACTTTGTCTTGAGCATCCTTGTCTGGACGAGAGGGTCGTGGAGAGGATCCTTTCTCCCCTAGCCTTTATTATTTGTCCTCCCGACCAGACAGACGGGCACCCATGCAGCCGAGCCTGTGCAGCATGGCCCAGAGGTGTTATGCCATTGACATTTGACATGGGCGGCCCTACTGCCACTTAACGCCTGATCATTCACCAAACATAAAAATCTTCTCATGCATGCATTAGAATAAAATTTAGAGGGGGGTGGGCCTCACCATCTGTACCTTAAAACTGCTTTCCCGAGGTGATGTTGAACTGGACCCCTTGATGGCAAGGTACAGCGGCTGCTCCAGTCGGCTGCCATCATGCTGGGTCAGCTCCTGGAGTGTGACCTGCCTCAGAGGCACCACCTGTCCGTACAACAGGGAAGTGGTGGGGCAGGGGCAGGGGCAGGGTTATGGCTTGAGGGCCTACACCCTAACCAGAGCAGAGGCACCACCTGGCCAGAGTAAATATGTCTGTATGTTAGGGTGCTTTGGCTGCAATTCAGTTACATCACGGCAACAGGTTATCAGGCGGGTGCTTCAGCTATAGTTCAGCTACATTACGACAGCAGTGTATTTTGTAGGGTGTTTCAGCTACGAGTCAGCTACATCATGGCAGCGTTTCATTATTTGTGCTAAAGCTACAATTCAGCTATATCATGGCAGCAGTACATTGTTTCTGTCCTTAAGCTACGTGTCACAGTATATTACCGTATACGTGACAGAACCGTTTGAGCCGCCGTTAGCGGCCGCGGAGCCTCCGCAGCTTCTCTGCGGAGTCTCCTGATTTGAACTGAGACCTAGAAACCCGCTTACGCAGGGTGATTTAGCATAATCTGTACTCTGAATTGGGCCTGCCGGGTCCCTGTATCCCGGCCATTGCCTAAGCTACTACTTTTTGTCCCTTTTGAAGGACAGGCCTCTGGTGTAAAGAGTATAGGCCTAGCTCACGCGGATACTAGCCCTTGCTCGCCACTAAGTCAGTACCTTACACTTCAGTCAAGTCTAGCACCACGGAAAGTGGTGATAGCATAAGCAAGTGACAAGCGAGCCCCATCCAGATCACTGGTCATACCCAGCCGACGCGATCTACGGCGCTCGCCCTGAAGAGCACGCGACCTACGGTGCCGATCCCTGACTACTCGTCCATCTGAGACGACTAATCAGGCAAGCAGTCCCAAGCAGATATTCACCTAAATAGACCAGGAGGCGCAAAGCCGACCAGGAGCTCTCGGCGTACCAGCTTCCAGCTGAGTCCGCCCGGCGACAAAACCCACGGACAAAGTCACCTCCGTCGCCGTTCCTTCGCAACCCCGAGCATCCCCGCTCTCAGAGTGAAGTAGTAGGGGCGGTACCCACAAGACAGGGACACCCAGACATTACCCCTAGGCAGAGAGACCTCCTGCTAGGGCCGAACCTTACAGTAGCCAGTTAACAGCTCTTGTCTGAAGTACAAGGAGTCTGTGTGTACGGTAATGTACCGTGTTTATGAGTAGAAGGACACTTCTCTAAGGCGCCTTTACCGGAGATTCCGGAGTTTACCATATTGGCACGTTTACTGCTTTATGGTGCGACATACGGTTCAGCTACATCGTGGCCTTGAGAAGTTGCTGGTGCGGCTCCCAGCATGCGTTTGTCGTAGGGCCTACATCGAAGGCTGGAACCAGGCGCGGTGGACGGCTGAAGACCTGTGATCGGTGGTGAGGTCCATGGTGTCTCCTCTGCCAATCGCTTCCGGTTGTGCTTGCTTGTAGGCTGCGCCCATCTTTGATGGCATGTGATGTATATCGCACGGATGCTGTCACGGCTGCCCTTGTGGCACACTGTCATGTGAAGGTTTTCCAGTCCAACAGAGCATCACATTTGATGCATGGGACACATTTCCCTATACCGGTACATGCACCTTGCCACGGCTTCCAAGGCTTGGTGAAGTCGACAAAGGCAACATACACATTGCCACGGCTTTGAGCTGCCCGTTGTGCATGAACTGCATGCCTAAGGAGGTTAATGGCATGGAGCATGCTCCAGCGGTGTGCCTGATGATCCGTGATGGCGGTGAGCATGCTCGCATACAGCCGCTCAGCCTGTACAACATATTGGTGATGGCCATGGGCTGTAATATCTCTGGCTGCCAGATACTAGGCGTTGCCCCCCACCGCCATTCAGTCATGCAACACGTCCTTGGGTACGTGCTCCCCTTTTGAGTCCACGTCTACCACGGGCAGCTTGATGATGGGTGTCGCTATGCCATGCTGGCCCGCCACGGTATGCATGCCTGAGGTCAGGTGTTCGGCTAACAAGCCCATGTCTGCAGTCACATTGCTGTCAGAGGGTAGACATGCAGGCAGTGTGATTCGTCTATAATGAATGTTGGAACCTACTAATCTATTCTGCTAGAGCATCTGTCGTAATATACACCGAGGAGTCTGAACCATGTGAGGGACTGGCTGTGCTGCAGAATGGGATGAATAATCATTGCAAGAGGCTAGGGAGGGAGCAGAAAAAAACCTGTACCTCATCATCCCAAAGTTGTAGAGCTTAATGAGAGCATTCCAAATTTGGTCCCAAGATGTTTAGTTCTGGCCCAAGTTGGGGTGTAGATGAGGGGGGGGCTCATAAGAAAAAAAGGATTTAAAGAAAAACCACCCGACGTCATATCTTTTGTTTTAGACACCAGATTGTGACAAGAGCTACACTGTTGCATCCCTCGTGGTCGATTTGCAAAAGAGCATAGCCTGTCATAAAACCAGATACCCCTAGACATCCCATTTTGGCGGAGGTGGCACCTCCGGGACCCAAATCACTTTTGTTGGTATGCCCCTTCTTTTGTCAAGCAGTAAAACAGTGGTTGCTATGATTTTAGCTGTGGACGCAGTTTGTGCAGTTTTTACAGTCCATCAGAGCATCACATTTGATGCATGGAACATGTGTCCGTAAACCGGTACATGCACTTTATGGACTAGGACAGAAAGCGAAACCAGTGACCCCCCTGGGCAAGCAACTAGCACACAACCACGACAGTGGCGTGGGAATGAACCCCATAGTGCAGAAGATAAGCCCCATCCATAAAACATGTCGTGGGTGCAAAAGAGTTCGATTGCGCACCGCCTAGAGAATTAGGGGGGAGACGGGAGATTTGGCAAAGTTTTGAGATGATTCCCTCATCTCATCATACACTGAAAGATAAAAGAACCTAATTTCTTCCAGAACACAGATGCACAATCCTCTGCATTTAGTTTGCCCCACACTCCATTTGCGTACCATTTCATGGCCTCGTCCTCGTCCTCTAGGAAATTATGGAAAGTAAGGTTAAATTAGAAACGAAGGTCTGTGTAGAACGTCTGTGACTTTCAGTCTTGGAAAACTAAACAAAGGTCGAGTGCTGTCCAGCGGAATTCTTCTAGTGAGCCCTCGTACCCATGCTCTACCTCCTCGCGTAACAAAGGTTTGTGATCGTGGCAATGCCAAAACCAGTAGTATATTTTTGCTGCATAATTTATGTTCTGGACATAGATTAACATGCAGCAATTCACGAAATGGACAGAATGTGTGGCAAAATTATGCATCCTGCAATCATACTGCTACATATGGCTTGGCCAAGGGGCCAATACAGCATTATAAGCGATCGTCCATGCCTGTGCTCTGCATGCATAGGACAGGGATCCCAGGGGAAGAAGGGGATCCCATGGTTGCCTTCTGCTGTTGCTGGGCGAAGTAGTCGGGAGGCAATGCAAATTCCTCAAGGGGCTTGATCCCTTGCTGGGCGCTGTAGACTGCGCAGGCTTCCTCGAAGGTGTCTGAGGAATGACCCTTGCCTTGGACCACACTCAGGTCGATGTACAGCCGAAGAAGTCTCCGTTGGTAAGCGGCATCCTTCGCACGCCCAACGGCATTCCTAATGCAAAAGAGGATATAAATCATAAATTATTGAAAGGACCTGCAGAAGTCCGGTACAGTGTAGGGGACATTATGTAGCTTGATTTAGTAAGGGATGGGCCACATTGCTGGGCATAAGGAGGTCATGAACAAGATTTACCGTATCTCAGCCAAACAAATTAAAACCCTATGCAATCATGGTCTACCGGCTATTGAGGAAGTTGAAACAGATAGTTACATGCCTATGATCTGCACGGGTACGAGACCATGGCATGGTTATTTGCATGGTCAGGCACAGGGCAATGTTAGCCTTTGCTTCAGCATGGATACCCACGCGTGAATGGAATTGAATGAACTAACCAGTGTTTCCTGGCATCTCTGGCTGATCTGTTGGGCAGCATTCTTGAAATCTGGTTCCATTTGGAGTCAGCTAGCTTACTAACAGAGCCAAGCCTTACTCCTCTCGAGACGTCCATCGCATATTGCCCGACCTGCGAGGTCAGGGGAACCAGGGGTCCAGAATATAAGCGTGCACCTTGGCATGTAATTGCGAATTTAAACGACAACAATTGCAAAATGGTATACCAACAAGAAACATCATTGCGTCATTCGACCAGAAATGGAACGGACATTTGAATGTGGAGACCGATGTCTGCCGCTGCTTCTGCTTGGTCCATGGGTTCCATGTCTTAGTCTTCTGTTTCCTCGGAAGCTTCACCACGGGGGGGGGGTCATATCTGGCTTATTTGAAAACCCAGAAGGGTTACCGAATATTAATTACGCTCGAGAGCGTGTGCGAGAGGATGCTGTGACAAAGACTAGGCAAATGAATGAGAAAGAATGGAAGGAAAAGCTTGTGGATTGAGGAATACGGGATTTCAAATGCCGTACACCAGGAGACAAAAACCAGGTGGTTAAAGAGGGTCGTCAAGGGGTACAGGGGTACAGGACAATAATGGGCAGGGGAGTTTTCCAGATGTCGACGTTGACGAAGGATGTGGCAGCGTATAGTGTGTTTTGTGAGATGGCTGAGGACGGAGGAGATGTCATGTTTGGAGACACCGAGCTCACTGAGGATTTTATCAGCAGGACGAAAGAAGGATGATATGTGTATGAAGAAGGCGGGGAAGTACGAGGGGATGGGATGGGCACGGATGGATTGGCGGAGAAACAGGTGGGGTGTAGCGTTGAGCGTTCCAGCTACTTGGTTCTAAGGCTGTACAAGACGTACCGACCAAGGGACGCCTCGGTATAACATGGACTGTGTAGAATGATGGAAGAGATATCATGGAGACACAGACAGTCTAGAGCGAGGCGGGGCTCTTTACACGGAAATACACATATAATATTCTTTAGCAACTCAGGTTGCTATATGGGGGGACAGTAGGGAAGACGGGGGCCAAGGAAACTGTCCAACCATTGTGTTTGAGGAGTGCCGGTAGGAGAAGATGTAAAGAAGATGTCTCTCTTGATTCTGGCTTGATTCAATGCGATGGATACACTCTTGATTCCGGCTTGATTCAATGCGCTGGATTCTATCTTGATTCCGGCTTGATTCAATGCGCTTGATACACTCTTGATTTCGGCTTGATTCAATCCGTTTGACTCTCTCTTGATTTCGGCTTGATTCAATCCGCTTGATTCCCGCTTAGTTTTGGTTTTCAAGCGGCCCCATGTTACCGGCTAGAGAAGCTTTATTTGTTAGTTCAAAGTTCTTGTCGGTGGCTTCCAGGATCATGCTTGGAATGCATAATTGGTCATGGTTTTGCTTGGTCTTCGCTTCATGATTTATATTTGATGATTAGGTCTACAGTACCAATGTACCATCTCTTCTTCCAATTACTTTGAGGGGGGTCATGAGTGCGTGCTTGCCTGCCCATTTTGCTTTGACGTACATGGTGATGAGGGCTTGCAAGTGCTGTGTGGTGATGGCGCCCATGCACCGGTCTTAACTTCTGTAGATGCATGCCATGAGGTGGTGGGTGTGTGACGTGTTAATGGCGTCCCATGCCTCGATTTGCCTGCTCTCTATTTTGCAGTCCTGTAGGGTTCATGTCCGATTGGGGTTGGAAAGTTCCAAAGTTAACACGGTCGATGACTGGGTCGCCCATCTCTGTCTGGTGGAATCCCAGCTTCGCAAGATTTGAAAGGTGAGCATCTCGGGCAGTGGCGGTTATCCTAGCTGGTGGTTGGTCGTGGTTTTGTATCTTCCAAGTTTCCATGAGTTGGGCTGTGTTTTCTTGCTCTATGAGTGTTGCTTCTGGTTCCCAGCTTGGGTGCCACTCTACTTTGACAAAAATATTATTGCCATGGTCTGTGGGTGGATGGTTGGTGCATGCTGGGCATGTCCAGGTACCGGTAGTAGTAGGGGGTCTCCACTCTCCAGCCTGTGGGTTCCCCCAGGCATTTCGTGATAGTACTTGTTGCAATTATCGCAGGTGATCACACCGTCCTGGCAGTCGAAGGTGGTGTCGTATTCAAGGTAGTGGGGGCTTCGCATGCCGCAATGAAGGCCCATTCGTGCATGGGTAGGTCTTTCCCGAAGGCCATGCGTTTTCTGCAGCATGGGGTGGTGCTGAGGGGTGAGTATCTGGCCATGTTGTAGTAGTTTAATGCCCAGTCCCCGACGATGTAGGCTTACCATGCGATTTGGTAATGGATTTAAGTGATTCTCGCTGTTTGTCTGTGCTTGCCATGCCCGTTTTGGTGACGATTCTTCATCCCGTGATTGCCGGAATTTTGTTTGTGTTTACATAAGAGTTGTTCCATGACGATGGCTGCCTTTTCCCCTTCAGTGTAGTGTTCGGTGTTTTGTCTAAAATATGACGTGTGCCTGCTCTCTTTTGTAGGTGCGGTTCAGGTATGGCAATTTGATGGTGTGCTCCACTGGTCTCCGCATGTCGTCGGTGCCCTGCCGCATGAGGCTTTTTGGCGCTGTGAGTGTGCGTCATCTCTTGTCGCGGTGAAAGGTGGGTCCTTTATGGTTGGCTTCCCCTGAGTGATGTAAACTGAAAGGAATATCCTAGCGTTGCACAGGCAGGGTTGTTCGTAATTGGGAGACCTAGGTAGATGCAGCCCCACCATAATCGGCCCACCAGTGAAGGTAGGAATTCCCTGACCCGTGGAGCTGCCTGGTAGCTGCCACTCCAATCACTGTCGCAACCATCTTACCCCACGTGGCAGAGGAGATGGCAGCAGCTGATTTAGAGCAGAAGTAGTGGATCCTGTCAAAAGCAAGGAGGGTCTTGCGTACATCCACATGGCTACGATACCGCTCAGCTCCCCCCGCGCCCGCTTGTAGCACTCCATCCCCATGTGGGGGAGGCGGCAACAAAAAGGTAAGGTTCACGTCAAAAAGGCTTTGGATAAGTCAGGTCAGCGCGAATCTTTATCTTGATTGTTTTTTGAAGATGTCATTTATTTTTGGTCTGCCTCGTTGGCCACAATTTGTTGTCCACCCTTGAAATATTTTTAAGTGAATTTTAACTTCTGGTGTTTTACCCCAAGGCTTCCTTGCTGCAAGGCGGTGTTGGTTGAGCACTGAGCTCCCGACCCTGCGAGGAAAAGTTAACCGCGCCCCTGCGTATGCGGGGCACAAGTCACAGTTGCTACACCAAGGAACTTATTCAGAGACACGTGCCCTCACACCAGCTGCACACCGTATAACTGTATAAGGGTCGTTGGTCTGAGGTTACGCCATCCCCCGTGTTTTCCCCTGCATTCGCCAGATCCATCGCACAGGCCTTAGCTAGGCTGTTGTGGATCGTGCTGCCGAAGCGCCACTGTTGGCTTCAGGTTGTTGGTGGTGACACGCCTACAGCAAGCCTCAAATGCAGAACTGCTTTTGTTCTGCCATACACTGGGTACTTAAGGTTCTTTATTATTTTGATTTAAATACCCCCCCGGGAGGGCCCCTTAGTACCGTGACAGTAAGCAGGTGACACCGAGGTAGCCCGCTAAGCCCACGCTATCAGTTATCAGCCCACCACTGGTGGGCTGATATCAGTTATCAGCCCACCACTGGCAGTGGACAACCTATCGCTAGTAGACACACTGACCTGAGGTTGTAGATTCAGTAGACCCCCCGGTCTCTGACATGGCTTGCCATCAGTCCATATAATGCAGAAAATAAGCCTCATAATGCAGAAGACAAGCCCCAGCCATACAACATGACGTGGGTGCAAGTGAGTTCGGTTAGTTGAACACCGCTAAAGAAAAGTTAGAATATCAGCAAGTGTTTGATGCAGTGGTGTATGCGTCGCGTCAAGTTGAACCGCCTTGGATCGACGCAGCACAAACGCAGGAAGGTGCAAGAGAGAGGCTTGATATGTCACCCGCAAAGGCACCACACTAGGCAGCCCTTGACCATGGTTACGATGGAGGTGCCCCGTCTGCCGCCTAAGCTGCCAGCAGTGGTCCCGCACGCACCCATTGAACCCGTACGCCTGGTACCCCGCACAAGGTCGGAATCCACCGTGTATGGAACTCCCATGCTCGCTCCCATGTTGCATTTCCCAGCCAATGCATATGGCCAGTCGGGTACCCCCCCTCCCGGCATGGTGCCCCACAGGACCCACAGGCTCAAAACGATTGGAGCGTGGTGTTACCGCTCCGATTAGCACAGCCCTCAACAAGGGGTCAGTTTGCAGCCGTAGCTACCCCACAAGACGGGAGTGTTGCTGAGTAGCCTGCCAACCTCACCCCTAGGACTGCCGCCCTACCACAGTGGAACGTAGGGCAGGCACTAGATGATCCTTGCGCCAGCTGCAGTTCCTTGGACTGTGCCCCCTATGCCTGTTGGAGGATAGATTGATGCCCCCTGCTCCCCTCCACCTGCCACCCGGTCCCCTCCACACTCCGGACTTTGCCTCCCACACCACCAAAACATTGCTGGGGCGCAGAAACACAGAAGTCATTTGATTTGGAGGCTGTGTCTGGAGAGGGTGGACTAGCCATGCTACATATTGGTCACTATCATCACATTTCTGAACTGGCAAGCAGGCGCAGGGCTCAAAATAATTAAAACCTTGCAGCAGGAGACGCTAGCCCTGGCGATGGCATGATGGCGATGGCGATAGCGCGATGACCCTATGCAGCCCCTATCCCTGTTGCACAGGATAGTTGGGCAGTGGGTCTGCGTTCTACCCGCTGTCAATCAGCTGTTGATCTAGGATGCACTCACCCAAGCGAGGAGCAGAACGCAGGTGGACTGCGCCCATGATATTGCTTACTCTTGTTATAGCCATGAAAATGCCTGCGGAGGACAACAACTCGGAAGCTGTTGAGCCAACTAGTATTTGGGAGTGAACCCATTCAGCTTATCTGGCTATTGAAGGCTGTTGCGTGCGTTTCCACTAAACCGAAGAATGGATGAGCCCAAATGGCCGAATTTCCTCCCGGCAGGGGGGCAATCAGGGAGACAGGCAGATAGGCAGTCAGGGAGGCAGACAAGCAGGCAGGCAGGGAGGGAGGGAGGCAGGCAGGGAGGCAGGCAGACAGGCAGGGAGGCAAAGAGGGAGACAGGCAGGGAAGGAGGGAGGCAGGCAGGGAGGCAGGCAGGGAGGCAGGCTGGGAGGCAGGCAGGCAGACAGGCAGGTAGGGAAGCATGCAGGCAGGTAGGCAGGTAGGGAAGGGGCAGGCATGCATAAAGGCAGACAAGCAGGCAGGCATGCAAGCAGACAGACAGGCAGGGAGGGAGGCAGGGAAGCAGGCAGGTAGGGAAGCGGGCAGGCATGCAGGGAAGCAGGCATGGAGGCAGACAAGCAGGCAGGCATGCAGGCAGGCAGGGAGGCAGACTGGGAGGCAGACAAGGAGGCAGGCAGGCAGGTAGGTAGGCAGGGAGACAAGGAGGCAGACTGGGAGGCAGGCAGGGAGGCAGGCAGGGGGGCAATCAGGGAGACAGGGAGGCAGGCAGATAGGCAGTCAGGGAGGCAGACAAGCAGGCAGGGAGGGAGGCAGGCAGGGAGGCAGGCAGACAGGCAAGGAGGCATGGAGGGAGACAGACAGGGAGGAAGGCATGGAGGTAGGCAGGCTGGGAGGCAGGCAGGGAGGGAGGCAGACAGGCAGGGAGGGAGGCAGACAGGGAGGGAGGCATGGAGGTAGGCAGGCTGGGAAGCAGGGATGGAGGGAGGCAGACAGGCAGGGAGGGAGGTAGGCAGGCAGACAGGGAGGCAGGGAGACAGGCAGGCAGACAGGGAGGCAAGGAGGGAGGAGGCAGACAGGGAGACAGGCAGGGAGGGATGCAAGCATACATGGAGGCAGGCATGCAGGCAGGGATGGAGGCAGGCAGAAAGGCAGGCAGGGAGGCAGGCAGGGTGGCAGGCAGGAAGGCAGGAATGGAGGCAGGCAGGCAGGCAGGTATGCAGGAATGGAGGCAGGCAGGCAGGCAGGGAGGCAGGAATGGAGGCAGGGAGGCAGGCAGGGAGGCAGGAATGGAGGCAGGCAAGGAGGCAGGCATGGAGGCAGACATGGAGGCAGGCATGCAGGAATGGAGGCAGGCATGTAGGCAGGGAGGCAGGCAGGGGGGAAGGAGGCAGCGAGGCAGGCGGGGAGGCAGACACTCAGACAGGGAGGGAAGATGGAGGGAGGCATGGAGGGAGGCATGGAGAGAAGGAGGGAGGGAGGCAGGCAAGAAGGTAGGGAGGGAGGTAAGCAGGGAGGTAGGGAGGGAGGCAGACAGGGAGGCAGGCAGGGAGGGAAGCAGGCAGGCAGGCAGGGAGGCAGGCAGGGAAGCAGGCAGGGAGGGGAGCAGGCAGGAAGGAAGCAGACAGGGAGGCAGTCAGGGAGGCAGGCAGGTAGGGAAGCAGGCAGGCAGGGAGGCAGGCAGGGGGGCATGAGGGCAGGCATGCAAGGAGGCATGCATGAAGGTGGGCAGGTAGGCAGGGAGGAAGGGTGGCGGGCAGGCAGGGAGACAGGCAAATAGAAGGGGAGGCAGGCAGGGGGGGAGGCAGGCAGGGCGATGGGCAGGGAGGGAGAGAGGGAGGGAGAGAGGGAGGGGAGGGTGGCATGGGGCATACAGGGAGGCAGGCAGTAAGGGAGGGTGGTGGGCATGCAGGGAGACAGGGAGGCAGGCAGGGAGACAGGCAGACATGGAGTCATAGAGGCAGACATGGAGGCATGGAGGCATGGAGAAAGGCATGGAGAAAGGCAGACATGGAGGCATGGGGGCATGGAAGTATGGAGACAGGCTTGGAGGCATAGAAGTATGGAGGCAGGCAGGGTGGTAGACAGGGAAGCAGCTATGGAGGCAGACATGAAGGCATGGTGGTATGGAGGTATGTATACCGCACCCACTGCCATGCATATAATGCCAGCGCTGCTGCAGAGCCGCACACACTAGCATGCACTTTATGCCAGCACTGCCGCAGCGCCACACCCACTGGTATGCATTTTATTCCACCACTGCCGCAACGTCTCACTTACTACTATGCAGTTCATGCCAGCACTGCCGCAGCGCTGCACCCACTAGTATGCACTTTACGCCAACACTGCTGCAGTTCCGCACCCGCGTGCATGCACTGCATGTATGCTGAAGCATGAATGCACTCACAGGCATGCACCCCGTGTATGCTGAAGCATGACCGCACACATTGAAATGCACTGCCCCTTCGTTGCAGTACCGCAGCACCCTCACTACCAGGAAGGGCATGTGCAATGGAAGCCAATGAGTCACAATACCAGTTTATATGCCTTGTGTATTGAGTTCCGTGAATGGATACCGGTATTGGTTAAGGATGCTTAGGAGTTAGGACAGAAGCTTCAGCCCGACAGCCATTGACAACACAACAGTGAAGGCACTGAACATTGGAAGCCAATCAGTCTTGCAGCCACTTCATCTGCCGTGAGACATGAGTTGCGTGAATGGATACTGGTAATTGTCCATGGATGCTAAGGATGAGTGGGAGCTTCGGCCCAGCAGCCATTGATAACGCAACAACGATGATGATGCACACTGGAAGCAAATCAGCCCCGCATCTACTTCATCTGCCTTGCGCAATGAGTTACGTGAATGAACACTGGCAGTGGTCCATAAGTGTTAAGGATAGGGGCTTCAGCCCAACAGCCATTGATAAGACAGCAGTGATAGCGATGCGCATTGGAGGCCAATCAGTCATGCAACCACTTCATCTATCCTTTGTTATGACATCCAGGAATGGATACCGGTACTGGTCTAATTATGCACCTCTTCGTTTTTTTTGCTAAAGCTGACATTCACAATAACACAAGAGTGATGGCACGGCAGACTGGAAGCCAATTAGCCCCGCAGCAACTTAATCTCCCTTGTGTTATGCAGTCCGGGACCTATGTATACCAGTAGTAATCATTGGGAGCAAAACAGTCCCCAAACTCCTTTTCAGAAATCTAGCAACCTGGAACTGAAGTTCTAGAATCTGTCAACAAAGGCATAGCATTGGTTTTTGGAGAAATTTGGACATCTGCAAATTGGCCTCAGCCACCGCGGCGCCCTCAAAGCAGGACCGATAGGGCCATTGAAAGCAAAAGAGCCCCAAACTACCTCCTCAGAATTAAACCAAACTGGAACAGCAGTCCTGAAATATTTCAACAAAGGCATAGCATTGGTGTTCTGAAGGAATTTGGAAACCTGCAGGTTGGCCTGAGCCACCGCGGCGCCCTCAAAGCGGGGGTCGAGAGGACCATTCAGAGAAAAAAGCCCCAAAACGCCTTCTCACAATTATTTAGAAGTGGAGCAGCATTCCTGATATATGGCAACAAAAGCATAGCATTGGTGTTCCGGACACATTTCGACACCTGCAAGTTGGCTTCAGCCACCGCGGCGCCCTAAAAGCGGGGCCGAGAGGGCCATTGAGAGCAAATAGCCCTCAACACCTTCTCATAATTCTTCTAAGCTGGAACAGCAACCCTTAAGTATGTTAACAAAGGCATAGCATTAGTTTCTGGAGGAATTTTGACACCTGCAAGTTGGCCTCAGCCACTGCGGCGCCCTCAAAGCGGGGCCAAGAGGGCTATTGAGAGCGATCCCCCCCCCCCAAACAACTTCTCAAAATTCAAGCAAACTGGAACAGCACTCCTGATATATGTCAACAAAGGCATAGCATTGGTGTTCGGGAGGAGTTAGGACACCTGTAAGTTGGCTTCAGCCACCGCGGCGCCCTCAAAGCGGGGCCAAGAGGGCCATTGAGAGCGAAAAAGCCCCCAAACAACTTCTCAGAATTCAACCAAACTGGAACAACACTCTTAACATATGTCACCAAAGGCATAACATCAGTTTCTGGAGGAATCTGGACACCAACAAGTAGGCCTCAGCTGCCGTGGCAGTGTGGCACCCTGAAAGCTGGGGCCGAGAGGCCTATTGAGAGCAAAACGGCTTCCCCAAAACACCTCTCAGAATTTAAACAAACTGGAACAGCAGTCCTAATATCTGTCAGCTATGTCTGCCACAGTGGTTTTCCTAAGGAATTAGGACACCAGCAAGTAGACCTACCAGTGCAGCCTTTGAAGGGGGGCCGAGGGGGCCATCGAGAGCCAAACGGTCCTTTATTACATCCTCAGAATTGAACAAAACTGGACACGCAATCTTGAACTGTGTCAATGAAGTCACAGGCGTCTGAGGGAATAAAGACACCTGCGAGTTGAACTCAGCTACACATGAAGCCACCGGCAAGGCGTTGCACATACGGAGGGCACAATGCATGAGGACGGGGTGCTGCAATGACTGCCAGGGCGGGCACAGTGCGGAAGGGTGGGGAGCTGCGACCAATGTCAGGGCGAAACAAATATGTGCGGTTGTTGCGCATGAGGGCTGGGAGCTGCCACCCACAGCAGGGAGCTGTAGGGCGATGCAATCAATGACACGGCGCTCGACATACGAGGGGCATTGAGCATCAGGGCAGTGCGCAGGAACGACAAGCACGGTGCACAGAAGGCAAGCGCCACACATACAAGCGGGTTGTAGAGGATGCGGGTGGGCACTACGACAACCACCGGCATGGACTTAGGTAGCTGTGCATGCGAGCGGATTACAGACCATGCGGGTGGGACACTGCAACAACTAGCATGGCGTTGCTCACGGGGCATGCGCTTTGCATGAAAGTTGGGCACTGCAGTCTGCAGCCAATACCAGGGCGTTGCGCCCTCGGGCGCCCGCCGGGCGGGCGCTGTGCATAAGGGTAAGGCGTTGTGCATGCAGGTGGCGCTTTTCAGCCTGGTGAGGTGCTCCACACACTGGGAAGGCAAGGTGCTGTGACTGTTGGGGTGTTTTGCATGCGGCCATGCACCCACCAGCAGAATAGAGCAAGACAGCATCAACCAGCAAGGCGTTGTGTTCGCGGCAAGATGTCGTTAAACATTGGATCATACGAATGTTGCACTGACTCGGTCTCAGTTGCAGCGAAAACTCGAAGTGATAGTTCCCTCTCTGGTTCCCTCAAGGAATCCTCAGGTGCGGAATCAGGTACGGGATCGCCTAATATTTCCATACAGCTAGATGCGCGAAGCGCAGCAATTCTTGGGCTGGCTGTCCTACACCCTAAACGTACCCTAAGCGTATGACGTTGAGCGATCTCTAATGTGCTTGAAAGAAATCTGGTATACGTACGGTATTAGAGACTTGGCAGACTTATCTGAGTTCATAACTGGCGTTCTTGACACGGGGATCTAGGCACCGGGATCTAGGATCAACACGGGATCCACCCGGGTGGGATCCACCCAAGCGTGGAGCGAAACGCAATCAGGTGGACTGCGTCCATGATGTTTGCTTACCTTTCCTGTTGCCACGGATACAGGGGGCTATAAAATGGTTTTTACTGGGGCAGCTGGGATGTGGGAGCCAATTGAATTGTATTCACTCTCTTATGCCATGGATAATAAACATTGGCTCGAAGGGAATCGCTGCAGCACATCATGGGAAGATATTTCCAATCACGTGCCCGGCAGAAACGGAAGACAGTGCAGGGAAAAGGCGGAGGGAATCGCTTTGCAACATCGGTAAGTTTATCAAAGCATCACGGATCCATCAGAGGCCTGCTACGCCACGCACCGCTAACAATCGGTGCTTACAACTCTTAATTTCATGAGAGAAGACGGAATGCTGCTGTATCTTGACATCTTGTTGGTATATCTTGCGCCATGATTGCCGTACGTTGACTGAGTGGGAGTCTGCTGCCTCTGACCTTGTAGGCATGGAAACATGGTGCCCGTGTGGCACCGAAAAGAAGAGTTCCTCGTAGCACTGATGGCAAGCAAGCGGGGCACTGCGTGCCCGGACATTTCGGACATGCTGATCGAGAGGTCAAAGAGGGATGTCGAGGACCACTGGTGAGTCCAGACAACACGCTTCGTAGGTCCACTGCCAGATAAAGTGATAAACAGCTGGCATCGAGACAGAACTCGAGGCTCAGTGGCTCACACAGTCGTGCCCATGCACATCTGCATGCCAATTTCCATCATGATTTCCACCCATGCAGTGATGCAGCTTCCTGTTGCAGCTTACAGCAGCCAATTGCCCAATTCATTAATCTGTCTGGCGTTAACGTGAGCACAAGCCAGGACATCGAGCACGCACAGGATATCATTCCATACCGTAGGATCAGAGGAAACTGCTGTTTCTTTGCATAGCTCGTTTTCGGCAGAGAATCTCTCCGCCTGACGACCGAAGGGCGCAAGCGTTGGTCGCGATCTCTGCTCCAGCTTCGCTTTAGGCGCCAACTCGTTTCCATTTTTCAGTGTTGGCAGGATTACCGAAACTTGCATGCTTCAGTTTCCCGAGAAATAATGAAGTGCAACGACCTTCCTGACAGAGCGTTCAGTGCCAGAATGCCATGCACTGACTCTGTCGTCAAGGATAGACGTACGGTACCAGACATTTGAGCAGGCATCTGTGGTTCCACAGTGTACAAAGAAACAGACATACACGCTCACAGATCAACAATCTTTCATCTCGGCACTTTTGTTTTTCCTGGTTGAGGCTGATTGCATGCTGTATGTAAGCTGGGTGCCAGAATTGATTATTTGCACGCAGCAGCCTGCCTCAAAAGGCTCGGCTGGACTGTAAAACAGTTGATAGGCAGACATGGTCACACCAGCTTTCATTTACAGATCAGCAGCAGCCAAGCTCAGGAGCAGTGCCTGACCTGCACAGCCCACACAACACCAGCACAGTAGCACACACACCGCATGCAGCAAACACAGCAGCCATCGCATGCACAGTAACTGGCGTATGCATCAGGTTAAGAATGCAGGGTTCAGAGACCATGTTCATTGCCACATAGCACAGCCATGCACAAGTCACAAGTTGTTGGGGCACACATGTCACTCGGGGGCTGCGCCAAAGCCACAGCTTTTGCAGATAACAGTTTCCCCTCAGCTGTAAGTCAAAGGCTGAAAAGCAAAACGCGGCTGATCCCGATACCGGTAGAGTAAATGCCGAGATTATAATTGGTCATTGGATGACCGGATCTCCGATAGCCCCCACTGGAGCTGACAGGCCTACCGTCAATGCTTTAGCTAAGACTGGCCGTGCAGCAGTTTCTGGCTCACTGCGGCTAAGCTGACCCAGACGGCTAAGGGGTTCGAGATGTTCATGAAGACAGGGGCAGCAAAGCGAGGGCAAGAGTGGGATGAGGGCAGGGCTGTGGGGGGGGCCAAGATGGTGCCAATGTGGGGCAGCAACACCGGCCCTCCCCCAAACAGTGCCTTTAGCAAGGAGGGGCCGGGGCAGGCCTCTGGGGACTGGTAGGGGGACGGACAGGCAGGGCTGCAGAGGTGGTGCATGTTCAGGCTGTTCAGTCTGAGGCTGAGGCTGTAGATTCTGTGGCGGATAAGGAGGGGGGCGGGCAGGGGGAGGAATCTGAGGGGGAGGCCTGCCAAGATGAGCCGGCATGCCGGGCATTCAAGCATTCAACACACACAGCAGTAACACTGCGGCAGTGTTGGCTGATGCTGACTGTCGATTCAATGATAGAATGAATGATTATTGGCTTATTTTGGATCTGAGGAACTAACAAAAAACGAGGCAATTGAAATCGAATATTAATTTTCAGTTACTGGTATTTCAGGGCTAACGAATAAAAAAACGAACTGTGAAAAACCGAATAAGGTAGTCTGCATTTAAATAATTTGATGTTCAGCCCTAATGAACTTCAACGGTGCTGAAATGAGAGTGACTACGGTAATTAAATTGAACATTTTACGACGATGGACGCACGGAATCGGTTGTGCTGGCCGGCTGTCGCAAGCTTTTTGCGGGTCAGCATCTGCCCTTTGTACTAGCACTCCATATGTGCTCATGTTGCTGTTGTGGAGCATCTGCCATGTGTCATGCTTACACTTCCATGCTTGCTGTTCAAATGATGCTTGCTTGCCATTTGTGCTGTTCTGGTGCTGCTGCTGGCTTTGACAGGCTTGTGCATGCTGGTAGGTTCACTTCACAGACATGCATGCCTGCTGCTCTGCCATTAATTCACACGCCTGGGCGCCATGTGCTTTCAGTTCAAGTGATTGAGCATGTCGCAACACATGCAGTACCAATTTCGAAATCACAAGAGTGCGACTACTTCAGACTTCACTTCCGATGCGGACAGTATTCATTCGCGCTTCAAAATGATAACACTGCGCTGTCTTGAAGCTCAACACCCAATCCATGCTGCTTTTCCTTCTGCCCACTGCTGCCATGGCTGCCCACTGCTGCCTGCTGCCATGCTGCTTTTCTTTCTGCCCACTGCTGCCATGGCTGCCCACTGCTGCCTGCTGCCATGCTGCTTTTCTTTCTGCCCACTGCTGCCATGGCTGCCCACTGCTGCCTGCTGCCATGCTGCTTTTCCTTCTGCCCACTGCTGCCATGGCTGCCCACTGCTGCCTGCTGCCATGCTGCTTTTCTTTCTGCCCACTGCTGTCTGCTGCGGCTCCCACTGCTGCCATGGCTGCCTGCTGCGGCGCTCACTCATTTCTGCATGTCTAGACCCAATGCTGCACTCATCACACTGCAGTTGCTCCGACTGTTCTGCTACCTGCTTTAGGCCTTGGCCTTGTAATTCATGCTGACGAGCGCGTCATGTGTTGTGCATTACCGGTTGTCAGCCAATCAGGTCGCAGTTCCATTCGGCATAATTACAGCAGGGAAGGCTCGGTTACCTCAAAGTCCACCCCGGCCTCACGGGAAGAAGGAACGCATGTTCGCGCTACTACGAAAGCAAAGAATGTACACGAACGAAACCAACTGCTGTTTTCTTAACCCGGAATTTGCTTTTGAAAGCGGTTGGTTTTATCTTTTTGTACCTGATATTGGTTTTCGCACGTTTGGTTTTATTAAAAAAACATTTTATGGGCTTAAATTTGGTTTCCCCCTGAAAAGTCCCTAAACAAGGCCTGCAGCTGTGTATGCTATCCAGCTTCTAAAGTAAATGTATTCACTATCCAGAAAATATATACCGTAGAACCACTTTAGCTCCGCTCGTAATTAAATAATTATTGGGGTGCGCGGACATGGCTGCGCGCTAATATTAATTCAAAAATTGCCGCTGCGCGGAGCGTCTGTCAGGTGCCCAAACAATTATTTTGGGGGTGCGCGGTATGAATTAAAAACAGCATTTTTACAAAATTTTGCGCGCTAGCGCGCGCCTGTTTGATTCGACATCCGTTCAGGCATCCTTGTCGGCAATTTTTGACTACCGTATGATGACTTTTGCTGACTGTCAGGGTGTTAACGAAGTATTGCTGTACTGGCTGAAAATGCTGAACATTGACAGGTTTCGAACTGCAGACCTCAGGGTGGACTGCTAAGTTACGTATTACCACTGAGCCCCCCGGGCCCCAATAGCCACACGTTTCCTGAGGCCAGGAATCGGCGGAGGAGGGGGAGACGACAACGGTATGCGGGTCCTGCTGGCATCAAACGGAGTTGTAACTGAGTTTGACTGTTCTGGCTGAAAGTGCTGCGCGGACGAAAATTTTAATTATTTCCAGTGATGCGCGATGTTTAATTAAATTTCGTGCTGCGCGGCGTTAAATTAAATTAAAATTTCGTCGCTGCGCGACCGTTTTTTAAATTCTTTTGGGGGTGCGCGGCCGAAAATTAAATTCTTTTTTGGGGGGGTGCGCGGAGTTAAAGTGGTTTTACGGTATCATGGAGTTACAACTAAATACCTACTGAAACAAGAGGCCACTTGGGGCCACAAATGTGCAACAAACAGATTCTCTGCCCATCAGAATGAAGTGTCAAACCGAAGTTGGAAAATAAATAATATCAGCACCAACAGTCAGACATGCTAGCATGCTTTACCGTATAGTGGCCCATTGCCCTTAATTGCACGGGCCAGTACTGGTACCTGCTCTTCCTCCCCCTCATGGGTGGAGGCCCCCTCTCCCCCCTCCTGCTCCTCATCGGTGGAGGCCCCCTCCATCATCTCATCGGCGGAGGCCCCCCCCACTTCCCCCCCTCATCAGATGCGAAAATTCAACTGAAAACCCTGGTGTACCCCAAATTATTGATCTTTTATGGTTGGTTTTCTTGTTTTGTACCTGAAACTATTGGTTTTTACGATTGGTTTCAAATAAAAACCATCAGAGAAACCAAATCCGACTAAAACTATGGGTACCCAGATAAACTGCACTGGTAGTCAGGGACCAATTTCAATTTAATTCTAGGAAATAGGGGGGGGAAGAAAAATATTTCGCTAAAGGAAACAAATCAATCAAGAGGACCGTACCAGTGCTTTGCCTTCGCACATCCCTACACATAATTTTAGTGAAGATGTCCGCACAGTATTTTTTCGATCACGCAGCGTCGAAATGATTTTAAAATTGTCCGCACATGACTCAAATCTGCCTCGCAACATTGTCAAAAGCTCTCGTTTGAGGCCTGGAATGGACTGACAGAAGCAAGTGCGACTTGCTGACAATGAAGAAAAGAAGACAGTCTGCTTGGGACGTATAACTTAATAACAGCAATGCACACTAGGGCGCGATAAGCAGTTCTGCAGGGCCTGTGCCGTTAGCACTGAAGGCCTTGGCACTGGCCAATGAGAGATTTCGGTTTTGTTAGTAATAGTAATTGAACGCAAAACATGTACAAGCTTTGCTGGGAGGACCCAGGGACCCTATCAAACCTGCCGCGCCGGGAGGGGCCCGCTCGCAGACCAGAAAATTGTGTGATCCCAGACCGCCAAATTGGCGCGCAAGAAAAGCATTTCAAGCGCACATGCTGTCCGTGCCCCCCTCTAATTATTAATTTTGCATGAAGGCAAAGCCGCAGTGCGGTACGGTAGGGTACATTAAGGGCAACCATAACATCATGGAAATGGATGTACAATCGACAATTAAAGCTAAAAGACCAGTACCGGTAGATTCAAAAACAATTAAAATTGGTCAGCGACTATGAGAGGTCTAGTCTACCAGTACCGGTAGTCTGAATATGGGTCCACCGGTAAGGTGGCCTTACTGCCCTATTTGAGTGAAGGTACTTCTGTATGCAACGCTATGCCTACCCATGACTCTCACTAATGTATGTCTGTTATAACTTCCTCTGCATCAGGGCCACCATGACAAGAAACATCAAGAGATTACCTGCGCGGGAGACCATGCTCGGCCTGTACATATATTACAGCGAGGTCCTCGGCAGGGGACACTCAGCTGCAACCTTTGAGGAAGTGTGCCAAACGTATGATGGACTCTCGAGGGTACCGACCCGTGCAGGAATTACGGTGTGTGAGGAGTACTTTATCAACCAGCTGGAGCAGTTTCAGCAGGGAACCCTCAATGGCCCCGAGTTTGGTGCTGGTGAAGCTGGGCAAGGCCGCTCCACTTCCAGCATGAGGATTGCCCGACACTTGGCCCGAAGGAAGCAACCTGTGCAGCCTGAGCAGGATCGCCCGCGGCGGCCGGTCTGTGTAAGGCCTCCAGTCTGCAACGGGTTGAGCGTGTTACTGTGGGCCGCGGAGGTCTTGGCAGAGTCGGAAAGAGAGGATCAGGGGCCCGTTGCCCCGCGCTTACGCCTGCAAGGGTTTAGTGTGGCCGGACCAACGTGGATGTGAGCATAGACAACGACAAACCCAGCCATGTCGAATCATCCTCCAAGACTTGTGCTTTGGCAATGTGTCTCCTTACCTAGCATGCACTTCGGCATTGCTTCTCCTCCAGCCCCACCCCCCTAACCATCAGCAAATCATGTTCCTTTGCGCAAACCACGCAAACATAGCCGCTCGCTTGGTTGTTGGTATCATGGATGACCTTGTTAACATTAATGATGAACGCGTTTGCCACCAAGCTGTCGTTATTGCTTCTGACAGTTTTTCTCTGCAACTTGCCTTGCACTTTTTCGTGTTGGGTGGTGCTCGCAACTTGCAGTGATGTGTCTCCTTCTCCTCACTGAAACGTGACATATATGAGGCAGGAGCTGCCTTGTGATGCGATTCTACATCAGGCAACAGGTGGCAGATTTACATATGCCATGATCCAGTTCACCAAATGAGTGAACATGGGTGACCGTGGCAGGCAGCAGCTTTCCTACTATGGCACAATGTGTGTGTAGAGTTCGTTTCAAGTTTAGGCAGTGGATGGATGTGGATAACATATTTTGTGTGGACATCCAACCTATGCTGGAATTTCTGTCGTTTCTTGCTTGGACTGAAGATCTATGGACACCATAACCGTCTCAGACAGATTTCGTTTTCATTTTGGCTTGAACATAACATATGATGAGACCCTTTGCCGCCGGTCAGCCACTGATTTGACGCATGTCGCATGGTAATATTTACAACTCGTATCTCCCTCTCGCCCTCGCCCCCTTATTTGTGTGCCCTAATGACTTCTTGCCTTGCCCCTCCTCGACTTATTCTGGACATCACCTTGTGACCTCGTGTGTGGCGGTGGTGAATAATGCTTTCAGTATATTTGTATATATGCCCACCCACGGGCCAGTCCTTGCGCATTAAATCTTCTTTATGAATCGTCACCCTATGTATATAATATGTAAAAGCTGTGCCTTTGGCGCAGCCCCCGAGTGACGTGGTTGGGCTTGTGCTTTGTGAACCGTGGCTGGCCCTCCAACCCTGCCTAGCTGGTACCCTGTTTGCGGGTCACCGTGTTTGTAAACTGCTGGATAAGTTTGGCTGTTTGTAAATTACGGGCGGCGGGACACTCAGCTCATACACCCAACAGCACTCTTCTGTGCTAAGAGTCAAGTTTTTTTTTTGCATGGCTGCTATACAGGGAAATCACAACATGCATGTGGTGCGCAACATTCTGCATGCCTTCCTGTGGGGGATAGCACAGGAGTAATTCATGCACAAGTCCTTCAGCGTCAACTGTCAACAAGTTTGAGCACAGAAATTTGGAGTGTTATGTGCTGGCATGCATGCTTGTACATTGCCGTCGGCAACAGAAAGTATGCCCCTGAATGTCATGTCTTGCTCAGCAGCTGTACCTTGCATCGATCCCTAACTCAAACAGGCCATCGCATCAGCTTCTTAAGTGTGCAAGCTGGGTACCAGCAGCCACATAGATACACGCATAGAAATAATGACGCACCTACGAGACTGCATCATTTTGCCACTTGCCAGTTCATTTTCATGCTGCCACAACGCAGTTGACTGCTGCAGTTGTGGTGTGTCAGGATGGCAGAGTAGGTGCATGCGACGGCACTATACCACCCTCTGTCTAAAGTTCACCGCACTTCATCACTGCATGGGAAGCTGAAGCAGGCATGCAAGTCCGCCAACACTGCCAAACCGGACACATAAAATGAGTTTGCGCCTACAGCAAATTTGCGCGATAGTCCTTACGATGGTGTTTCACATGTTCTGCAGTGTCAACTGTCAACCTGCAAGTTCGAAAACTAGTCAGCTGCTGGCTGCAGCGATACAGATCAACACAAACAACCCTATCATCACGGATAACATGTTCAAAGAATTGGCGCTTGGAGCAGCGCAACGCGAGTTCACAACACGTACTGTGCAGTATGAACTGTCGGTGAAGAAAGTCCAACACTAGGCCGTGCCTACCCCGCCACGAGCATATACATTGCTAACAGACATGCCAATGACTTTGCGCCCAATACGAAGCAACGCGACGGCCTGTTTCTGAAATCGGTACCACTTTTCACCACAAACCCCTTCAAATAGCATGTCCAAGAAAGCACGGCTCGTTCGATCCACTCTGCGCGCCTCCAGTGCACTGTGATAAGCTAGGGAAGCACGAGATACGCCATCGGAATAAAAATTACACGAAACACTGGGGCGACCGCGAAGAACGAGCCTTTGACAACAGGGGCCACGCACTTTGGCGGTTGGAAACCGATGTCCCAGTGAACTCAACTGAAAACCCAAACCCCATCCCTTTTCGTTCCTTTCAGTCACTCGGGTATACGATTATTTTACATATGCTTACCGGTATAGGAAGTATCAGACTACCGCATATAATATGCTTCTCCGACATCAAACATGCCTATCCTTGTCTTCGGTATACCATACCGTTGCAGACAATATCGAGGAAATGCCTTCCCATGGCATCTTGCATATTGTCTTGGCAATTACTAACACATTTACTATTTGATGTGTTGCTGTCGATGTGAAGTACTTTTGTTAATTTGTTTACCTGGTGGTGGAGCCCTCGTAACATGATTTGCTGTAATCGGTACCTTCAGCTGTCTCACCAATATGTGTTTTATATTCGTACGGTATGATGTGCCTGACCGCAACTATGTGTTACAACCAGTTCCACGCCTAAATTACACAGGGAAAAAGTCCATGAAGAACACTCAAGAGCAACCCTGAATTAATGCCTGACAGTGCTGCATGGCTGCATGCAAACCTAACAAATAAATCTCGAGTCCCCAAGTTGAAGTACGGTACTTGCGCTACATAAACACATGCAATGACAGCATTGCATAGATTAGCAGCCTTGCGGAAATTCTTAGAACACCCTATGACCAAGCCTAGCTTGCAGTCTTGGTCCAGGTATGTTTGCACAACCTTTCATGTTCCTTGTGTCACAGTATATTACAGTATACGTGACAGAACCGTTTAGACCGCTTTTAGCGGCCGCGGAGCCTCCGCAGCAGCTTCCCTGCGGAGTCTCCTGATCTGATCTGGAACCCAGAATCCCGCTTAAGTGTGAAGTGTAGCAGATTCTACCGTACTCAGTAATTTGGGCATGCCGGGACCTTTGAATCCCGGCGTGCCAGCTTGCTACTTACTTTTGTCCCTTTTGAAGGACAGGCCTCTGGTGTAAAGAGTATAGGCCTAGCTCTCACGGATACTAGCCCTTGCTCGCCACTAAGTCAGTACCTTACACTTCAGTCAAGTCTAGCTCCACGGAAAGTGGTGGTAGCATAAGCAAGTGACAAGCGAGCCCCATCCAGATCACTGGTCATACCCAGCCGACGCGATCTACGGCGCTCGCCCTGAAGAGCACGCGACCTACGGTGCCGATCCCTGACAACTCGTCCATCTGAGACGACTAATCAGGCAAGCAGTCCCAAGCAGATATTCACCTAAATAGACCAGGAGGCGCAAAGCCGACCAGGAGCTCTCGGCGTACCAGCTTCCAGCTGAGTCCGCCCGGCGACAAAACCCACGGACAAAGTCACCTCCGTCGCCGTTCCTTCGCAACCCCGAGCATCCCCGCTCTCAGCGTCCTTCAAAAGGGACAAAAGTGGTATTGCAGCCTGATCAGCTGCTTGCCAACGAGTTCCTCGCTGAGGGAAGCTAAGCTTGTCTGACCTGGAATATTTTTTTGAATTGTTTGCCTTGGACATCTTGAAAAAGCACCTCTGTCGCTGCATTTTGCTTGGGTTTTTCGTGCCAAATTAGATCTTGCAAACCCCGGCTGTGAAGAGCCTTGGGGAGAAGCTCGAAGGTCCAGTTGTAAAGTTATAAACCCAGCTTGCATCCCTGTGCATTTGGTCAGTGGTTAAGGTCGGACCACTTGATTGTGAAAACAAAAGTGTTAACAGAAGTGGATCGGCGGATCAGTGATCAATGGATTGCTGAGGCCGAGATTTCAGTGGCCCAGAACTGTGTGCAGGCAAGACAGTCTGAGCAGCGGCGTGACGTGCGCCGAGGAGATCCACAGGAGTTTAGCGGATCGCTGTGAAGGATCCAGTGAAGGATCGCTGTGCAGGTCACTGTCCAGGATCGCTGTCCAGGATCGCCCGGTAGCTGGCAGCAGCCGCACCCGATCGCTGTGAAGGATCCAGTGAAGGATCGCTGTGCAGGTCACTGTCCAGGATCGCTCTGAAGGATCGCTGTCCAGAATCGCCCGGTAGCTGGCACAGCCACACCCGATCGTTGTGAAGGATCGCTGTCCAGGATCGCTGTGAAGGATCGCAGTGAAAGCTGGGAGAAAGTTGGGAGAAAGAAAGCTGGTACGGGCGATGCAAAATTCCGCCTAGCACCAGATCTTGTTGAGCAATTAGAAAGAGTCGGATTGCCTGTCCTTGAGCTAAAATTGCCTGTCAACCAGACCTGTCTAGCAAGCCCTTAGAAAGGCAGGGCCTGGACTCAGAGCAGCAGATGGCGCTTGAGGGAGAAGCGATGCGTATTTCCCGCGGGCTAGCAGGGATCGAGGATCCCGCAGCTTTGGGGTGCAAGGTGCACAGTGCAGATCAAGCTTGACCCAAGGACGTTGGGCAGGCTGATGGCACTGTGGGCGCTGAAGTGTCGCACAAAGGGATCGGCCGAGGTGGGCCAGTGCCCCAATCAACCCTGGATATTCCACGGCAAGGCCTGGAATATGCGCAGTGGTTGAGACAGGGAGGAAGAACCCCTGAGCTGACATTGGACCCGGCCGCTGAGGTGTCGCAGACCAGTGGCGCAGATCGGGACAGTGGTCCAGAAGGCGCACCAGAGCAGGACTTGCCCAGTGAGGCAGGGGCCGCGCGACGAGTCAAGAACGAGCCCGATCACGGTGATCAAGGGGCAGGCGCCTCTGCAGCCCCAGAGGGGGCAGCAGAGTGCGGGGGAGCCAGAGACCTAGGCAGTGGGCCAGAATACGCGACGCAGAAGAGGCTGCTGAGAGTGGCAAGTGCTGCGCAGTGCGTTAAAAAGGAGAACGGGACGATGCCCCGTGGTGGAAGTCAGGTGATCAGGAAACCTGCAGATCTGCAGGCGGTGGGTGGAGCAAAAGCCGCCACTGCGGAATGGCCCCCAGTAAAAAGGAAGGAGGATCTGGCTCAGCCAATAGGGTGGAACAGGCTAGGGCAGCGGGCCACTGGAGTGTGGAAAAGTGTGTGTGACGCAGAGCAGGCGTGTTAAGCAGTCTGGCTGTGCCCCAGCAGCGCGCACCCTTGGAGGCACTGACCAGGTGTATGGAGCAGCCAGGTAATCAGGTGTCCCCCAACGGCTGGTCCATATTTGATATTCTCAGCAGTGACAGTGAGCCAAGTCCCAGGGACCAACAGCAGGCCCGGGGGAGGGCCTTTCTACCCAGGCGGGATAGCCCGGTAGCTAGCGAGCAGCTGCACCTGATCAGCTGTTTTCAGGCAGGAAGTGCCTATCCACCCAGGCGGGATAGCCCGGTAGCTAGCAAGCAGCTGCACCTGATCAGCTGTCTTCCGGCAGGAAGTGCCTGTCCACCCAGGTGGGATAGCCCGGTAGCTAGCAAGCAGCTGCACCTGATCAGCTGTCTTCCGGCAGGAAGTGCCTGTCCACCCAGGCGTGATAGCCCGGTAGCTAGCGAGCAGCTGCACCTGATCAGCTGTGATCTGGCAGGAAGGGCTGAGCACAGGCCTGGCCTGCGCAGGGCAATCAAGGCTGAGGATTATGCGAGGTTCGGGGTCGCCCCAGAGCAGGATAAACAGGATCAGGAGGATCAAACTGTGGTGGCCGGTGGCTGCGAGCCAGGCCAACTGAAGGTGCAGGCGCCGCGGCTGTGCTTGCAGAGGGAGGCAGCCCCTGTGACACCTGTGGTGGCCGGTGGCTGCGAGCGAGGCCAACTGCAGGTGCAGGCGCCGCGGCTGTGCTTGCAGAGGGATGCAGCCCCTGTGACACCTGTGGTGGCCGGTGGCTGCGAGCCAGGCCAACTGCAGGTGCAGGCGCCGCGGCTGTGCGTGCAGAGGGAGGCAGCCCCTGTGACACCTGTGGTGGCCGGTGGCTGCGAGCCAGGCCAAATGCAGGTGCAGGCGCCGCGGCTGTGCTTGCAGAGGGAGGCAGCTCCTGTAACACCTGTGGTGGCCGGTGGCTGCGAGCCAGGCCAACTGCAGGTGCAGGCGTCGCGGCTGTGCTTGCAGAGGGAGGCAGCCCCTGTGACACCTGTGGTGGCCGGTGGCTGCGAGCCAGACCAACTGTAGGTGCAGGCGCCGCGGCTGTGCTTGCAGAGGGAGGCAGCCCCTGTGACACCTGTCGTGGCCGGTGGCTGCAAGCCAGGCCAACTGCAGGTGCAGGCGTCGCGGCTGTGCGTGCAGAGGGAGGCAGCTCCTGTGACACCTGTGGTGCCTGGTGGCTGCGAGCCAGGCCAACTGCAGGTGCAGGCGCCGCAGCTGTGCTCGCAGAGGGAGGCAGCCCCTGTGACACCTGTGGTGGCCGGTGGATGCGAGCCAGGCCAACTGCAGGTGCAGGCGCCGCGGCTGTGCTTGCAGAGGGAGGCAGCTCCTGTGACACCTGTGGTGGCCGGCGGCTGCGTGCCGGGCCAACTGCATTCGTGGGAGCAGAAGCTGAACCAGCAGGTGGCCGAGGAACCAGCAGGATCAAGGGAGATTGAGGACCACGTGCACAGGCAGGCGCCGGTGCTGGTGCAGATGCACCAGCCAGAAGAGGATGGGCCTGTCACACCACCGGTGGCAGCAGCTGCAGGAGGGGGCCAGGTGCCAACACCGGAACCAGGGGCGGCCCAGCAGGCCATCATATGGCTGGGGGCGCCCAAGGGTGTGGCAGGTGTGCCTGCAGCTGCCGACGGCCCTAGCCAGTCCCAGGTCGAGGCCTTAGGACTGACGGGGGGCCAGGCAGGCAACCTGCCAGAGGGGTTGGCCGTGCATGGTCCAACTGAAGGGGCAAGGCAGGCGATCCCGGGCACAAGGGAAACAAGCCCAACCAGCCAGGGCAGTGCCCATGGGGAACCCAGAGGACACTCACCCATGAGTAGCAAGCCTGTTGCGGCAGAGAACCCTGAGGGGTCAATGGAGCTGGATATCTCCATACCCATGCTGAGGGAAAAGGTGAACTGGTACCGGCAGAAGCTCAAAGGAATGGCCAGGCAGCTGTGGATGGCCAGGCAGCCAGGGATGGCCTGGCAGATGAGACTGACCAGGCAGCTGAGGATGATGAAGCGTCGCTTGGCAAAGAAACTGCAGACGCTGCTGCCACAAGGCGAGGAGGAGGAAGAGCAGCAGCTGCAGCACACAGCCATGGTTGCGTGGCACGTGGCACTACCCAGGGGCACAGGGCTGAGCTGGCCGGCCACGAGGTGAAAGAAGAAGCACAGCCACAGCTGCAGCAGGGGTGCGCGCCCAGATTTCCCAGGCAGGAGGGCTTCCGCTCAGCAGAGCAGTGTGGGCCAGTGGGTCAAGCCAGCCCTAGCCTGAGTCTCGGCCCAGACGGCTGCAGCAGGTCCAGCCAGGCAGTGGCAGGCAGGGCAGCTGACAATGACGTGGAAGCAGCTAGGAGCAGCAGGTCTCCGGTGCCAGCACCCGTGGACGACAGCAGCAGCAGGAATGTGTGCCTGGTAGCAATCCATGCTGCGGTGCCTGCAGATGTGGAGCTGGCCAGGCTCTGGGAGGATCGCGCAACAGGTGCCCGTCAGCAGCCGATGGACATCCGCAATGCCATGCGTCAGGCCATGAGGCGTAACACCGGAGGAGTATGTATGTTCTGCGGGTTCGAGTGCGAGCACAGCGACAGGGCACGTGAGCACCTCATGGATGCCAACATCCAGAGGGGGCTGGGGCCGGGTGAGGACCCGGCAGAGGCCAGTGATGCAGTGATTACAGAGGAAGCAATGCGGATTGCGGTGAAGCTGGCCGGGCCAGCGGATCCGGCCGCAGGCGCGCGCAGGGTGCCAGTGCAAGACCGCTCCCTGTCCGCGGAGGAGGGGAAGCTGGCTGATGACACGGTGCGTGTCCAAGTGACACAAAAAGGAATTGACCGAGGGGGCCCGGTGCCCGCGGATCCCAGGAAGGGCCTGGAAGCTGAGCAGTGGCCGACGCAAGGGGGAGGAACCCCAAAGCTGATCTTGGATCCAGCAGCTGAGGTATCCCAGAGCGGTGATACGGGGCGGGACTGTGGTCCAGACGCCGCTGTGCTGCAGAATCCGCCCAGGGGGGCAAGGACTGCGCAGCGGGTCAAGGAGGAGTCCAGCCAAAGTGACCAAAGGGCGGATGTTGCCGCAGGCCCAGAGGGGCTTGCAGGCCGTGACAAGGTCAGGGCAGGCGAGCCGCTGGTGAAAGCAGAGGTGAGTGTGGCCAGGCGCGGACCTGCAGAGGTCAAGCGCGAGGGGGCAGGAGCCAAACCAGCGATGGCCGGGCAGGTTTCGCAGGAGAGCCATGAACCGCAGATCCAGAGCAAAAGGGCGGCTGTGCCGGTGGGGAAGCCGTGGGCTGACCTGATGTCGGAAGAAGAGCTGTCAGATCCCATTCCAGAGGTGCAAGTGCAAAAGGGGCCGCAGCTGAGGGCAGGGCTGCATCCGAGGAGGTAGCTGAGGCCGCGCCGCACTCCAGTCAGGAGGGTGGTAGGGTCCACGGTGTATGGAACACCCCTGTCCAGGTTTCCCCCCAGTGTGGGCAGGCCTGTGCAGAGATTCAAGGAGGGATTTAGCAGCCAAGTAAAGAGAGGCGGCAGCCGAGGGGGTGGCCTGTGTGGATTTTTCAACAATCCAGCGTGGGCACAGGAGGAAGGCCCCATAGAGTCAGAGCACTCCAGGGCGGTGAAGGTGGCAGATCTAGAGGAGCTGATTGAGGATGATCTGAAGCCGATCAGCTGGAGGGGGATTCTGCAGTGGGCGGCGAACCTGTGGAAGCAAGTTTGCTCCAGGTATTTCTCCCACTTCAGCGATCAGGTGAAGGTCATTGAGGAATTCAGGGCCCATCATCCGAGGGAGTGGGAAACGAAGGCCATGATGGGGATTCCACACACGGGGCAGGACAGGGCGACGCTGTTGGCCGCCCTTGGACAGGCGTCAAAGGGAGGAGCAGGACGCGAGGCAGCCCTGGCCGTTAAGGCCTTCGCAGATGAGTGGTGCAATGGGGTGAAGGGAGATCAGGAGGAACCTGCCGGGATCTGGACCCGAGGATGAGGAGGAGGAGGATCAAGAGTGGGAAGGTTTTGAAACAGCTGTGCAGCAACCAGAGGAGCTCAGGGAGGTCCAAATGTGGCTATTGGGGGTTGTACAACCGGCTGGCGTTGTCCGATGAACCGCCGGCGCTGGCCGTGGTGGCAGGGGAAATTGTTGGATCCTGCCAGTCACCCTCGGCCATGGCCATGCTCGTGCGATCCCTGGCCAGGTTGTGGAACGACAAGCCTGCCAGTGTGGGGCCGTTGATGGTGGCCATCAGGGCAGCGCCCCACGCAGGGGACAGGGCCACCAAGGAGGTGGAAAGGATCAGGGGGCTGTGGGCCGCTCCAGCGAAGGAGCAGTGCTGTGAGGTTTCCCTGCTTACCCTGTGGATCAGGGTGGTAAAGGAGGAGGTGGGGAAGCCGACCTCGGATGAGAGATCCGCGATCACCAACCTCAAGCTGGGAGTCAAGACCACCTTGGATCCAGAGGTCAAGCCAGAGGAGAGTGCTTACTTGATTCCTGCCAAGCCTTGCTTGTTCAAGGCCTTCTCCTCTGCTGCCTTGTGGACATTGCTCTTCGCATGCACAGTCAGATCATGCTTGTCCCCGACAGCTGCCCCAGCCCCGACGTAAGGGCTCTTGCAGTCCGCGCAGTGCTCTGAGCATAACTTGCACTGCATAGCAGAAAAATAGATATAAATCAGCATATCAGCATTCACATTTCACAGTGGGTAACTCACTTCCAACAGGCAGTCCACAAACCAGTTGTTACTGACAATCTCACATGCTCCATTCAGCCATGCAAGCTCACCGTGACAAGCGGGTAGTTGCGGGCGTCCCTCCCGTGCAGCACAGCCCAGCCAAGCGCCCTGTCAGTCTTCCACTTGTTGAGCGTTATGTCCTTGATCTTGCAAAGGCCACCCTTGCCTGCTGCCTCCTCAATGATCTCAGCATCCCCCTCGATGATCTCAACAGCAGGCTCCTCAAAGGGCTCCTCGATGGGCTCAGCAGCCTTAGCAGGGCTGGCCTCGGGACTGTCGGCTATCTCAATTGGTGCTGGCGGAAGTAGGGGATCCATGGCGTATATCAGGTACGCTTTCAAGGTGCCGTCTGCCTGAGGGAAGATCGTCAGCGAGACGAGAGAGGCGGCTGTTTCGGCTGGGGCTGTTTCGGTGAGGTCGATCTCAACCTCGACTTCGCGACGTGGCTCCTCGACTTCGAGACGTGGCTCCTTCGCTTTGTCTAACGACCACATGTCGAAGCTGAAGGCTTTGCTACCGATCTGCCGCTTTCTAGAACCACTAGACATAATGGCTAGCTGAGAATATGTTAAAGGGAATAAAACTGGAACAACCGGGGAGAAAAAGAGCCGGATAAGAGTTTGTGGGCCTCCGGTCCCAAATCACCACAGCCGGAGAACATTCATACTCCCCCCTTTTTTTTCCGGCTTCGCCGGAACCCCCCTCTCGCTTTTCCCCGGCTTTTTTTTCTTTTGTCCAATTCTGTCCGGGAACCAGCCGGTTTGTAGACCCCTGCAGTGGAGGCGTTTGCGCACAGAGTCCTGTCCACAGCAGAGTTGCAGCATATCTCCAGGGATGCAGTGGAGTACTTTGGCAGAAGGCACTCGGTCTCGCACATGTTCGATGAGGGGCTGCCAGTGGCCACCAGGGTCAAGCTGAGCACGTTCGTGATCACTGTGCCAGGGTACTTGTGCATGACCGATGAGGAGCAGGTCGCTGTGCTGACGCAACAGGTGGTGCTGCGGGAGAAGTTCGCCCTGGAAATGGGGGACCTGTTGGTCACAGATCACAGGCCTGCGGCAGAAGAGGAGAATGAGATGGAAGAGGAGGAAGAGGCGCGAGAGGCTTCTTGGAGGAAGAGACTTTTTGGAGGAAGATATTCCTTGGATGAAGAGAGGCCAATGTCACCCCGCGAGCGGTCCATAGATGGGCCAAGGTGGCGCTAGGCTTCCAACAAAGAGGAGGAGTCAGCCCTAGAGGGGCATACGGAGGACGGGGCTATGGTTAAGCCAAGCCCAGAACGGCAAGGCCGCTGAGCACTTGACGGCACCCACGCTGTAACCGGCAAGGAGCGGGCAGGCGCCTGTGTAGCGGACGACACCTTCAGGCGCAGCGCGGCTTGTCCTACTAGTAGTACTACCCAGCAGGCAGTGGGCCGGCGGCCAGCGGGCCGAAGGCTGGAAATGCAAGATTGGAACGGATGCTACGGCAGCGACATGTTAAAATTTGTTTCTAAAGAACCGTAGCAGCAAGGCTGCGGTAGTACATACGCTGGAGGCGATGGATGAAGATAATTAGTCAATTCGTGTGATGATAACACAGCGGGGGGCAGGATCCCGCTGCTACGGCGCACATTTCCTGTGGCCTTGAAGACCAGGTGTCTATGGCGCAGTGGGGCGAGAGCAGCGGTTTTTCCTATTCCGGCCTGATGACTTCTGAGATGACTCTGTTAGCTAGCCATGATTTGGGTGAACAGCTAAGATTTGTGGGATCGTGCGCAGTATTGGCGCATAGGCAGCTGAGACTCAGTGGGATTTCTTTTTGGAGACGGCCTGAACCAGGCGGATTTGCTGAGACGATCTGGGCTTCTGAGTGTACATATTTCTAGAAGATTCTTTCAGTACCACCCCTTTTCCGGCTCCCCGCGCATGCCTGGAGGGCTTAACGCTGGGGAGCGGGGGGCAAGTAAAGTAGTAGGGGCGGTACCCACGAGACAGGGACACCCAGACAGGCCCTAGGCAGGAAGACTCTCCTACTAGGGCTGTGCCTTACAGTTATCCTACTAACAGCTCTTCTATGTAGTACAAGGAGCCTGTGTGTACGGTGCTGTACCGTATTTGTGAGTAGAGGACGCCTCTCTAAGGCGCCCTGACCGGAGTTCACGGTATTTACCATATTATTGCAGTTACTGCTTTATGGTGCGACACTTGGCATGTTTAGAGATTCTTTGTGGCTTGAGGGGACCATGGATCAAAGTATGCTGCTACGGCTGGCCTCTGTTGGGTGGGCTAGGGTTGGCTGCTTTTGACCTTACTGCATGGATACCATCAGTAGGTTGGCTGCCATGGAAATCCACCACGCTTGCAAGGTGAGCTGGGGGATCAAAATAGCGAGTGCTTGAATGCTGAGCTTGTCCATTATGCCAGAATCGTCACTCAAACTAACAATACTTGACTGAAATGGGTGATTGGGTGGGGGTGGCACTTGATCTAATTGGAGGACCATGTCTTCACCAGCTTCTCGGCCAAGCAATGCATGACCCACTCACCCACAGCGACTTCTTGGACGGACTTTGTCTATTATTTCATTAGAATGCTGAAATGCATTCTAGCCCCACGATCTGTGACACCCACGGACACAGATACTCATGCAACGAGCGGTGTATGCGCGTTGATCACTGGCAAAATGAGGGAGGATTGGGCAGTCGACATCCATGGGCTGCAGGGGCTCAGTAGGTGCATGTTGTGTTGTGGCTGCACCGATGGGACTCGGACCCTGTCTGGCTCTGTGACATGTCTTGCAATGCGGAGTGCGTAGGAACTCCCGAAATTGCCAGCCTAAAGAATGCCAATGTCAACAGATCTATGCCTTGGCTTGCAGTCTTGGTATGTATTATTTCTCAGCCTAGGAATCGGCATGTACGTCTGCTCATGGCTGCTTCACTGTTATTTTTAGCCTCTTCATGGTCTTCAATGTCCAAATGAATTATGTGGCAGTGCACCCCGGGTGAGTGTACTCCCTCGTATGACTAGTAACCCAGGTCAATCACATTACACCTCTGGGCTCTGCTCAAAATGGCTCGTCCGCGTGGGCGCCTAACTAATAGTCTAAGAGGGGCAGAAAACAAGGAAAAGGGGGATATCAAGTGAATGGTCACACAAAAGGCTGGAAAAGGAAGGCAAAGGAAGTTCCAGGCTCTGAAAACGTCTACGCCCCAACAATATCTACCATGTCTTCCCCGAAAGCCAGGGCATCCCACCTGCCGAAAGCCTGGTATTTTGGCCGTTCACAATTTCGAACTTGTGGACTTGATTGTGTTAATATGTTCCACCTATTGGCCCTGTTAGAAAAGGGTCAGCCGCGCATTTCTAGTTGGAAACAAAACGCAAACACTAGGATGGGCACAAAAGTGAGAACCCCATCTTCAAAACATGTACAGTGACCCCCGAGGATGGCACATACTTTCCTACCACGCACATGGGCCAATTAAGGAGGCAAGGACGCTGCTGATCCATCAGGTCACTCCCTCTGGAGTACTTGAAATTCGTGCCCCCCCCGGTCCCGTCAATCTTTTCTCAGATGATGACGGTTGATGAGGGCCATAAGGGCACCGAGCTGTTTGTTCGTGTTTTTGCGTCACGGTTTTTTAGGGGTTGGGCGGCCTGCCAATTGGCCTGCCTCACATTTTTGAAGTCCCAGCAAATGATCTGCTCTCATGGCATGCAGCCGGACACCTGAAGCTGGATGCCAGAATTCGTGAACGCTTGAACCTATATTGCCATGCACGCATTGTTACCGGGACTGAAATCAAATGACCAACGCCGGACTCTCATAGCTGCTCACTTCAGGAATTGGGTAAGCAGTTTTCAAGAGGTGCAATTACTACAAAAAAGCTGCAGATGAATGAACGAAGTAAGTAATGATGTTGACGGTGTGCATTCTGAAAAACAGCCCCCCAAACGCAACTTCAGGCCAGGGGTTTCGAAGATTCCCGACCAAGAAGGAGCGGGACCCTCGCTAATACGCGATCAAAGCGACTGGTTACAGCAGCTGAAACAGAAGGAGCGGGCGGAGCAAGTGCCGATCTATTTGATGAAGCCGAGGGAGATGTAGGAGCGCCCAGCCCCCGTGCGTGGGGGCAGCGCTGTGGGTCAGCATGCGGCGTGGAAATCTGGCATTGATTGATCGAACCATCAAGTCCTGTGACACCCAAACAATTAATCTGACTAAAAATTCGAGGTAAGCGGCAAGCCTGAGGGGGAGAGTGAAAGCTGAGGCGGTCATCTGGACAAATGGCCAATGAGGCACTTTTAATATATACATCACTACTTTCTAATCAGAGTGGTACATTAGGAAGGGTGTTATTTGTATACTGTGTGTCCTGTGCGATCTGAGTGTTAGGTTCTGAGTGTTCTGAATGTCCTGAATGTTCTGGATGTTCTGAGTGTTCTGTGTGTTCTGCATGCACTGCAGAAAGTTTGAAACCAACTTAGAGATGATGACCAACTCGGCAGGATCGCAATTGACCGCCGTTGCCACTCTCCTGGACATGCCTGCTAGTCCTGTGTATGGCTCGTGGAGCCTCTCCCTCCGCATGAATGACGACAGCGCCAAGCCGCTTCTTCTATTTGCATGGGATTCCCCTCCCACCCACCATGTGACAATACTGGCCATCACGTTGTCCTTCTCCTGGCCTCACAAATGTTGCCCCAATGCTTGCGCGCAGGTGGACTGGCCACCCCAGGGGGTGACTGACTTGAAGGACCATCAGACAGGGGTGCTGCTCAGGGGTGAGGAAGGGGGCTCCTGCTCAGGGTCAAGGAGGCTAGAGATGCCAGGTCCGGCGGTGGGAGTAGGGTGACCCGATGGCAGGTGGAGGGGAGCAAGGGGGCACTGTGTACAAGGCGTGTTAGGCTTGGGAGGGTTCATCCTTTGCTAGTTTGCTGGCCTGCGTGCTCTTGTCCAACTCCGCGCATCCGTTGGTTGGGCAGGCATACGCTGTTGCCCTGGTTTCAATAAAGGCAGCCAGACAGAAATCCCAATCAAGCAAAGACATGAGTCCAGGTGCCCCTCGGATGCCTTTGCAATGTGCAAAGCTTGACACCCCCCGGATAGGCGTGTCACCTCGTGGGGTGCAAATACCACCTCCTCTCCCTCCCACCCAGGCCTGCCTCCTCGAGTGGCCCCCAGCTGCCCTGGGCTTGCATGCTTTCCAGTCAAACCTGAGGGCGGCCAGTGGCATTCCCAGTCACGTCTTTGTTGTGTTCGGGGCCTGCCTTGCTGGACCCGGGTGGCGGCGGCACGCTGTCGGAGCTGGGCCCTTGAGAGCGTCCGCATGCTGTCTCTATAACCTCCCTCACGCATTGCACGCTCCCTGCCCTCCCTGCCCTGTCAATTTTCAGGTCTTAAGCCTTCCACGGCAGCAGTGGCGGCAGCAGTGGATTCGACGTGACCGGCCGCTATGACAAGAGGCGAATCCCCTCGCTGCCCAAGGGGGTCGCGGAGCTGCATCTGGACCCACCGTCCGGGGTGTAACCGGCGTGAAAGCTGTCCGTCCGTCCGTGTGCAATGCCTGGTCTCAGTAACAGCAGGCCCTAGGGTGGCCGCCTCTCACAGGGGTAACTTCGGCCATGCATAGTGCCGCTACCCAGCAGGCGCCCCCTCGGCTGCCGCGGCTAGCTCAGCCTTAGTCAGCCGGCAGCTATGGCAGCGATCTGATGCAGCTGTACCTCGCAAGCACCCAGGCAGGGAGCTAGGCGGCAGCTGCCGTTTCTTTCATGCGGAAGATGGTGCTGTTTTCTTTGGAGCCGTAAGGTGAGGTGTAAGGCGGGCGGCGGGAGGCCATGTATATGAGATGGGGGTGGTGGACGAGAAATAAGTGGCCACTGGGATATCATGTTGCCATGTACAGTCCACCTTCACCCATCTGCCTGCATGGCATTCCTGATGGCACCCATGCATCTCCATGCGTGCACAATTGCACACCTAACTTCACCTGTTCATCTCCATGCGGCATGCAAGCCCTGGCAGCAATGTCACTCACAAAGATATATTAAACTGTGAGCTTGTCCAGGTGAGGTCGGGTCAATGTCAGGACTGGGAAAACAGGTCAAAGCAGGACTGTCACACAAACAGAAGCGCTGCAAAACAGGTATTGATAGCAAAACTGAGGTGTAAAAGCCCTGAGGACGTCGCCTAGAGAACCCCCGTAGAACTTCTGCGTCAAGGTGCTCTGAAATACGGTAGTGAAATCAGGGGGTGAAATGTTTATTTTGCAAGGACGGACCATCAGAGCCAATTAACCTGTTCCCAAGATAGGGATTGGAGCCGACCACAGACCGTAACAAATCATCTGCCGTCAGTCGACCGTTCGCCATCGTCTCAAATTACCTCAGTCGGCAGGCTGAACCGGAGGGCGCAAACAAGGCGTGCAGGTCATCCCCTGGCATTAGACCGTGGTGGTCAGTGATGAGATTAAATAGCGCCCCTTCGACTCCGGGTCATGTCGATGATAACCACAAATCGCCAAGGGCGGGGACAGCAGCCTGGTACGAGAGACATGGGCGACCCTGGTTTGACGCCTTTTAATGTACAAAGAGGATCGCTTCTAAAAAAGGCTCTCCTGGATCACACTGCAGAAAGTTTGAAACCATCTTTTGTTGGTTTTAATAAAGGCAGCCAGACAGAAATCCCAATCAAGCAAAGACATGAGTCCAGGTGCCCCTCGGATGCCTTTGCAGTGTGCAAAGCTTGACACCCCCCGGATAGGCGTGTCACCTCGTGGGGTGCAAATACCACCTCCTCTCCCTCCCACCCAGGCCTGCCTCCTCGAGTGGCCCCCAGCTGCCCTGGGCTTGCATGCTTTCCAGTCAAACCTGAGGGCGGCCAGTGGCATTCCCAGTCACGTCTTTGTTGTGTTCGGGGCCTGCCTTGCTGGACCCGGGTGGCGGCGGCACGCTGTCGGAGCTGGGCCCTTGAGAGCGTCCGCATGCTGTCTCTATAACCTCCCTCACGCATTGCACGCTCCCTGACCTCCCTGCCCTGTCAATTTTCAGGTCTTAAGCCTTCCACGGCAGCGGTGGCGGCAGCAGTGGATTCGACGTGACCGACCGCTATGACAAGAGGCGAATCCCCTCGCTGCCCAAGGGGGTCGCGGAGCTGCATCTGGACCCACCGTCCGGGGTGTAACCGGCGTGAAAGCTGTCCGTCCGTCCGTGTGCAATGCCTGGTCTCAGTAACAGCAGGCCCTAGGGTGGCCGCCTCTCACAGGGGTAACTTCGGCCATGCATAGTGCCGCTACCCAGCAGGCGCCCCCTCGGCTGCCGCGGCTAGCTCAGCCTTAGTCAGCGGGCAGCTATGGCAGCGATCTGATGCAGCTGTACCTCGCAAGCACCCAGGCAGGGAGCTAGGCGGCAGCTGCCGTTTCTTTCATGCGGAAGATGGTGCTCTTTTCTTTGGAGCCGTAAGGTGAGGTGTAAGGCGGGCGGCAGGAGGCCATGTATATGAGATGGGGGTGGTGGACGAGAAATAAGTGGCCACTGGGATATCATGTTGCCATGTACAGTCCACCTTCACCCATCTGCCTGCATGGCATTCCTGATGGCACCCATGCATCTCCATGCGTGCACAATTGCACACCTAACTTCACCTGTTCATCTCCATGCGGCATGCAAGCCCTGGCAGCGATGTCACTCACAAAGATATATTAAACTGTATGCTTGTCCAGGTGAGGTCGGGTCAATGTCAGGACTGGGAAAACAGGTCAAAGCAGGACTGTCACACAAACAGAAGCGCTGCAAAACAGGTATTGATAGCAAAACTGAGGTGTAAAAGCCCTGAGGACGTCGCTTAGAGAACCCCCGTAGAACTTCTGCGTCAAGGTGCTCTGAAATAGTGAAATCAGGGGGTGAAATGTTTATTTTGCAAGGACGGACCATCAGAGCCAATTAACCTGTTCCCAAGATAGGGATTGGAGCCGACCACAGACCGTAACAAATCATCTGCCGTCAGTCGACCGTTCGCCATCGTCTTAAATTACCTCAGTCGGCAGGCTGAACCGGAGGGCGCAAACAAGGCGTGCAGGTCATCCCCTGGCATTAGACCGTGGTGGTCAGTGATGAGATTAAATAGCGCCCCTTCGACTCCGGGTCATGTCGATGATAACCACAAATCGCCAAGGACGGGGACAGCAGCCTGGTACGAGAGACATGGGCGACCTTGTTTCGACGCCTTTTAATGTACAAAGAGGATCGCTTCTAAAAAAGGCTCTCCTGGATCACACTGCAGAAAGTTTGAAACCATCTTTTGTTGGTTTTAATAAAGGCAGCCAGACAGAAATCCCAATCAAGCAAAGACATGAGTCCAGGTGCCCCTCGGATGCCTTTGCAATGTGCAAAGCTTGACACCCCCCGGATAGGCGTGTCACCTCGTGGGGTGCAAATACCACCTCCTCTCCCTCCCACCCAGGCCTGCCTCCTCGAGTGGCCCCCAGCTGCCCTGGGCTTGCATGCTTTCCAGTCAAACCTGAGGGCGGCCAGTGGCATTCCCAGTCACGTCTTTGTTGTGTTCGGGGCCTGCCTTGCTGGACCCGGGTGGCGGCGGCACGCTGTCGGAGCTGGGCCCTTGAGAGCGTCCGCATGCTGTCTCTATAACCTCCCTCACGCATTGCACGCTCCCTGCCCTCCCTGCCCTGTCAATTTTCAGGTCTTAAGCCTTCCTCGGCAGCAGTGGCGGCAGCAGTGGATTCGACGTGACCGGCCGCTATGACAAGAGGCGAATCCCCTCGCTGCCCAAGGGGGTCGCGGAGCTGCATCTGGACCCACCGTCCGGGGTGTAACCGGCGTGAAAGCTGTCCGTCCGTCCGTGTGCAATGCCTGGTCTCAGTAACAGCAGGCCCTAGGGTGGCCGCCTCTCACAGGGGTAACTTCGGCCATGCATAGTGCCGCTACCCAGCAGGCGCCCCCTCGGCTGCCGCGGCTAGCTCAGCCTTAGTCAGCCGGCAGCTATGGCAGCGATCTGATGCAGCTGTACCTCGCAAGCACCCAGGCAGGGAGCTAGGCGGCAGCTGCCGTTTCTTTCATGCGGAAGATGGTGCTGTTTTCTTTGGAGCCGTAAGGTGAGGTGTAAGGCGGGCGGCGGGAGGCCATGTATGTGAGATGGGGGTGGTGGACGAGAAATAAGTGGCCACTGGGATATCATGTTGCCATGTACAGTCCACCTTCACCCATCTGCCTGCATGGCATTCCTGATGGCACCCATGCATCTCCATGCGTGCACAATTGCACACCTAACTTCACCTGTTCATCTCCATGCGGCATGCAAGCCCTGGCAGCAATGTCACTCACAAAGATATATTAAACTGTGAGCTTGTCCAGGTGAGGTCGGGTCAATGTCAGGACTGGGAAAACAGGTCAAAGCAGGACTGTCACACAAACAGAAGCGCTGCAAAACAGGTATTGATAGCAAAACTGAGGTGTAAAAGCCCTGAGGACGTCGCCTAGAGAACCCCCGTAGAACTTCTGCGTCAAGGTGCTCTGAAATACGGTAGTGAAATCAGGGGGTGAAATGTTTATTTTGCAAGGACGGACCATCAGAGCCAATTAACCTGTTCCCAAGATAGGGATTGGAGCCGACCACAGACCGTAACAAATCATCTGCCGTCAGTCGACCGTTCGCCATCGTCTCAAATTACCTCAGTCGGCAGGCTGAACCGGAGGGCGCAAACAAGGCGTGCAGGTCATCCCCTGGCATTAGACCGTGGTGGTCAGTGATGAGATTAAATAGCGCCCCTTCGACTCCGGGTCATGTCGATGATAACCACAAATCGCCAAGGGCGGGGACAGCAGCCTGGTACGAGAGACATGGGCGACCCTGGTTTGACGCCTTTTAATGTACAAAGAGGATCGCTTCTAAAAAAGGCTCTCCTGGATCACACTGCAGAAAGTTTGAAACCATCTTTTGTTGGTTTTAATAAAGGCAGCCAGACAGAAATCCCAATCAAGCAAAGACATGAGTCCAGGTGCCCCTCGGATGCCTTTGCAATGTGCAAAGCTTGACACCCCCCGGATAGGCGTGTCACCTCGTGGGGTGCAAATACCACCTCCTCTCCCTCCCACCCAGGCCTGCCTCCTCGAGTGGCCCCCAGCTGCCCTGGGCTTGCATGCTTTCCAGTCAAACCTGAGGGCGGCCAGTGGCATTCCCAGTCACGTCTTTGTTGTGTTCGGGGCCTGCCTTGCTGGACCCGGGTGGCGGCGGCACGCTGTCGGAGCTGGGCCCTTGAGAGCGTCCGCATGCTGTCTCTATAACCTCCCTCACGCATTGCACGCTCCCTGCCCTCCCTGCCCTGTCAATTTTCAGGTCTTAAGCCTTCCACGGCAGCAGTGGCGGCAGCAGTGGATTCGACGTGACCGGCCGCTATGACAAGAGGCGAATCCCCTCGCTGCCCAAGGGGGTCGCGGAGCTGCATCTGGACCCACCGTCCGGGGTGTAACCGGCGTGAAAGCTGTCCGTCCGTCCGTGTGCAATGCCTGGTCTCAGTAACAGCAGGCCCTAGGGTGGCCGCCTCTCACAGGGGTAACTTCGGCCATGCATAGTGCCGCTACCCAGCAGGCGCCCCCTCGGCTGCCGCGGCTAGCTCAGCCTTAGTCAGCCGGCAGCTATGGCAGCGATCTGATGCAGCTGTACCTCGCAAGCACCCAGGCAGGGAGCTAGGCGGCAGCTGCCGTTTCTTTCATGCGGAAGATGGTGCTGTTTTCTTTGGAGCCGTAAGGTGAGGTGTAAGGCGGGCGGCGGGAGGCCATGTATATGAGATGGGGGTGGTGGACGAGAAATAAGTGGCCACTGGGATATCATGTTGCCATGTACAGTCCACCTTCACCCATCTGCCTGCATGGCATTCCTGATGGCACCCATGCATCTCCATGCGTGCACAATTGCACACCTAACTTCACCTGTTCATCTCCATGCGGCATGCAAGCCCTGGCAGCAATGTCACTCACAAAGATATATTAAACTGTGAGCTTGTCCAGGTGAGGTCGGGTCAATGTCAGGACTGGGAAAACAGGTCAAAGCAGGACTGTCACACAAACAGAAGCGCTGCAAAACAGGTATTGATAGCAAAACTGAGGTGTAAAAGCCCTGAGGACGTCGCCTAGAGAACCCCCGTAGAACATCTGCGTCAAGGTGCTCTGTAATACGGTAGTGAAATCAGGGGGTGAAATGTTTATTTTGCAAGGACGGACCATCAGAGCCAATTAACCTGTTCCCAAGATAGGGATTGGAGCCGACCACAGACCGTAACAAATCATCTGCCGTCAGTCGACCGTTCGCCATCGTCTCAAATTACCTCAGTCGGCAGGCTGAACCGGAGGGCGCAAACAAGGCGTGCAGGTCATCCCCTGGCATTAGACCGTGGTGGTCAGTGATGAGATTAAATAGCGCCCCATCGACTCCGGGTCATGTCGATGATAACCACAAATCGCCAAGGGCGGGGACAGCAGCCTGGTACGAGAGACATGGGCGACCCTGGTTTGACGCCTTTTAATGTACAAAGACGATCGCTTCTAAAAAAGGCTCTCCTGGATCACACTGCAGAAAGTTTGAAACCATCTTTTGTTGGTTTTAATAAAGGCAGCCAGACAGAAATCCCAATCAAGCAAAGACATGAGTCCAGGTGCCCCTCGGATGCCTTTGCAGTGTGCAAAGCTTGACACCCCCCGGATAGGCGTGTCACCTCGTGGGGTGCAAATACCACCTCCTCTCCCTCCCACCCAGGCCTGCCTCCTCGAGTGGCCCCCAGCTGCCCTGGGCTTGCATGCTTTCCAGTCAAACCTGAGGGCGGCCAGTGGCATTCCCAGTCACGTCTTTGTTGTGTTCGGGGCCTGCCTTGCTGGACCCGGGTGGCGGCGGCACGCTGTCGGAGCTGGGCCCTTGAGAGCGTCCGCATGCTGTCTCTATAACCTCCCTCACGCATTGCACGCTCCCTGCCCTCCCTGCCCTGTCAATTTTCAGGTCTTAAGCCTTCCACGGCAGCGGTGGCGGCAGCAGTGGATTCGACGTGACCGGCCGCTATGACAAGAGGCGAATCCCCTCGCTGCCCAAGGGGGTCGCGGAGCTGCATCTGGACCCACCGTCCGGGGTGTAACCGGCGTGAAAGCTGTCCGTCCGTCCGTGTGCAATGCCTGGTCTCAGTAACAGCAGGCCCTAGGGTGGCCGCCTCTCACAGGGGTAACTTCGGCCATGCATAGTGCCGCTACCCAGCAGGCGCCCCCTCGGCTGCCGCGGCTAGCTCAGCCTTAGTCAGCCGGCAGCTATGGCAGCGATCTGATGCAGCTGTACCTCGCAAGCACCCAGGCAGGGAGCTAGGCGGCAGCTGCCGTTTCTTTCATGCGGAAGATGGTGCTGTTTTCTTTGGAGCCGTAAGGTGAGGTGTAAGGCGGGCGGCGGGAGGCCATGTATCTGAGATGGGGGTGGTGGACGAGAAATAAGTGGCCACCGGGATATCATGTTGCCATGTACCGTACAGTCCAACTTCACCCATCTGCATGCATGGCATTCCTGATGGCACCCATGCATCTCCATGCGTGCACAATTGCACACCTAACTTCACCTGTTCATCTCCATGCGGCATGCAAGCCCTGGCAGCAATGTCACTCACAAAGATATATTAAACTGTGAGCTTGTCCAGGTGAGGTCGGGTCAATGTCAGGCCTGGGAAAACAGGTCAAAGCAGGACTGTCACACAAACAGAAGCGCTGCAAAACAGGTATTGATAGCAAAACTGAGGTGTAAAAGCCCTGAGGACGTCGCCTAGAGAACCCCCGTAGAACTTCTGCGTCAAGGTGCTCTGAAATAGTGAAATCAGGGGGTGAAATGTTTATTTTGCAAGGACGGACCATCAGAGCCAATTAACCTGTTCCCAAGATAGGGATTGGAGCCGACCACAGACCGTAACAAATCATCTGCCGTCAGTCGACCGATTGCCATCGTCTCAAATTACCTCAGTCGGCAGGCTGAACCGGAGGGCGCAAACAAGGCGTGCAGGTCATCCCCTGGCATTAGACCGTGGTGGTCAGTGATGAGATTAAATAGCGCCCCATCGACTCCGGGTCATGTCGATGATAACCACAAATCGCCAAGGGCGGGGACAGCAGCCTGGTACGAGAGACATGGGCGACCCTGGTTTGACGCCTTTTAATGTACAAAGAGGATCGCTTCTAAAAAAGGCTCTCCTGGATCACACTGCAGAAAGTTTGAAACCATCTTTTGTTGGTTTTAATAAAGGCAGCCAGACAGAAATCCCAATCAAGCAAAGACATGAGTCCAGGTGCCCCTCGGATGCCTTTGCAGTGTGCAAAGCTTGACACCCCCCGGATAGGCGTGTCACCTCGTGGGGTGCAAATACCACCTCCTCTCCCTCCCACCCAGGCCTGCCTCCTCGAGTGGCCCCCAGCTGCCCTGGGCTTGCATGCTTTCCAGTCAAACCTGAGGGCGGCCAGTGGCATTCCCAGTCACGTCTTTGTTGTGTTCGGGGCCTGCCTTGCTGGACCCGGGTGGCGGCGGCACGCTGTCGGAGCTGGGCCCTTGAGAGCGTCCGCATGCTGTCTCTATAACCTCCCTCACGCATTGCACGCTCCCTGCCCTCCCTGCCCTGTCAATTTTCAGGTCTTAAGCCTTCCACGGCAGCGGTGGCGGCAGCAGTGGATTCGACGTGACCGGCCGCTATGACAAGAGGCGAATCCCCTCGCTGCCCAAGGGGGTCGCGGAGCTGCATCTGGACCCACCGTCCGGGGTGTAACCGGCGTGAAAGCTGTCCGTCCGTCCGTGTGCAATGCCTGGTCTCAGTAACAGCAGGCCCTAGGGTGGCCGCCTCTCACAGGGGTAACTTCGGCCATGCATAGTGCCGCTACCCAGCAGGCGCCCCCTCGGCTGCCGCGGCTAGCTCAGCCTTAGTCAGCCGGCAGCTATGGCAGCGATCTGATGCAGCTGTACCTCGCAAGCACCCAGGCAGGGAGCTAGGCGGCAGCTGCCGTTTCTTTCATGCGGAAGATGGTGCTGTTTTCTTTGGAGCCGTAAGGTGAGGTGTAAGGCGGGCGGCGGGAGGCCATGTATATGAGATGGGGGTGGTGGACGAGAAATAAGTGGCCACTGGGATATCATGTTGCCATGTACAGTCCACCTTCACCCATCTGCCTGCATGGCATTCCTGATGGCACCCATGCATCTCCATGCGTGCACAATTGCACACCTAACTTCACCTGTTCATCTCCATGCGGCATGCAAGCCCTGGCAGCAATGTCACTCACAAAGATATATTAAACTGTGAGCTTGTCCAGGTGAGGTCGGGTCAATGTCAGGACTGGGAAAACAGGTCAAAGCAGGACTGTCACACAAACAGAAGCGCTGCAAAACAGGTATTGATAGCAAAACTGAGGTGTAAAAGCCCTGAGGACGTCGCCTAGAGAACCCCCGTAGAACATCTGCGTCAAGGTGCTCTGTAATACGGTAGTGAAATCAGGGGGTGAAATGTTTATTTTGCAAGGACGGACCATCAGAGCCAATTAACCTGTTCCCAAGATAGGGATTGGAGCCGACCACAGACCGTAACAAATCATCTGCCGTCAGTCGACCGTTCGCCATCGTCTCAAATTACCTCAGTCGGCAGGCTGAACCGGAGGGCGCAAACAAGGCGTGCAGGTCATCCCCTGGCATTAGACCGTGGTGGTCAGTGATGACATTAAATAGCGCCCCTTCGTCTCATGGCCATGTCGATGACAACCAGTAATCGCCAATGGCGGGGACAGCAGCCTCGCCAAGAGACACGGGCGACCCTGGTTAGACACCTTTTAGTGTACAAAGAGGACCGCTTCTAAAAAGGCTCACATTGCAGAAAGTTTGAAACCAACTAAGAGATGATGACCAACCTGGCAGGATCGCAATTGACCGCCATTGCCACTCTCCTGGACATGCCTGCTTGTCCTGTGTATGGCTCGTGGAGCCTCTCCCTCCGCATGAATGACGACAGAGCCAAGCCGCTTCTTCTATTTGCATGGGATTCCCCTCCCACCCACCATGTGACAATACTGGCCATCACGTTGTCCTTCTCCTGGCCTCACAAATGTTGCCCCAATGCTTGCGCGCAGGTGGACTGGCCACCCCAGGGGGTGACTGACTTGAAGGACCATCAGACGGGGGTGCTGCTCAGGGGTGAGGAAGGGGGCTCCTGCTCAGGGTCAAGGAGGCTAGAGATGCCAGGTCCGGCGGTGGGAGTAGGGTGACCCGATGGCAGGTGGAGGGGAGCAAGGGGGCATTGTGCACAAGGCGGGTTAGGCTTGGGAGGGTTCATCCTTTGCTAGTTTGCTGGCCTGCGTGCTCTTGTCCAACTCCGCGCATCCGTTGGTTGGGCAGGCATACGCTGTTGCCCTGGTTTTAATAAAGGCAGCCAGACAGAAATCCCAATCAAGCAAAGACATGAGTCCAGGTGCCCCTCGGATGCCTTTGCAGTGTGCAAAGCTTGACACCCCCCGGATAGGCGTGTCACCTCGTGGGGTGCAAATACCACCTCCTCTCCCTCCCACCCAGGCCTGCCTCCTCGAGTGGCCCCCAGCTGCCCTGGGCTTGCATGCTTTCCAGTCAAACCTGAGGGCGGCCAGTGGCATTCCCAGTCACGTCTTTGTTGTGTTCGGGGCCTGCCTTGCTGGACCCGGGTGGCGGCGGCACGCTGTCGGAGCTGGGCCCTTGAGAGCGTCCGCATGCTGTCTCTATAACCTCCCTCACGCATTGCACGCTCCCTGCCCTCCCTGCCCTGTCAATTTTCAGGTCTTAAGCCTTCCACGGCAGCGGTGGCGGCAGCAGTGGATTCGACGTGACCGGCCGCTATGACAAGAGGCGAATCCCCTCGCTGCCCAAGGGGGTCGCGGAGCTGCATCTGGACCCACCGTCCGGGGTGTAACCGGCGTGAAAGCTGTCCGTCCGTCCGTGTGCAATGCCTGGTCTCAGTAACAGCAGGCCCTAGGGTGGCCGCCTCTCACAGGGGTAACTTCGGCCATGCATAGTGCCGCTACCCAGCAGGCGCCCCCTCGGCTGCCGCGGCTAGCTCAGCCTTAGTCAGCCGGCAGCTATGGCAGCGATCTGATGCAGCTGTACCTCGCAAGCACCCAGGCAGGGAGCTAGGCGGCAGCTGCCGTTTCTTTCATGCGGAAGATGGTGCTGTTTTCTTTGGAGCCGTAAGGTGAGGTGTAAGGCGGGCGGCGGGAGGCCATGTATGTGAGATGGGGGTGGTGGACGAGAAATAAGTGGCCACTGGGATATCATGTTGCCATGTACAGTCCACCTTCACCCATCTGCCTGCATGGCATTCCTGATGGCACCCATGCATCTCCATGCGTGCACAATTGCACACCTAACTTCACCTGTTCATCTCCATGCGGCATGCAAGCCCTGGCAGCAATGTCACTCACAAAGATATATTAAACTGTGAGCTTGTCCAGGTGAGGTCGGGTCAATGTCAGGACTGGGAAAACAGGTCAAAGCAGGACTGTCACACAAACAGAAGCGCTGCAAAACAGGTATTGATAGCAAAACTGAGGTGTAAAAGCCCTGAGGACGTCGCCTAGAGAACCCCCGTAGAACATCTGCGTCAAGGTGCTCTGTAATACGGTAGTGAAATCAGGGGGTGAAATGTTTATTTTGCAAGGACGGACCATCAGAGCCAATTAACCTGTTCCCAAGATAGGGATTGGAGCCGACCACAGACCGTAACAAATCATCTGCCGTCAGTCGACCGTTCGCCATCGTCTCAAATTACCTCAGTCGGCAGGCTGAACCGGAGGGCGCAAACAAGGCGTGCAGGTCATACCCTGGCATTAGACCGTGGTGGTCAGTGATGACATTAAATAGCGCCCCTTCGACTCCGGGTCATGTCGATGATAACCACAAATCGCCAAGGGCGGGGACAGCAGCCTGGTACGAGAGACACGGGCGACCCTGGTTCGACGCCTTTTAATGTACAAAGAGGATCGCTTCGAAAAAAGGCTCTCCTGGATCACACTGCAGAAAGTTTGAAACCATCTTTTGTTGGTTTTAATAAAGGCAGCCAGACAGAAATCCCAATCAAGCAAAGACATGAGTCCAGGTGCCCCTCGGATGCCTTTGCAATGTGCAAAGCTTGACACCCCCCGGATAGGCGTGTCACCTCGTGGGGTGCAAATACCACCTCCTCTCCCTCCCACCCAGGCCTGCCTCCTCGAGGGGCCCCCAGCTGCCCTGGGCCTGCCTTGCTGGACCCGGGTGGCGGCGGCACGCTGTCGGAGCTGGGCCCTTGAGAGCGTCCGCATGCTGTCTCTATAACCTCCCTCACGCATTGCACGCTCCCTGCCCTCCCTGCCCTGTCAATTTTCAGGTCTTAAGCCTTCCACGGCAGCGGTGGCGGCAGCAGTGGATTCGACGTGACCGGCCGCTATGACAAGAGGCGAATCCCCTCGCTGCCCAAGGGGGTCGCGGAGCTGCATCTGGACCCACCGTCCGGGGTGTAACCGGCGTGAAAGCTGTCCGTCCGTCCGTGTGCAATGCCTGGTCTCAGTAACAGCAGGCCCTAGGGTGGCCGCCTCTCACAGGGGTAACTTCGGCCATGCATAGTGCCGCTACCCAGCAGGCGCCCCCTCGGCTGCCGCGGCTAGCTCAGCCTTAGTCAGCCGGCAGCTATGGCAGCGATCTGATGCAGCTGTACCTCGCAAGCACCCAGGCAGGGAGCTAGGCGGCAGCTGCCGTTTCTTTCATGCGGAAGATGGTGCTGTTTTCTTTGGAGCCGTAAGGTGAGGTGTAAGGCGGGCGGCGGGAGGCCATGTATATGAGATGGGGGTGGTGGACGAGAAATAAGTGGCCACTGGGATATCATGTTGCCATGTACAGTCCACCTTCACCCATCTGCCTGCATGGCATTCCTGATGGCACCCATGCATCTCCATGCGTGCACAATTGCACACCTAACTTCACCTGTTCATCGCCATGCGGCATGCAAGCCCTGGCAGCAATGTCACTCACAAAGATATATTAAACTGTGAGCTTGTCCAGGTGAGGTCGGGTCAATGTCAGGACTGGGAAAACAGGTCAAAGCAGGACTGTCACACAAACAGAAGCGCTGCAAAACAGGTATTGATAGCAAAACTGAGGTGTAAAAGCCCTGAGGACGTCGCCTAGAGAACCCCCGTAGAACATCTGCGTCAAGGTGCTCTGTAATACGGTAGTGAAATCAGGGGGTGAAATGTTTATTTTGCAAGGACGGACCATCAGAGCCAATTAACCTGTTCCCAAGATAGGGATTGGAGCCGACCACAGACCGTAACAAATCATCTGCCGTCAGTCGACCGTTCGCCATCGTCTCAAATTACCTCAGTCGGCAGGCTGAACCGGAGGGCGCAAACAAGGCGTGCAGGTCATCCCCTGGCATTAGACCGTGGTGGTCAGTGATGAGATTAAATAGCGCCCCTTCGACTCTGGGTCATGTCGATGATAACCACAAATCGCCAAGGGCGGGGACAGCAGCCTGGTACGAGAGACACGGGCGACCCTGGTTCGACGCCTTTTAATGTACAAAGAGGATCGCTTCGAAAAAAGGCTCTCCTGGATCACACTGCAGAAAGTTTGAAACCATCTTTTGTTGGTTTTAATAAAGGCAGCCAGACAGAAATCCCAATCAAGCAAAGACATGAGTCCAGGTGCCCCTCGGATGCCTTTGCAATGTGCAAAGCTTGACACCCCCCGGATAGGCGTGTCACCTCGTGGGGTGCAAATACCACCTCCTCTCCCTCCCACCCAGGCCTGCCTCCTCGAGGGGCCCCCAGCTGCCCTGGGCCTGCCTTGCTGGACCCGGGTGGCGGCGGCACGCTGTCGGAGCTGGGCCCTTGAGAGCGTCCGCATGCTGTCTCTATAACCTCCCTCACGCATTGCACGCTCCCTGCCCTCCCTGCCCTGTCAATTTTCAGGTCTTAAGCCTTCCACGGCAGCGGTGGCGGCAGCAGTGGATTCGACGTGACCGGCCGCTATGACAAGAGGCGAATCCCCTCGCTGCCCAAGGGGGTCGCGGAGCTGCATCTGGACCCACCGTCCGGGGTGTAACCGGCGTGAAAGCTGTCCGTCCGTCCGTGTGCAATGCCTGGTCTCAGTAACAGCAGGCCCTAGGGTGGCCGCCTCTCACAGGGGTAACTTCGGCCATGCATAGTGCCGCTACCCAGCAGGCGCCCCCTCGGCTGCCGCGGCTAGCTCAGCCTTAGTCAGCCGGCAGCTATGGCAGCGATCTGATGCAGCTGTACCTCGCAAGCACCCAGGCAGGGAGCTAGGCGGCAGCTGCCGTTTCTTTCATGCGGAAGATGGTGCTGTTTTCTTTGGAGCCGTAAGGTGAGGTGTAAGGCGGGCGGCGGGAGGCCATGTATCTGAGATGGGGGTGGTGGACGAGAAATAAGTGGCCACCGGGATATCATGTTGCCATGTACCGTACAGTCCAACTTCACCCATCTGCATGCATGGCATTCCTGATGGCACCCATGCATCTCCATGCGTGCACAATTGCACACCTAACTTCACCTGTTCATCGCCATGCGGCATGCAAGCCCTGGCAGCAATGTCACTCACAAAGATATATTAAACTGTGAGCTTGTCCAGGTGAGGTCGGGTCAATGTCAGGACTGGGAAAACAGGTCAAAGCAGGACTGTCACACAAACAGAAGCGCTGCAAAACAGGTATTGATAGCAAAACTGAGGTGTAAAAGCCCTGAGGACGTCGCCTAGAGAACCCCCGTAGAACTTCTGCGTCAAGGTGCTCTGAAATAGTGAAATCAGGGGGTGAAATGTTTATTTTGCAAGGACGGACCATCAGAGCCAATTAACCTGTTCCCAAGATAGGGATTGGAGCCGACCACAGACCGTAACAAATCATCTGCCGTCAGTCGACCGATTGCCATCGTCTCAAATTACCTCAGTCGGCAGGCTGAACCGGAGGGCGCAAACAAGGCGTGCAGGTCATCCCCTGGCATTAGACCGTGGTGGTCAGTGATGAGATTAAATAGCGCCCCTTCGACTCCGGGTCATGTCGATGATAACCACAAATCGCCAAGGGCGGGGACAGCAGCCTGGTACGAGAGACATGGGCGACCCTGGTTTGACGCCTTTTAATGTACAAAGAGGATCGCTTCTAAAAAAGGCTCTCCTGGATCACACTGCAGAAAGTTTGAAACCATCTTTTGTTGGTTTTAATAAAGGCAGCCAGACAGAAATCCCAATCAAGCAAAGACATGAGTCCAGGTGCCCCTCGGATGCCTTTGCAGTGTGCAAAGCTTGACACCCCCCGGATAGGCGTGTCACCTCGTGGGGTGCAAATACCACCTCCTCTCCCTCCCACCCAGGCCTGCCTCCTCGAGGGGCCCCCAGCTGCCCTGGGCCTGCCTTGCTGGACCCGGGTGGCGGCGGCACGCTGTCGGAGCTGGGCCCTTGAGAGCGTCCGCATGCTGTCTCTATAACCTCCCTCACGCATTGCACGCTCCCTGCCCTCCCTGCCCTGTCAATTTTCAGGTCTTAAGCCTTCCACGGCAGCGGTGGCGGCAGCAGTGGATTCGACGTGACCGGCCGCTATGACAAGAGGCGAATCCCCTCGCTGCCCAAGGGGGTCGCGGAGCTGCATCTGGACCCACCGTCCGGGGTGTAACCGGCGTGAAAGCTGTCCGTCCGTCCGTGTGCAATGCCTGGTCTCAGTAACAGCAGGCCCTAGGGTGGCCGCCTCTCACAGGGGTAACTTCGGCCATGCATAGTGCCGCTACCCAGCAGGCGCCCCCTCGGCTGCCGCGGCTAGCTCAGCCTTAGTCAGCCGGCAGCTATGGCAGCGATCTGATGCAGCTGTACCTCGCAAGCACCCAGGCAGGGAGCTAGGCGGCAGCTGCCGTTTCTTTCATGCGGAAGATGGTGCTGTTTTCTTTGGAGCCGTAAGGTGAGGTGTAAGGCGGGCGGCGGGAGGCCATGTATCTGAGATGGGGGTGGTGGACGAGAAATAAGTGGCCACCGGGATATCATGTTGCCATGTACCGTACAGTCCAACTTCACCCATCTGCATGCATGGCATTCCTGATGGCACCCATGCATCTCCATGCGTGCACAATTGCACACCTAACTTCACCTGTTCATCGCCATGCGGCATGCAAGCCCTGGCAGCAATGTCACTCACAAAGATATATTAAACTGTGAGCTTGTCCAGGTGAGGTCGGGTCAATGTCAGGACTGGGAAAACAGGTCAAAGCAGGACTGTCACACAAACAGAAGCGCTGCAAAACAGGTATTGATAGCAAAACTGAGGTGTAAAAGCCCTGAGGACGTCGCCTAGAGAACCCCCGTAGAACTTCTGCGTCAAGGTGCTCTGAAATAGTGAAATCAGGGGGTGAAATGTTTATTTTGCAAGGACGGACCATCAGAGCCAATTAACCTGTTCCCAAGATAGGGATTGGAGCCGACCACAGACCGTAACAAATCATCTGCCGTCAGTCGACCGATTGCCATCGTCTCAAATTACCTCAGTCGGCAGGCTGAACCGGAGGGCGCAAACAAGGCGTGCAGGTCATCCCCTGGCATTAGACCGTGGTGGTCAGTGATGAGATTAAATAGCGCCCCTTCGACTCCGGGTCATGTCGATGATAACCACAAATCGCCAAGGGCGGGGACAGCAGCCTGGTACGAGAGACATGGGCGACCCTGGTTTGACGCCTTTTAATGTACAAAGAGGATCGCTTCTAAAAAAGGCTCTCCTGGATCACACTGCAGAAAGTTTGAAACCATCTTTTGTTGGTTTTAATAAAGGCAGCCAGACAGAAATCCCAATCAAGCAAAGACATGAGTCCAGGTGCCCCTCGGATGCCTTTGCAGTGTGCAAAGCTTGACACCCCCCGGATAGGCGTGTCACCTCGTGGGGTGCAAATACCACCTCCTCTCCCTCCCACCCAGGCCTGCCTCCTCGAGTGGCCCCCAGCTGCCCTGGGCTTGCATGCTTTCCAGTCAAACCTGAGGGCGGCCAGTGGCATTCCCAGTCACGTCTTTGTTGTGTTCGGGGCCTGCCTTGCTGGACCCGGGTGGCGGCGGCACGCTGTCGGAGCTGGGCCCTTGAGAGCGTCCGCATGCTGTCTCTATAACCTCCCTCACGCATTGCACGCTCCCTGCCCTCCCTGCCCTGTCAATTTTCAGGTCTTAAGCCTTCCACGGCAGCGGTGGCGGCAGCAGTGGATTCGACGTGACCGGCCGCTATGACAAGAGGCGAATCCCCTCGCTGCCCAAGGGGGTCGCGGAGCTGCATCTGGACCCACCGTCCGGGGTGTAACCGGCGTGAAAGCTGTCCGTCCGTCCGTGTGCAATGCCTGGTCTCAGTAACAGCAGGCCCTAGGGTGGCCGCCTCTCACAGGGGTAACTTCGGCCATGCATAGTGCCGCTACCCAGCAGGCGCCCCCTCGGCTGCCGCGGCTAGCTCAGCCTTAGTCAGCCGGCAGCTATGGCAGCGATCTGATGCAGCTGTACCTCGCAAGCACCCAGGCAGGGAGCTAGGCGGCAGCTGCCGTTTCTTTCATGCGGAAGATGGTGCTGTTTTCTTTGGAGCCGTAAGGTGAGGTGTAAGGCGGGCGGCGGGAGGCCATGTATCTGAGATGGGGGTGGTGGACGAGAAATAAGTGGCCACCGGGATATCATGTTGCCATGTACCGTACAGTCCAACTTCACCCATCTGCATGCATGGCATTCCTGATGGCACCCATGCATCTCCATGCGTGCACAATTGCACACCTAACTTCACCTGTTCATCGCCATGCGGCATGCAAGCCCTGGCAGCAATGTCACTCACAAAGATATATTAAACTGTGAGCTTGTCCAGGTGAGGTCGGGTCAATGTCAGGACTGGGAAAACAGGTCAAAGCAGGACTGTCACACAAACAGAAGCGCTGCAAAACAGGTATTGATAGCAAAACTGAGGTGTAAAAGCCCTGAGGACGTCGCCTAGAGAACCCCCGTAGAACTTCTGCGTCAAGGTGCTCTGAAATAGTGAAATCAGGGGGTGAAATGTTTATTTTGCAAGGACGGACCATCAGAGCCAATTAACCTGTTCCCAAGATAGGGATTGGAGCCGACCACAGACCGTAACAAATCATCTGCCGTCAGTCGACCGATTGCCATCGTCTCAAATTACCTCAGTCGGCAGGCTGAACCGGAGGGCGCAAACAAGGCGTGCAGGTCATCCCCTGGCATTAGACCGTGGTGGTCAGTGATGAGATTAAATAGCGCCCCTTCGACTCCGGGTCATGTCGATGATAACCACAAATCGCCAAGGGCGGGGACAGCAGCCTGGTACGAGAGACATGGGCGACCCTGGTTTGACGCCTTTTAATGTACAAAGAGGATCGCTTCTAAAAAAGGCTCTCCTGGATCACACTGCAGAAAGTTTGAAACCATCTTTTGTTGGTTTTAATAAAGGCAGCCAGACAGAAATCCCAATCAAGCAAAGACATGAGTCCAGGTGCCCCTCGGATGCCTTTGCAGTGTGCAAAGCTTGACACCCCCCGGATAGGCGTGTCACCTCGTGGGGTGCAAATACCACCTCCTCTCCCTCCCACCCAGGCCTGCCTCCTCGAGTGGCCCCCAGCTGCCCTGGGCTTGCATGCTTTCCAGTCAAACCTGAGGGCGGCCAGTGGCATTCCCAGTCACGTCTTTGTTGTGTTCGGGGCCTGCCTTGCTGGACCCGGGTGGCGGCGGCACGCTGTCGGAGCTGGGCCCTTGAGAGCGTCCGCATGCTGTCTCTATAACCTCCCTCACGCATTGCACGCTCCCTGCCCTCCCTGCCCTGTCAATTTTCAGGTCTTAAGCCTTCCACGGCAGCGGTGGCGGCAGCAGTGGATTCGACGTGACCGGCCGCTATAACAAGAGGCGAATCCCCTCGCTGCCCAAGGGGGTCGCGGAGCTGCATCTGGACCCACCGTCCGGGGTGTAACCGGCGTGAAAGCTGTCCGTCCGTCCGTGTGCAATGCCTGGTCTCAGTAACAGCAGGCCCTAGGGTGGCCGCCTCTCACAGGGGTAACTTCGGCCATGCATAGTGCCGCTACCCAGCAGGCGCCCCCTCGGCTGCCGCGGCTAGCTCAGCCTTAGTCAGCCGGCAGCTATGGCAGCGATCTGATGCAGCTGTACCTCGCAAGCACCCAGGCAGGGAGCTAGGCGGCAGCTGCCGTTTCTTTCATGCGGAAGATGGTGCTGTTTTCTTTGGAGCCGTAAGGTGAGGTGTAAGGCGGGCGGCGGGAGGCCATGTATATGAGATGGGGGTGGTGGACGAGAAATAAGTGGCCACCGGGATATCATGTTGCCATGTACCGTACAGTCCAACTTCACCCATCTGCATGCATGGCATTCCTGATGGCACCCATGCATCTCCATGCGTGCACAATTGCACACCTAACTTCACCTGTTCATCGCCATGCGGCATGCAAGCCCTGGCAGCAATGTCACTCACAAAGATATATTAAACTGTGAGCTTGTCCAGGTGAGGTCGGGTCAATGTCAGGACTGGGAAAACAGGTCAAAGCAGGACTGTCACACAAACAGAAGCGCTGCAAAACAGGTATTGATAGCAAAACTGAGGTGTAAAAGCCCTGAGGACGTCGCCTAGAGAACCCCCGTAGAACTTCTGCGTCAAGGTGCTCTGAAATAGTGAAATCAGGGGGTGAAATGTTTATTTTGCAAGGACGGACCATCAGAGCCAATTAACCTGTTCCCAAGATAGGGATTGGAGCCGACCACAGACCGTAACAAATCATCTGCCGTCAGTCGACCGATTGCCATCGTCTCAAATTACCTCAGTCGGCAGGCTGAACCGGAGGGCGCAAACAAGGCGTGCAGGTCATCCCCTGGCATTAGACCGTGGTGGTCAGTGATGAGATTAAATAGCGCCCCATCGACTCCGGGTCATGTCGATGATAACCACAAATCGCCAAGGGCGGGGACAGCAGCCTGGTACGAGAGACATGGGCGACCCTGGTTTGACGCCTTTTAATGTACAAAGAGGATCGCTTCTAAAAAAGGCTCTCCTGGATCACACTGCAGAAAGTTTGAAACCATCTTTTGTTGGTTTTAATAAAGGCAGCCAGACAGAAATCCCAATCATGCAAAGACATGAGTCCAGGTGCCCCTCGGATGCCTTTGCAGTGTGCAAAGCTTGACACCCCCCGGATAGGCGTGTCACCTCGTGGGGTGCTAATACCACCTCCTCTCCCTCCCACCCAGGCCTGCCTCCTCGAGTGGCCCCCAGCTGCCCTGGGCTTGCATGCTTTCCAGTCAAACCTGAGGGCGGCCAGTGGCATTCCCAGTCACGTCTTTGTTGTGTTCGGGGCCTGCCTTGCTGGACCCGGGTGGCGGCGGCACGCTGTCGGAGCTGGGCCCTTGAGAGCGTCCGCATGCTGTCTCTATAACCTCCCTCACGCATTGCACGCTCCCTGCCCTCCCTGCCCTGTCAATTTTCAGGTCTTAAGCCTTCCACGGCAGCGGTGGCGGCAGCAGTGGATTCGACGTGACCGGCCGCTATGACAAGAGGCGAATCCCCTCGCTGCCCAAGGGGGTCGCGGAGCTGCATCTGGACCCACCGTCCGGGGTGTAACCGGCGTGAAAGCTGTCCGTCCGTCCGTGTGCAATGCCTGGTCTCAGTAACAGCAGGCCCTAGGGTGGCCGCCTCTCACAGGGGTAACTTCGGCCATGCATAGTGCCGCTACCCAGCAGGCGCCCCCTCGGCTGCCGCGGCTAGCTCAGCCTTAGTCAGCCGGCAGCTATGGCAGCGATCTGATGCAGCTGTACCTCGCAAGCACCCAGGCAGGGAGCTAGGCGGCAGCTGCCGTTTCTTTCATGCGGAAGATGGTGCTGTTTTCTTTGGAGCCGTAAGGTGAGGTGTAAGGCGGGCGGCGGGAGGCCATGTATCTGAGATGGGGGTGGTGGACGAGAAATAAGTGGCCACCGGGATATCATGTTGCCATGTACCGTACAGTCCAACTTCACCCATCTGCATGCATGGCATTCCTGATGGCCCCCATGCATCTCCATGCGTGCACAATTGCACACCTAACTTCACCTGTTCATCTCCATGCGGCATGCAAGCCCTGGCAGCAATGTCACTCACAAAGATATATTAAACTGTGAGCTTGTCCAGGTGAGGTCGGGTCAATGTCAGGCCTGGGAAAACAGGTCAAAGCAGGACTGTCACACAAACAGAAGCGCTGCAAAACAGGTATTGATAGCAAAACTGAGGTGTAAAAGCCCTGAGGACGTCGCCTAGAGAACCCCCGTAGAACTTCTGCGTCAAGGTGCTCTGAAATAGTGAAATCAGGGGGTGAAATGTTTATTTTGCAAGGACGGACCATCAGAGCCAATTAACCTGTTCCCAAGATAGGGATTGGAGCCGACCACAGACCGTAACAAATCATCTGCCGTCAGTCGACCGATTGCCATCGTCTCAAATTACCTCAGTCGGCAGGCTGAACCGGAGGGCGCAAACAAGGCGTGCAGGTCATCCCCTGGCATTAGACCGTGGTGGTCAGTGATGAGATTAAATAGCGCCCCATCGACTCCGGGTCATGTCGATGATAACCACAAATCGCCAAGGGCGGGGACAGCAGCCTGGTACGAGAGACATGGGCGACCCTGGTTTGACGCCTTTTAATGTACAAAGAGGATCGCTTCTAAAAAAGGCTCTCCTGGATCACACTGCAGAAAGTTTGAAACCATCTTTTGTTGGTTTTAATAAAGGCAGCCAGACAGAAATCCCAATCAAGCAAAGACATGAGTCCAGGTGCCCCTCGGATGCCTTTGCAGTGTGCAAAGCTTGACACCCCCCGGATAGGCGTGTCACCTCGTGGGGTGCAAATACCACCTCCTCTCCCTCCCACCCAGGCCTGCCTCCTCGAGTGGCCCCCAGCTGCCCTGGGCTTGCATGCTTTCCAGTCAAACCTGAGGGCGGCCAGTGGCATTACCAGTCACGTCTTTGTTGTGTTCGGGGCCTGCCTTGCTGGACCCGGGTGGCGGCGGCACGCTGTCGGAGCTGGGCCCTTGAGAGCGTCCGCATGCTGTCTCTATAACCTCCCTCACGCATTGCACGCTCCCTGCCCTCCCTGCCCTGTCAATTTTCAGGTCTTAAGCCTTCCACGGCAGCGGTGGCGGCAGCAGTGGATTCGACGTGACCGGCCGCTATGACAAGAGGCGAATCCCCTCGCTGCCCAAGGGGGTCGCGGAGCTGCATCTGGACCCACCGTCCGGGGTGTAACCGGCGTGAAAGCTGTCCGTCCGTCCGTGTGCAATGCCTGGTCTCAGTAACAGCAGGCCCTAGGGTGGCCGCCTCTCACAGGGGTAACTTCGGCCATGCATAGTGCCGCTACCCAGCAGGCGCCCCCTCGGCTGCCGCGGCTAGCTCAGCCTTAGTCAGCCGGCAGCTATGGCAGCGATCTGATGCAGCTGTACCTCGCAAGCACCCAGGCAGGGAGCTAGGCGGCAGCTGCCGTTTCTTTCATGCGGAAGATGGTGCTGTTTTCTTTGGAGCCGTAAGGTGAGGTGTAAGGCGGGCGGCGGGAGGCCATGTATATGAGATGGGGGTGGTGGACGAGAAATAAGTGGCCACTGGGATATCATGTTGCCATGTACAGTCCACCTTCACCCATCTGCCTGCATGGCATTCCTGATGGCACCCATGCATCTCCATGCGTGCACAATTGCACACCTAACTTCACCTGTTCATCTCCATGCGGCATGCAAGCCCTGGCAGCAATGTCACTCACAAAGATATATTAAACTGTGAGCTTGTCCAGGTGAGGTCGGGTCAATGTCAGGACTGGGAAAACAGGTCAAAGCAGGACTGTCACACAAACAGAAGCGCTGCAAAACAGGTATTGATAGCAAAACTGAGGTGTAAAAGCCCTGAGGACGTCGCCTAGAGAACCCCCGTAGAACTTCTGCGTCAAGGTGCTCTGAAATAGTGAAATCAGGGGGTGAAATGTTTATTTTGCAAGGACGGACCATCAGAGCCAATTAACCTGTTCCCAAGATAGGGATTGGAGCCGACCACAGACCGTAACAAATCATCTGCCGTCAGTCGACCGATTGCCATCGTCTCAAATTACCTCAGTCGGCAGGCTGAACCGGAGGGCGCAAACAAGGCGTGCAGGTCATCCCCTGGCATTAGACCGTGGTGGTCAGTGATGAGATTAAATAGCGCCCCATCGACTCCGGGTCATGTCGATGATAACCACAAATCGCCAAGGGCGGGGACAGCAGCCTGGTACGAGAGACATGGGCGACCCTGGTTTGACGCCTTTTAATGTACAAAGAGGATCGCTTCTAAAAAAGGCTCTCCTGGATCACACTGCAGAAAGTTTGAAACCATCTTTTGTTGGTTTTAATAAAGGCAGCCAGACAGAAATCCCAATCAAGCAAAGACATGAGTCCAGGTGCCCCTCGGATGCCTTTGCAGTGTGCAAAGCTTGACACCCCCCGGATAGGCGTGTCACCTCGTGGGGTGCAAATACCACCTCCTCTCCCTCCCACCCAGGCCTGCCTCCTCGAGTGGCCCCCAGCTGCCCTGGGCTTGCATGCTTTCCAGTCAAACCTGAGGGCGGCCAGTGGCATTCCCAGTCACGTCTTTGTTGTGTTCGGGGCCTGCCTTGCTGGACCCGGGTGGCGGCGGCACGCTGTCGGAGCTGGGCCCTTGAGAGCGTCCGCATGCTGTCTCTATAACCTCCCTCACGCATTGCACGCTCCCTGCCCTCCCTGCCCTGTCAATTTTCAGGTCTTAAGCCTTCCACGGCAGCGGTGGCGGCAGCAGTGGATTCGACGTGACCGGCCGCTATGACAAGAGGCGAATCCCCTCGCTGCCCAAGGGGGTCGCGGAGCTGCATCTGGACCCACCGTCCGGGGTGTAACCGGCGTGAAAGCTGTCCGTCCGTCCGTGTGCAATGCCTGGTCTCAGTAACAGCAGGCCCTAGGGTGGCCGCCTCTCACAGGGGTAACTTCGGCCATGCATAGTGCCGCTACCCAGCAGGCGCCCCCTCGGCTGCCGCGGCTAGCTCAGCCTTAGTCAGCCGGCAGCTATGGCAGCGATCTGATGCAGCTGTACCTCGCAAGCACCCAGGCAGGGAGCTAGGCGGCAGCTGCCGTTTCTTTCATGCGGAAGATGGTGCTGTTTTCTTTGGAGCCGTAAGGTGAGGTGTAAGGCGGGCGGCGGGAGGCCATGTATATGAGATGGGGGTGGTGGACGAGAAATAAGTGGCCACTGGGATATCATGTTGCCATGTACAGTCCACCTTCACCCATCTGCCTGCATGGCATTCCTGATGGCACCCATGCATCTCCATGCGTGCACAATTGCACACCTAACTTCACCTGTTCATCTCCATGCGGCATGCAAGCCCTGGCAGCAATGTCACTCACAAAGATATATTAAACTGTGAGCTTGTCCAGGTGAGGTCGGGTCAATGTCAGGACTGGGAAAACAGGTCGAAGCAGGACTGTCACACAAACAGAAGCGCTGCAAAACAGGTATTGATAGCAAAACTGAGGTGTAAAAGCCCTGAGGACGTCGCCTAGAGAACCCCCGTAGAACTTCTGCGTCAAGGTGCTCTGAAATAGTGAAATCAGGGGGTGAAATGTTTATTTTGCAAGGACGGACCATCAGAGCCAATTAACCTGTTCCCAAGATAGGGATTGCAGCCGACCACAGACCGTAACAAATCATCTGCCGTCAGTCGACCGTTCGCCATCGTCTCAAATTACCTCAGTCGGCAGGCTGAACCGGAGGGCGCAAACAAGGCGTGCAGGTCATCCCCTGGCATTAGACCGTGGTGGTCAGTGATGAGATTAAATAGCGCCCCTTCGTCTCATGGCCATGTCGATGACAACCAGTAATCGCCAATGGCGGGGACAGCAGCCTCGCCAAGAGACACGGGCGACCCTGGTTAGACACCTTTTAGTGTACAAAGAGGACCGCTTCTAAAAAGGCTCACATTGCAGAAAGTTTGAAACCAACTAAGAGATGATGACCAACCTGGCAGGATCGCAATTGACCGCCATTGCCACTCTCCTGGACATGCCTGCTTGTCCTGTGTATGGCTCGTGGAGCCTCTCCCTCCGCATGAATGACGACAGAGCCAAGCCGCTTCTTCTATTTGCATGGGATTCCCCTCCCACCCACCATGTGACAATACTGGCCATCACGTTGTCCTTCTCCTGGCCTCACAAATGTTGCCCCAATGCTTGCGCGCAGGTGGACTGGCCACCCCAGGGGGTGACTGACTTGAAGGACCATCAGACGGGGGTGCTGCTCAGGGGTGAGGAAGGGGGCTCCTGCTCAGGGTCAAGGAGGCTAGAGATGCCAGGTCCGGCGGTGGGAGTAGGGTGACCCGATGGCAGGTGGAGGGGAGCAAGGGGGCATTGTGCACAAGGCGGGTTAGGCTTGGGAGGGTTCATCCTTTGCTAGTTTGCTGGCCTGCGTGCTCTTGTCCAACTCCGCGCATCCGTTGGTTGGGCAGGCATACGCTGTTGCCCTGGTTTTAATAAAGGCAGCCAGACAGAAATCCCAATCAAGCAAAGACATGAGTCCAGGTGCCCCTCGGATGCCTTTGCAGTGTGCAAAGCTTGACACCCCCCGGATAGGCGTTTCACCTCGTGGGGTGCAAATACCACCTCCTCTCCCTCCCACCCAGGCCTGCCTCCTCGAGTGGCCCCCAGCTGCCCTGGGCTTGCATGCTTTCCAGTCAAACCTGAGGGCGGCCAGTAGCATTCCCAGTCACGTCTTTGTTGTGTTCGGGGCCTGCCTTGCTGGACCCGGGTGGCGGCGGCACGCTGTCGGAGCTGGGCCTTGAGAGCGTCCGCATGCTGTCTCTAAGCTCCCTCGCGCATTGTACGCTCCCTGCCCTCCCTGCCCTGTCAATTTTCAGGTCTAAAGCCTTCCACGGCAGCGGTGGCGGCAGCAGTGGATTCGACGTGATGGGCCGCTATGACAAGAGGCTTACCCTCGCTGCCCAAGGGGGTTGCGGAGCTACGTCTGGACCCACCGTCCGGGTGTAACTGGCGTGAAAGCTGTCCGTCCGTCCGTGTGCAATGCCTGGTCTCAGTAACAGCAGGCCCTAGGGTGGCTGCCTCTCACAGGGGTAACTTCGGCCATGCATAGTGCCGCTACCCAGCAGGCGCCCCCTCGGCTGCCGCGGCTGGCTCAGCCTTAGTCAGCCGGCAGCTATGGCAGCGATCTGATGCAGCTGTACCTCGCAAGCACCCCACATTTCGAGGCAAGGAGCTAGGCGGCAGCTGCCGTTTCTTTCATGCGGAAGATGGTGCTGTTTTCTTTGGAGCCGTAAGGTGAGGTGTAAGGTGGGCGGCGGGAGGCCATGTATATGAGATGGGGGTGGTGGACGAGAAATAAGTGGCCACTGGGATATCATGTAGCTGGCTCAAAGAGCAGGATGCCATGCACAAGGACTTCGATGGGTATGAGACTATGAGGGCAGCAGGCTTCACTAGAAGTCTCTGAACACAAGCTCTGGATGCAGTAGGAGGTAAAAGGGAGGTTGAGGGAGGTTGAGGAGGTTTGAGGGGGGTTGGGAGGTTCAGGAGGTGTAGGGGATTGGGTGTCCTGGCCCCCTGAGGGTACTGCCATGACCTCTAAAACGCATAACATCATCCAAGCTCAGCCTGTGGGCAGAAGATGACCCTCTCCCTTCCGTTTATGCAGATAACGTCCGTTACAGCAAGGCTGGTGGCAGCACATACTCCGCTTCTACAACGCAGCAGTAGCACCAGCAGCACAGCAACACAGCCCCCTCATGGCAGCTGCCTTGGCGGCCGGCATGCAGCTCGCTGTCGCGAAGAGCATCCAAGGGCACAGCTGGTTCAGGAATTGATTGGAGGACCTTGAGATAGGATTAGCTGTCCCCAAACTGTGTTCGACAGCGGCTGCTCTACAGCCTCTTCCCGTAACAGAGGTAATTGCGCTAGTGGACGCAGCCTACGAGAGGGAGCAGCTGCAGGTCACCGGCCTAGGGGTTCCCAGAGACCCAGCCATGGAGCATAGGTCTGCGGCCGCCTGGTTTCAGCCTATAGCGGGCACCGTGATGGCGCAGGCAGGGAGCCGCACCAGCAAGAGGGAGTGTGCTTGTGTGTGCACAAACTGAAGGCTGTGGCTCGGCGCAATCAGCCCGGCCACCCCTAGGGGTAGGCGCAGCGTTCAATAGCGTGACACACGCTGTAGTCTGCGATGTTGGTCAAGGGGAGGCAGCGAGCATGTGAAGGACGCATTACATACTGGCTTCCGATGCCCCTGCGTGCGAGATCACCTTAGGTAGCGGGGATGAGCAGGCCCCCCAGACGATAAGTACTGCAGACTTCCACGCTTTGTACCAGGGCAGGTTAGTGTGGGATGCTCTGACGTTTGTGGAGGATGTGGTAGCTTTTGCTGAGGCTTGGTCGTTTCAGAGGTCGGGGCTTCCTTTCTCCTCCTCACTTTCTTTCCCTAGCCATTTATGTGTCCCTTAGCATTGTCTTCTCTTTCCGGGTTTTCCTTACCCTCAGCCAAGTATGATTGATTATTTCCTTCTTTTGGAAGGCTAGGATCTAGAAGGGCTAGGGTTTCTTCGGACTGCCTTCGCTTTGGGGATGATATTTGTGTTCTCCGTTTTTCGTCTGTTCCTTTCCTTTCTCCCCTAGCCTTTATGATGTTGTCCTCCCAACCAGACAGTCGGGCGCCCATGCGGCCGAGCCTTTGCAGCATGGCCCAGAGGTGTTATGTTATTGACACGGGCGGCCCTACGGCCACTTACGGCCCGATCATTAACAACAAAATAAAATCTCCTCACACGTGACACATGCATCAGAATAAAATTTAGAGGGGGATGGGCCTCACCATCCGTACCTTAAAACTGCTTTCCCGAGGTGATGTTGAACTGGACCCCCTTGATGGCAAGGTACAGCGGCTGCTCCAGTCGGCTGCCATCATGCTGGGTCAGCTCCTGGAGTGTGACCTGCCTCAGAGGCACCACCTGTCCGTACAACAGGGAAGTGGTGGGGCAGGGGCAGGGTTATGGCTCGAGGGCCTACACCCTAACCAGAGCAGAGGCACCACCTGGCCAGAGGAAATATGTCCGTATGTTTGGGTGCTTTGGCTGCAATTTAGTTACATCAAGGCAACAGGTTATCACGCGGGTGCTTCAGCTATAGTTCAGCTACATTACGACAGCATTGTATTTTGTAGGGTGTTTCAGCTACGAGTCAGCTACATCATGGCAGCGTTTCATTACTTGTGCTTCACTGTGATTCAGCTACATTATGGCAGCAGTCTATTGTTTCTGTCCTTAAGCTACGGTTCAGCTACATCATGGCCTTGATAATTTGCTGGTGCGGCTCCCAGTATGCGTTCGCCGCAGGGCCTACAGCGAAGGCTGGAACCAAGCGCGGTGGGCGGCTGAAGACCTGTGATCGGTGGTGAGGCCCATGGTGTCTCCTCTGCCAATCGCTTCCAGTTGCGCTGGCTTGTAGGCTGCGCCCATCTTTGATGGCATGATGTATATCGCACAGAGGCTGTCACAGCTGCCCTTGTGGCACACTGCCATGTGAAGTTTTTCCAGTCCAACAGAGCATCACATTTGATGCATGGGACATGTGCCCCTATACCGGTACAAGCACCTTGCTACGGCTTCCAGGGCTTGGTGAAGTCGACAAAGGCCACATGCACCTTGCCACGGCTTTGAGCTGCCCGTTGTGCATGACCTGCATGCCTAATGAGGTAAAAGGCATGGAGCATGCTACGGCGGCGTGCCTGATGATCCGTGATGGCAGTGAGCATGCTCGCATACAGCCGCTCAGCCTGTCAATAACGTTACACCTCTGGGCCCGCTCAAAGCTCGGCCGCGTGGGCGCCCAACTGTTCAGATGGGAGATAAACAAAGAAGAAACTAAAAGGACGGAAGAGGGGGGGGAAAGGAACAAAAGGAATGGCCGAGAAGGCAAAGAAGACCAAATCCGACACCTGAGTTCCACTAGAGACTAGCCCTCAACAAAGCATGCAATAACAACAAAAACACCACAGAGCAAGCGTATCCCGCCCCTGCTTGGCCGCGAGGGCGCCCCACTGATAAGAAGGGAGAAGAGATGAAACTAAAAAGGGGGCCAAAAAAGGAAAGGACCAAAAGGGAAGGCCGGAAAGGCAAGCCGCTCAGCCTGTACAACATGTTGGTGATGGCCATGGGCTGTATCCTCTCTGGCTGCCAGATACTAGGCGTTGCCCCCCACCGCCATTCAGTCATGCAACACGTCCTTGGGTACGTGCTCCCCTTTTGAGTCCACGTCTACCACGGGCAGCTTGATGATGGGTGTCGCTATGCCATGCTGGCCCGCCACGGTATGCATGCCTGAGGTCAGGTGTTCGGCTAACAAGCCCATGTCTGCAGTCACATTGCTGTCAGAGGGTAGACATGCAGGCAGTGAGATTCGTCTATAATGAATGTTGGAACCTACTAATCTATTCTGCTAGAGCATCTGTCGTAATATACACCGAGGAGTCTGAACCATGTGAGGGACTGGCTGTGCTGCAGAATGGGATGAATAATCATTGCAAGAGGCTAGGGAGGGAGCAGAAAAAACGTACCTCATCATCCCAAAGTTGTAGAGCTTAATAAGAGCATTCCAAATTTGGCCCCTAGATGTTTTTGGCCCAAGGTGGGGTGTAGATGAGGGGGGGGCTCATAAGGAAAAAAGGATTTTAAGAAAAACCACCCGACGTCATATCTTCTGTTTTAGACACCAGATTGTGACAAGAGCTGCACTGTTGCATCCCTCGTGGTTGATTTGCAAAAGAGCATAGCATGTCATAAAACCAGATCCCCTAGACATCCCATTTTGGCGGAGGTGGCACCTCCGGGACCCAAATCACTTTTGTTGGTATGCCCCTTCTTTTGTCAAGCAGTAAAACAGTGGTTGCTATGATTTTAGCTGTGGACGCAGTTTGTGCAGTTTTTACAGTCCATCAGAGCATCACATTTGATGCATGGAACATGTGTCCGTAAACCGGTACATGCACTTTATGGACTAGGACAGAAAGCGAAACCAGTGACCCCCCTGGGCAAGCAACTAGCACACAACCACGACAGTGGCGTGGGAATGAACCCCATAGTGCAGAAGATAAGCCCCATCCATAAAACATGTCGTGGGTGCAAAAGAGTTCGATTGCGCACCGCCTAGAGAATTAGGGGGGAGACGGGAGATTTGGCAAAGTTTTGAGATGATTCCCTCATCTCATCATACACTGAAAGATAAAAGAACCTAATTTCTTCCAGAACACAGATGCACAATCCTCTGCATTTAGTTTGCCCCACACTCCATTTGCGTACCATTTCATGGCCTCGTCCTCGTCCTCTAGGAAATTATGGAAAGTAAGGTTAAATTAGAAACGAAGGTCTGTGTAGAACGTCTGTGACTTTCAGTCTTGGAAAACTAAACAAAGGTCGAGTGCTGTCCAGCGGAATTCTTCTAGTGAGCCCTCGTACCCATGCTCTACCTCCTCGGGTAACAAAGGTTTGTGATCGTGGCAATGCCAAAACCAGGAGTATATTTTTGCTGCATAATTTATGTTCTGGACATAGATTAACATGCAGCAATTCACGAAATGGACAGAATGTGTGGCAAAATTATGCATCCTGCAATCATACTGCTACATATGGCTTGGCCAAGGGGCCAATACAGCATTTAAAGAGAGGGTAGACAGAAATTTAGCATAAAGCAGCAGAAGAATGGGAGCAGCTGCCCATAGAAGTGGATGCAGCGCCCCAGATTGCAGCCAGGTCCTAGACACATGGCTCAGCAGTCGGCAGTGACTCCGGCACCCAACATAGCCATACTCTATGACCATGGCCTGTAGATTGTCACTCTCCGGGCCTCAGCGCGGTCATCAAACGGTCCGGGCGCGGCTCATGTGTAGCAGCTGGCACCCTGATAGCAGGGGATGAGGCTGACTTGAAGCCACTGCCACCATCATGAACACGCGGCCCATTTCGACACTTAGTGAGTGAGGATCTCTTCAATGGACTTGTGCAGTCCAGAATCTGCGGAAAGCTGCAAGAAGTTGAGCCAGGGTGTTCACTCGGCGGCCTGGCCCTAGTGATCACGTCCATGCCAGTGCTCTGCATGCATAGGACAGGGATCCCAGGGGAAGAAGGGGATCCCATGGTTGCCTTCTGCTGTTGCTGGGCGAAGTAGTCGGGAGGCAATGCAAATTCCTCAAGGGGCTTGATCCCTTGCTGGGCGCTGTAGACTGCGCAGGCTTCCTCGAAGGTGTCTGAGGAATGACCCTTGCCTTGGACCACACTCAGGTCGATGTACAGCCGAAGAAGTCTCCGTTGGTAAGCGGCATCCTTCGCACGCCCAACGGAATTCCTAATGCAAAAGAGGATATAAATCATAAATTATTGAAAGACCTGCAGAAGTCCGGTACAGGGTAGGGGACATTATGTAGCTTGATTTAGTAAGGGATGGGCCACATTGCTGGGCATAAGGAGGTCATGAACAAGATTTACCGTATCTCAGCCAAACAAATTAAAACCCTTTGCAATCATGGTCTACCGGCTATTGAGGAAGTTCAAAAACAGATAGTTACATGCCTATGATCTGCACGGGTACAAGACCATGGCATGGTTATTTGCATGGTCAGTCAGGCACATGGCAATGTCAGCCTTTGCTTCAGCATGGATACCCACGCGTGAATGGAATTGAATGAACTAACCAGTGATTCCTGGCATCTCTGGCTGATCTGTTGGGCAGCATTCTTGAAATCTGGTTCCATTTTGGAGTCAGCTTGCTTACTAACAGAGCCAAGCCGTACTCCTCTTGAGACGTCCATCGCGTATTGCCTGACCTGCGAGGTCAGGGGAACCAGGGGTCCAGTGAATATAAGCGTGCACCTTGGCATGTAATTGCGAATTCAAACGACAACAATTGCAAAATGGTATACCAACAAGAAACATCATTGCGTCATTCGACCAGAAATGGAACGGACATTTCAATGTGGAGACCGATGTCTGCTGCTTTTGCTTGGTCCATGGGTTCCATGTCTTAGTCTTCTGTTTCCTCGGAAGCTTCACCACGGGGGGGGGGGTCAGATCTGGCTTATTTGAAAACCCAGAAGGGTTACCGAATATTAATTACGCTCGAGAGCGTGTGCGAGAGGATGCTGTGACAAAGACTAGGCAAATGAATGAGAAAGAAAGAAAGAAAGGAAAAGCTTGAGCGTGGATTGAGGAATAACTTGACACGACGCCCCCAGCTGTTCACTGTGAAGATCGCTGCGTGAGGGTTTTCATTTTGAGAAACCTGGTCTCGGTCCCCTGATCTCGGTCCCCTAATGTCCTGGTAATGTTTTTCAATTGACTGCGGAGAAAAAATGTCCGATGGTCTAATGGCCTGCGGAAGAGTTCCGCAGATGTCGTTCCTGATTGGACCCTGCGGAGCGTGGGTGTCCAGGGGATAGGTCGTACACATGGCTGCCGATTTTGAATCGCGTTGGTGTCGATCTCCTATTCTTTCGAGTCGACTTAGTCCTGCTCGACACCATGCCACATTTCTACCTGCTCTGCTGCATCTGCTTATTCGCTCGCTGTGCTTCATGAAAGGCGCGGTCTGACGCGGCCCATGTCCAGGGGCGCTCACACGACCACCCCCCGATACGGCCATGGGCAGAAAAATATGGCGATTCTAATAGATAATTAATATCAGTTCGGACGCTTGAAATCTTTCCGCAGACTGTGGAAGTTCCGAGGAGGGGGGGCGTCACGTCAAGTAAGTCCCACATGGAGTCCCTCATGAAAAGGGGCTTGCCACAGATCTGTCGCCCGCCAGAGTTACCAGCCATTTATTATCGGCGAGCGTGCCGTCAGGGTGCCGCGCGTTCATCTCGCGCGCCCCGATCACGCTCATCACGTCGATAGGTACCGCAAAATGCTGAAGGTACGGGTATAATCCTGCATTGCCCTGCCTGCAGCCCTGCCATGCCTTGCAGCCATGCTCTGCCCTGCAGCCCTGTCCTGCATGCAGCCCTGCCCTTTCCTGCTGCCCTGCCCTACCCTGAAGCCCTGCATGCTGCCCTGCCCTGCCCTGCCCTAACCTATCATGCCTGCCCTGCCCTGCCCTGTCATACCATGCAGCCTTGTCCTTCATGCAGCCCTGCCCTGCCCTGCAGCCCTGGCATACATGCAGCCCGGACCAGCCCTGCCCTACCCTGCAGTCCTAGCATGCATGCAGCCGTGCCTGCAGCCCTGGCATGCATGCGGCCCTGCCCTGCCCTGCAGCCCTGACATGCATGCAGCCTTGCCCTGCCCTGCAGCCCTGGCATGCATGCAGCCATGCCCTGCCCTGCAGCCCTGTCTTTCATACAGCCCTACCATGCAGCCCTGTCCTTCATGCAGCCCTGCCCTGCAGCCCTGACATACTTGTAGCCCTGCCATGTAGTCCTCAAATGCATGCAACCCTGCCCGACAGCCCTTGCATGCATGCATCCCTGCCCTTCAGCCCTGGCATGCATGCAGCCCTGCCCTTCAGCCCTGGCATGCATGCAGCCCTGCCCTTCAGCCTTGGCATGCATGTGGCCCTACGCTGCAGCCCTGCCCTTCAGCCATGCCCTGCCATGCAGCTAGCCCTGCCATGCCCTGCCCTACATACCTGCCTAAACCTGCCCTAACTGCAGCCCTGTCCTACCCTGCAGCCCTGCCCTGCCATGCCCTGCAGCCCTTACCCGCAGCCCTACCACCAAACCAACTCCTCACTTCACAATGTTCTTTCATGGAGGTGAAGGAACGGATGACCAGGATACACGACAGCTGGGAACGCCCAAGGCTATGAGCGTGGTGAGTAGCTTATAAATATAAGCTTATAAATATGCCATGCCGTGCATGTGCCTGCTTACACTTACCGTGCTTCATTTTGCACTGTTTCTTTGGCATCTCTCCTGCCCCGGCCCCCTCGCCCCCCTCCTGCTCTTGCCCCTACTCCCTCGTCCCACCCCTGCCCTTGCCCCCTCGTCCCCCTCCTGCTCCTGCCCTGCGCCCTCATCCCCCTCCTGCCTGCCCCGGCCCCATCCTCCTTTCCTGATCCTGTCCCTGCCCCCTCGTCCACCTCTTGCTCCTGTCTCTCCCCCCTCTCACCTCCTTCCCCCCCCCGGCTGCATATGCCAGTATGTAGCTGAATGCAGGTGAAGTACAATACAATTATATATACGTTCTCTTTGATTGCCTTCCAGGAGGAATCTCCTGCTGCTAAGAAGCACAAGCGGGACATGGAGATGGGGGCAATGAAGCTGCGGATTCTGCGGGAGCAAACGACCGCATCAAAGGCTGCAGAAGCCGCTACCTACGCCATGCAGTGGTCTACCTCCGGCATAGTGCCGCAGCAGCTGCATTATCAGCAGCAGCCACAGCATTATCAGCAGCTGCCGCAGCAATACCAGCAGCTGCCGCAGCAACAACCGCAACAATACCAGATGCCAGCGCCATTGGATATGTTCGAGAAGCACGAGGACCTGCTCGGAGTGATGAGAAACTGCTCCCAAAGCAGCTGCCCCATGTACGGCAGTGGTACAAGCACGCTTACACGTGACCTAGCATTGCTAATGCCCGAGGAGAAACCAGTGGGCACGCCTTGCCTTATGGTGTCGGGGCAGGTCCCGCTTGGTGGAATTCTTCAAGGCCATGAAAAGAAGTGCAGCGCAGGTGGGGACTGCTGCCTTCAAAGCACCCTGCTGGCAGTACGCGGTAATGACGTGGTGTCTGTTGTGGCAGTTCCTTACATGCATTCCACCCCACCGTCGGGGAAGCGGTGTAATGCCTACACTAGGGGTGCGGGCGCAACGGACCAGCCCAGCCTTCGGCACATGCTATTCCATGTGGGATGCACTGAAGTGGGCATGGCAAGGCACAGCTTCTTATCAAACACGACCACAAGAGCCGTGGTCGCTGTGGCAGCTGCCAAGGCAGCATGGTTGCCTTCCGGCTCTGGCCGCTTCAGTCTGCTCCCGGCGATGGTGCTGCAGCTGCGGAGGGAGGAGGCAGCTGAGGGTGAGGGTGAAGGTGATGTCATCACCTTGCACTCAAAGCTGAAGGAGATCCCTGAAGAGCGCAAGCCTGAGGCACTGCTTACTTAAACACAACACTACACGTTATAACATTGGGGCAACTACGCCGATTGATTGTCCTGTCCTCTTATTTATTTCTGATATTTGAGGGTGGGACTCATATATTCCTCTCCCTTTCTTTCTCTTTTAAGTTACCTCATGTTCAGCGTAGGCAGGGACCTGAACATGAGGACAGAACAAAGAGTAAGACTGTCACATCCTAACCCCTCTTAACCACACACAACTCCTGACAACAGTACACGTGTCCCTCATGTTCCCACTTGTCACATCAATAGCCTTGCACCATCTTACCACCAGGTGCTCGTGCCCATTCTTGAGCTTGATGCCGAGGTAATGCACCATGTATACACGCGGGCCCTTGCTGGAGAGCTGCTTGCCCTTGGCAGTTACCTGGTCCTCGGCTGTAGCTGGCAGCACATGGACTTGCCCACCGAGAAGGTTCTCACCAACAGGGAACCCCTCTGCTGAATACCTGGGCAGGGACGCATCAACTCATGTCAACCAACCCATGTAAGGCCATGCACTTCAAACATGGCATTGAGCCGGGGGCCACTCTCACCTCACGGAGCCCGTCAAAGTACTGCATTGCCGCGCCAAAACGAACCGGGCCCCGAAACTTGTCACCTCGAGCCACACCCGCCAGGGACAGCCCTAACACAAAGCCTAGGAAACGCCGTAGCTCTGCACACAGTGGATGGGCTCTCAATTGAGGCACTGTTAACACGCCCCACATATCTAGCACTTGAACAAATAGGGCACTCACTCTGCTTGGGGTAGAAGGCCAAGAAGGGTTTGCTGTACAATGCCTTCGACGTGAGAGCCTTCACCGAATGGAACTGACACAAAAGTATGTGAGACATGCCATTGATTTTCCTCCTGTGGAAAGGGGAAAAGGTAGAGGTTCGCATGGCTTCTTTTCAATAATGATCCCACCCTAATGTCTTTCTGGCTTGTTGCATTATAGACACACAACCCCATATCTCACAATACTTCAATCTTGGCTGCCCCGGACGCCTGGTCGTGCTGCCTCAACAACTCATGCATGCTCTGGAGGTATGGCATCATCTTGCGCATTGAGAGGAAGGTACAATTATTGCACCACAACCGCTTGCATGGAGCTTAGGGTGCATTTAACCCCTTCCTTTGCCCCCCTCTGCTCACTTGCAGCCGTTGAGCATCTTGGATATCCTGTTGCAGGCCGACATGCACTTGTCAGACATGACATAGGCAGGGTACAGCCCCATGCTAGCCATGCAGCAGCCAGGGTCGTCAGGTGCAGCCTCCTTCATGCGCGACAGCTGTGACTCAATGAACTGGAGTGCTGTCAGCAAGGAGAAATAGTCACGCCCAGTGTGCAACAGCTCGCACAGCTTGTGCGTCTTGTCCTCCATGCCGATAACCAGTACCCTGGTCTGCATGACCTTGAATCCATTGACATTTGTGATCTGAAGGGTGAGGGATGCCCACATCAGGAGAAGGGGGGGGGGGCAAAACTCTCTGAACATGTGCCACAAGGATGTTTTACAACTCAACTCGCATGTCAGCCCCCCCGCCCCTAGTCTGCCTTCATACTGATGTGTAAACTGCAGATAAATAACAAGTATGCAGCGAATAAATAACAATTATGCCACCGTATTTACCCCGAAAAATGCATCAGACACCTCTCTCCCATAACTCTCTCCATGCCCTCGCCAAGCATTCACCATGCCCTCAGTGGCGACAATGTACCAACCCGTGTGGCCCTGGCGGCGCAGCTCCTTCCCCAGGTCCAGCTGCAAGTCTGTCATCCGAAGTAAGAGGAAGTGGCCGCCTGCCAACTGCAGGAACATGGGAGTGTCTCCGTACCACCAGCGCCCGGCAGCAAGCGAGGCATGCGTGCCAGCCTTGTCAGCCGCTTCAACTGCCTCCTTGCGTTTGCCGATGCTTGCCATCAAGCACTTGTCGAAGCGGTATTTCCCCTGCCGTTCCTCGTACAGAGCCTGACTGACCACATGGGCATTGCCGCCGCTGGTCGACACATCGTTGCTGAGCTGTTGCTCGGGGCTGCGTGCCAGCAATGCCGCTCCGTGAGCTCCAGCAGGGCTGCGCCTGGCGGCGGAGGCAACCGCGTCCTTGCGCCTCAGGCCACGGCATTCACCATGCTCTCCGCTACCCGCTGCATGCTGGCGTGGGCCATTGAAGCGAACCTGCAGTATTTCTTGCGGTGGTGTGGCTGCATGATCAGCCCTCTGCCGGGGCAGCCGCTGTCCATCAGGTCGCACGCGAAGCACTTGTACCACAGCGCCCCGCTGTGCACCGCAAGCTGCAAGCGGCTGGCGGCATTGCTGCGTCCTGGCGCTTGCACCCGCCCCTTATTGCAGGCCGGCCACCTCAGGCCACCTGCCACAGCGCCCTCCTCCTCCTCTCCCTCATCGCCAGAGCCGGCCTCGCTCCATGCTTGGCTTTGTGAGGCCGCGCTGCTGCAAGGGGAGGGGCCCAATGAGGAAGCTGAAGCATGGGGATGCGGCAGACCGCATGGGCCGCCCTTTGGCAGTTCAGGGGCGGGAGATGTGCTCCGGGCCCGCTTAACGCGGCTGCTGTTAGGCCAGCACACCGGAAGGGTCTCAGTCCATGCTGAGTGCGCCTTCATCGCTGCCTCTGCTGCCACAGCACTCCCCGGCAGCAACCTCTTGCCGTCGCAGATGCGCTGCATGACGTAGGCTTCATCTAGGTTGACTGCAGGAGCGAGCTTGCCGTCAGGGTGGCACTTGAGGCCAGCGGCAAGGTCTATGTCGTAGTCAGTAGTTACGAAAACGCGCACGATCTCCTCGGCAGCGTTATGAAACTTGCGCGTAATGTATGCATTCATTACTCCTCAGAGCATCGATCTATCTCTCCCATTTTGATACCATAGAGCCAGCACTTACAGATCTAGCTGGCAGATCTGTGGCAAGCCCTTTTTCATGTGGGACTCCATGTGGGACTTACTTGACGTGACGCGTCACAACGACGAGGGGGGGGTCCTCAAAAGGCCGCACGTGGGTCTTCTAAAGGCCTGCGGAGCAGTTCCGCAGACCCCGTTTCTGTACGACACGGCCTGCGGAGGAGTTCCGCAGTCAATCAGAAACGGGCTGTAAATCCCAAACAATTGGTATAATCAGGGGTATAATTTAGGCATCCTTGCAACATTTTTAGAGGTGGAACTTCCTTCGTATTTTATTTTCTTTCCAGCCTTTTGTTTTGTCCTTTCACTTAAGTCCCCCCTTGGTCTTCGTTGCCTTTCCAGCCTCTCCTTTTGTTCCTATCCCCCTCTCTTCCTTTTAGTTCCTTCTTTACTCCCTTCTGAACAGTTGGGCGCCCATGCGGCCGAGCTTTGAGCGGGCCCAGAGGTGTAACGTTCTTGACTTAAGTTCCCACCAACTTTACCTCCTTTCTTTTGTCCTGCCCCCTCCTGTGTTTCTTTCCATTTTTACCCATAGTTAGGCGCCCACGCAACAGAGCATTTTTTGATCAGGTCCCAGATGTGTAACGTCATTGACACACCACATCATCCTGGGCGACCCAGCGTGCATCCCGTATATTTGCACACACACCTCACAATGCCATCTGCGGCAACCCGCACATTTATGGAGAACGATGTTTAAACACCTAGCCTAGAGGCCTGCCATGTTGCATGTAGCCTTCTCCACCTGGCATGTCTCAAGTATATGCTCGATAACCTAGCCTGCCAAATCGTCTACAACTGAGCGCCCCTTTGTCAGTAGCCACACAGCTCGCCGAGATGCGCAGTTGGGGTTTTCATCTGTGCTGCTGCGAAATCTACACGGCATGCAGTTGCCGTCATCTCCCTCGTGAGGAACAATGACGGACCTCATCACTCGCTACCACTGCTCCTTTCCCTCTCTCCTTTTAAAATCTTCATTTCTCCCTTTTGAAAAGTTGGGCGCCCACGCGGCCGAGCTTTGAGCGGGCCCAGAGGTGTAGCGTTTTTGACTCGCTACCACTGGTGCTTTCACCCTAGCTGCTTCTGCAGCTGCTTCTGTTCATGATTTTTGGGGCTGCTACCCTTGCTTTTCTGATCACACAACCGCATTCTATTTAAGCAAGTCCGCAGTGCTCGCCACTTTACTCCCCATGCCCGCCTCGCTTCCACCATCGATCCCACTGCCCGCCTGCTGCTTGGCCCACATCTCTGCGTAAAGGCCGCCCTCGATCTGCAGCAGCTCAGCATGGGTTCCCTTCTCAAACAGGGTGCCCAGCTTCATCACCACGATGACATCAGCGTCCGCGATGGTCGACAGCCTGTCGAAAATTCCAAAACAAATGTATGGCTTCAAAAATTGGTATGTTATTTAGGGGCCAAATCAAACAAGCATTTCGTTGGCACTGGCACATTTGCGGCTTCCATTTCCCAGCCCCAGGACACATGAAGATCCATGGATCTACAAGCAGTCAGATCTACAAGCAGTGGTTCACCAATTCCACTTCTTCCTAGAAGCAGCGATCGAAAATATGACATCTTCACCGCAGGCGGTCACCTGCAGACTCATGTCTTCACAAGCAATATATACAGAGTATTTTTACACACGGCAGTACACGAGTATTGCTCATCACAGTATTACACCTGGTTCAGGGTTCAGGGTCCTGACTTCAGGGTTAGGCAAGACTCACCGATGTGCCACAATGAGCGTGGTGCGGTCCTGGCGCATCTTCATCATGGCCCCCTGCAAAAGCAATGCGGAAAGGCATCAGATGCACGCCACAAGCCATTCGATAAAGATCCAAGACAGTCAGATCTGGTTCCCACATTGCACACTACCTCTTGCAATACAAGGAGATTCACGTCAAAAAATGCCCCTTCTGCCACATCCGACAAACCCCTCTTATAACATATGGTGCATTAAGAGGACGACCTTGTATATGAGACTCCAGGACACAGAGCACCAAACAACGCTCAGAATTAGTTCAAGGCACCCAGCCATGCACCTAGCCAGGCACCCAGCCATGCACCTAGCCATGCACCTAGCCAGGCACCAAGCCAGGCACCTAGCCTGGCACCTAACCAGGCACCTAGCCAGGCACCAAGCCAGGCACCTAGCCAGGCGCCAAGCCAGGCACCTAGCCAGGCGCCAAGCCAGGCACCAAGCCAGGCCCCTAGCCAGGCACCTAGCCAGGCACCTAGCCAGGCACCTAGCCTGGCACCTAGCCAGGCACCAAGCCACGCACCTAGCCAGGCACCTAGCCAGGCACCAAGCCAGGCACCAAGCCAGGCACCTAGCCAGGCACCAAGCCAGGCACTTAGCCAGGTACGGCATTATCCTGCGAGAATAAAGGGTCCAAAGCCCTTCACAAGCTCTCCCACCTGGATAAGCTTCTCTATGATGGGGTCCATATTCTAGGGGGGAAATCACGACAAGATGACAGACATGCGCACAAGAATTCATCACTATGTGATTCAATTGAGACTGATGGACACTCCCATCCCTCTTTGACCCCCACCCATTTGAAGAGAGACACCCAATCATCTGGAGTATGACTGATGGGAATTAAATCCTCACCACATCGAGATGGCGAGAAATGTGCCTACCTGAATCCACCCTGTGATTCAATTGAGACTGATGGACACTCATCCATTTTTGACCCTCCCCCAGTTGAAGAGAGACACCCACCCACCTGAATCGACTTCTCGGTGATGGAGTCGAGGGCGCTAGTGGCCTCATCCAGAAGCAAAATCTGCACACAAAGGGAACATCGAGAATGTGACAAGGGAGACAATTAAGGGCTTGAAGGCTGTCGTGCAGTATTGGCAGTGCACCAGGCGTAAGTAAACTATTTCCAGTGTGCTAGGCCATGCCGCCATGGCACACTATTTAAGGAGTGCTAGGCTTGAGTATGGCTCGCTATTTACAGCAAAGCCAGCACGCGGTCCAACTCTGCCTAGAAGCGCCCCCCCAGCACACTATTTCCCGGGCGCTAGGCCAAGGGAGTGCCAAGCCAATCAAAGTACACTATTCAAGGAGGGCAAGGCTTGAGTATGGTACGCTTTTCACAGCGAAGCCGACCTGCGGTCTGGCTGGGCCCAGTGACGGCCCGCCAGCTGCCACCAAAAAGCGGTCTGATGCACAAGCAAGAAAATAACAATGCCCCGCCAGCGAGCCAGCTCGTTGGCGACAGAATGGCAAACGCGTTTACCTAGGTCAGAATCACCATCAGCCATCCATGAATCTGTTGCCTGCAGCCTAAGCCTGTAATTCCTAGATGGTGGGATGTTAGGCTCCCAACCTCCAGTCTCAATCCAGACACCCTAGATGGGGGATCTCCCTTTTCAACCGAGGCCCTCAAAAGCCCTGGAGATCCCTACCTTAAGGTTCTTCAGGATTGTCCGAGCAAACCCTGAACCCTTACCCAGGGGTTCTTCAGGACTGCCCGAGCAAACCCTGAACCCTTACTCGGGGTTTCTTCAGGATTGCCAGAGCAAACCCGTAACCCTAAACCCTTCCCCGGGGGTTCTTCAGGACTGCCTGAGCAAACCCTGAACCCTTACTCGGGGTTTCTTCAGGATTGCCAGAGCAAACCCGTAACCCTAAACCCTTTCCCGGGGGTTCTTCAGGACTGCCCGAGCAAACCCTGAACCCGTAACTCCAAATCCCTACCCGGGGATTCTTCAGGATTGCCCGAGCGAACGCGACGCGCTGCTTCTCTCCGCCGCTCAGTCGCAAGCCACGCTCGCCCACCATCGTCTCATAGCCCTGATAATCAAAGAGGCGGCGGCATCATGGTGCAGGCTTCAGAGGCTGCCTCGTCTGTAACAACATCAACTGGGCACTGGGCGCTTGCAGGCACGAGGTGTGTGTGCAATGGATCCGTCTGGATTTAAATTCAAATGCAAATGCAAAAATAATCAAGATTCAGGGCGCTGCGCATTTCAGGAGAGTGGGATGAGGGTGATTTTGACCAAGGTGTTCCTTTTTGTGCTACCTCGACTTTCCACACACAAGCCCTCATGTTTCCTCCTCACCACCCTTCCTTACCTTATTTCTTCCATTCCTCAACCTGCCCCCCTCTTCATTGGACCTTTTGCCCCGCTACCTGCGCCGACGGTCCCTCATCGTGATGCCCTACCCCCCCACCACCTAGAATCAGATCTCCGTTTTAATCATTATTTTCAATAACGGGAAGTACATTCTTGCAGTATCAATCAAGCACCCAAACTCCCCTTGAAGAATATTGAAGTCACCTTGGGGAAGCGTGTAGTGATCGCCTCTTGAATGCACGCCGCCTAAAACCCGAATTCGTTAACCCTGATTCGTAAAAGCTAATTTTTAAAATCTAAGTCACCTTGGGGAAGCGCGTGGTGATTGTCTCGTGTATGCAAGCCGCCTCGGCTGCTGCAAACACGGCCTCGTCGCTAGCAGTGATGTCCCCATAGCGGATGTTATCCAGGATGTTGGCGTTGAACAGCACAGTGTCCTACGCAATGGCAAGGTAGGTTCAGGGTTTTGGGTTTAGGGTTTATGCACTCAAGATCGGGGTGGGGAGATATCAGGCTATCCAGGATGGTGGCGCTTAACAGCACTTTGTCTTGCGCATATGCTACATTGGGTAAGGGGTTCAGGCGCTTATGGGTTAGGGTTGGGGTTGGGGTAGGGCCTGGGACCCAGATTGAGCTCTTAGAGCGGGACGCTTTCAGAAAGTGGGCAAACACGTCCGCCGCTAATGCTGCGTACTTCAGAAGTACAGCCCAACACAATGCTATCGAGGATGTTGGTGTTGGACAGAACTGTGTCCTTAAGCCATGTCACATAAGGTTCAGGGTTAAGGAGCCTCAGTAAGTTGAGACACATCACCCTCTCCAGGAGGTTGGTGTTCAACAGCACCACGTCCTGGGCACGGCTGGGTAGGGATTCAGGATTTGGGCAGGTGAGGCTCACGGAACAAGGCATGACTCAAGTCCCATGTCTGGGTCAAAATGAGGATGCGACCCATTTCTGGGTCGACATTGGGATGCACCAATCTGATCAGAAAAATGGGTTTCAAAATACACCAAGTCTTCAGCAGAGGGGTCTGCACAGTCTATAAAGCTGGCTCAGGGTCTAGGTAAGGGGTTTGCAGGGGAACCCCTCCTCTGATACCCCGTACGATGGAGGGAGGGAGTCTAAAAACTCTCAAAAACCCTAACTTGAACATATGATCCCGAAAACTTCACTTGGAACTTAACTTCTTACCCCAAACCTGAAACTATTGAGTCCCGAACATTCCAACCCCAAACCTGAAACCCTATACCCCACCACCAACTCCATAGACTCCTCCCTACCTAGGGCACCATCACGGACCTTTACACCAAACCCTACCATCAAACCCTGGTCTCTCCCGTAGCTGGTCTACTATCAACCCAGTCAATATTAAACCCCTCCCAGGCCCAGCAATCAAGCCCCACTTGGGGCACCATCACCAACCTTCATCTTGAACCCTACCATCAATACCCTGGATTCTCCCCTAGCTGGTCTATCATCAACCCAGCCATTACTGACCCCCCCCACCAGGCCCTGCCATCAAGCCCCACTGACCTGAACCCGTAACCCTACCATCAAACCAGCCATAATTGACCCCCCCACCAGGCCCTGCCATCAAGCCCCGCCGACCTAAACCCTTAACCCCACCATCAACCCAGTCATTATTGACCCCCCCCCACCAGGCACTGATATCAAGCCCCGCCGACCTGAACCCTTAACCCCACCATCAACCCAGTCATTATTAACCCCCCACCAGGCCCTGCAATCAAGCCCCACCGACCTGAACCCTAAACCCTACCATCAACCCAGTCATTATCCGACCCCCTCTCCCCCCCCCCAGGCCCTGCCATCAAGCCTCACCGACCTGAACCCTTAACCCTACCATCAAACCAGTTATTATTGCCCCCCTCCCCAAGCCCTGCCATCAAGCCCTACCGACCTGAACCCTTATCCCCACCATCAACCCAGTCATTATCCGCCCCCCCCCACCCCTCCAGCCCTGCCATCAAGCCCCACCTGGGGTACCATTGCCAACCTTCATCTTAAACCCTACCATCAATACCCTGGATTCTCCCCTAGCTGGTGTACCATCAACCCAGCCATTATCGATCCCCCCTCCGAGGCCCTGCCATCGAGCCCCACCTGAGGCACCATGCCGATGGCGCGCCTGAGTGAGGTTTGCGTCACGTCCCGCACGTCCTGGCCGTCGACGCGGACAGCGCCAGAAGTGACATCATAGAAGCGGAGGAGCAGGCGCGTCAGCGTGGACTTACCTGGAGCAGCAGGTGGGAGGGGGAGAGGGCGTGCAGAGTATGGTGTTAAGGGGTGCATACCATATCAGTCTTTGGGATCTACAATTTGGATCTACACCTTGGATCTATACCTTGGATCTACACCTTGGATCTACACCTTCCGATGCAAGCCATAACCACTTCGGGTTTTCGGAATAGTGGATCTGCAAGGTGCACCCTAACTTTGCCGGCAGCTTCAACCCTCAGCCCTGCACCCTAAATGGTGCTCACCGCTGCCTGTGGCTTCCACAACACACTGACCAAACCCTCAACCCTGCACCCTAACCTTGTCGGCAGCTCCCACAGACCCACAACACACTGACCAAACCCTTTACCCTGCACCCTAACCTTGTCGGCAGCCCCCACAGACCCACACGACACTGACCAAACCCTCAACCCTGCACCCTTCATGGGGCTCACCGCTGCCAGTGGCTCCCACAACACACTGACCTAACCCTCAGCCCTGCACCCTAAATGGGGCTCACCGCTGCCTGTGGCTCCCACGAAGGCGATGGTGCGCCCCCCTGGAACTGAGAAAGAGACGTTCTTGATGACCGGGTTGGTGATGTCATACCTGGAAAAGATGGGCAGGGGAGACAAGCAACGGGTACAAGGATTGCAGCCAGTGCCAGGCATAAAAAGGGACTCGTTCTTGGGCAGAGGGGGGGGGAAGCATTCACCGCAAATATTTCGGTCTGGGCCAAGAGGCTAAGGGTCTGTTAACATGTTTTATTTCTGCATGAAGATAATCTTTTAAGTCGCCAGGCTGTGTGCCAGATTGAGCTCCAAGGCTCCGAACCTGTGGACGCATTTGTGTGCGCCAGATCACTCCTGGAGTGCGCTGACGGGTGGCCAGCATTTGGCCGATCGAGCTCCGATAGCTGCGGGGTGACCAACATTCCGCCAAGAATTGGTGTCCGGAGCCAGGGGGGCACTATTTTGCCCATTAGGATCTCATCGGGACCCAACCTTGACCGGCCTGCGGCCAATCGCTTAAGCAAGAGAGCCTCCTTTAGCACGCCCCTTCGACTGCCAGCCTCAGTGCAGCTGAATTGTAGCTGAAACACTTCGACTTATTTCCCCTCTTTCTACCTGCTGCTCCCCCCTGCCTCCCTCCCATGCCTGCATGAAGGTACTATGCCCCGAAGGGCCACTAACATCCGGTACTCATTTCAAAAGCAACAGCCAGAGCTCTCCTAGCCAGCTACCATCCCTCCATTCTGTTAGTCCCCAGCCCAGGCAACCATGGACGCAGCCCTCACCCAAACGTGATGTTGTCGTAGACCACTTCTCCTGCGTAAAACAATTCCCAAAATGTGCGGGTTTCAGAAAACACATCCGTTATATTTAAGGGCCATGGGGGTGCTTGTAGGAGCTGGGCCCGTGTGAGGGCCCAAGCGGCATTCAATGCCGTTCCAAGAAGCAGAGACACAACGGGGACGAGGCCGGAGCTATTTCATAATGCACCATCATACCATAATAATATTTTATAACACACCCTAACATCATCATACCTTAATAGGACACATCATAGCTATTTCAGAATGCACCATCATACCATAATAGGACACACCTAAACTTAAGAACCACCACATACCACAATTTGGGGGGGGGAAGGGCAACCACTGGGCCGATCGGGACTCAAACATGACCAAAGCCTACATCTGTCAGCCCAAGTAACATGGCATGCGGCAACACGACCCTACAAGCCCAAGCCGAGTGCACACCCAGCAAGCCTACAAGCCTACAAGCCCAAGCGGAGTGCAAACCAAGCTGGGAGGCGCAGGCCCTCACCCCAGCTAATCTTTGCGTACTTCTAGCAGCAAGGCACATGCCCTCACCCCCCAATCACCCTGGCTAACATTTTCGTACTTTCAGCAGCGAGGCACATGCCCTCACCCACCCCCACTCACCCTTGTGCACCACCAGCTGTGACGCGCCCGGCTTATCGAAGACCTTGGAGCGCTTGTCCAACAGATTCAGCAGGTTCTCCATGTCAATCATGTAGGTCTGGATCACCCTGTTAGCATAAGCAGGCGAAAACAGACCGAGGTTTGAGCAGGGGCGAAAACAAACCGAGGTGTAAGAAGGGTGCAAATGCTGCCAAAGAGGGAGAGAGGCAGGTACAGCTCCTTACACACCATTCCCTGCCTCCCCGCTCACACCCCTCCCCGCTCAACCTCTGACCTCCTGAAGCCCCAGTTGTACATGTTGTCGAAGAAGAAAAGTGGCTGGTACACCTCCACTTTCACACCCTTCACCTGCTCCCCATTCACATTCCACCTGTAATAGCTGCTGAAGCAGGACAGTGGCAGATACAGATCCACCCTTCATATACCCCTCACACCATTCACCTACTCCTAACACTACCCTTAACCCCTGTACTTGCTGCCGGCAGTGGCTAGTACAGCTCCCCCCTTCCACACTTCCACCCCCCTCACACCATTCCCCGTTCACACCCCACCTGTAATTGCTGCCAAAGAAGGAGAGTGGCTGGTACAGCTGTGCCATTAGCGCCATGTACAGCACGGTGTCGCCGACGGTGAGTTCCCCGCGCTGCACCCCCGCCACACAGACCAGCAGGCCCGAGCTGGCGCCCACAAACATGATGAGTGACTGGATGCTGCGCAGACAGGGCGCGGGGGGGCAGGGGAAGGGGGGATGATGAGAAATTGGATGCAGCACAGGGCCGGGCAGGGCAAGGCAGGGCAAGAGGGGGGAGGGGGGGGGACTCCGGACTTTTGGGGGGATGGCTTCCTAAAGCCACACAAACAACTTAATGAGGACTTACAAGGACTGCATGCTGTACATGCAGGGCACGCAGGGGGTGGAGGGGAAGTGCAGGGAGAGAAATTGGATGCAGCACAGGGCAGGGCAAAAAGGGCAAAAAGGGGAGAGGGGGGGGGGGGTACTTGGGGCTTGTTTGCTTAAGCCTTCTAAACTATAAGGTGCAGACAGGAAAAGGCCATCTGTATAAATCCAGCCCCAAAGTGTAGCGTATTTCGGTCATGTTCAGGAGAGTTGCACTCCCGTCTGTTCTCCAACCTGAGGCCGTCAGAACCTGGCCTACCGAGTCCTAAACCCCGAAACCCAGATGGGACATTCTGAACACCATGATATGTTTCTAGACACTTCACACTTGCAATCCCCACACTCCAAACCCATGGAAACTGAGGACCTCCTGACTGAAAATCGAAACACAAAAGCCAACTTCATCGTCAGCCACAACCACATTTCGCCTAGGTAAATTTTCAGAGGTTGTGTGGAAAAAGGCGTGACGCAAACTTGAGCCACTACAAAGCAGAGCGGAAGCTGGATCTTGGCTCTCCCTCACCTAATCACTCACCCATTAAGGAGGTTCATAGACGCCAGCGTGAGATAACTGCACATGGCAAGGAGGAGGGGGTCAGAGGGAAATGGGGGCAGGAGAGAGGGGTGGAGTGGGGGGTATGGAGGTGGGGAGGGACACAATGGAGGTGTGTGGGGGAGGGAGGGATGGGGGGAGAGAAATGGGGGCAGAAGAGAGGGGAGGAGTGGGGAGTATGGAGGTGGGGAGAGACACAATGGAGAGGTGTGGGGGAGGGAAGGATGGGGGGAGAGGGAAATGGGGGCAGAAGAGAGGGGTGGAGTGGGGGTTATGGAGGTGGGGAGGGACACAATGGAGAGGTGTGGGGGAGGGAAGGATGGGGGGAGAGGGAAATGGGGGCAGGAGAGAGGGGTGGAGTGGGGGTTATGGAGGTGGGGAGGGACACAATGGAGAGGTGTGGGGGAGGGAAGGATGGGGGGAGAGGGAAATGGGGGCAGAAGAGAGGGGTGGGGTGGGGGGCATGGAGGTGGGGAGGGACACAATGGAGGTGTGTGGGGGAGGGAGGGATGGGGGGAGAGAAATGGGGGCAGAAGAGAGGGGAGGAGTGGGGAGTATGGAGGTGGGGAGAGACACAATGGAGAGGTGTGGGGGAGGGAAGGATGGGGGGCGAGGGAAATGGGGGCAGGAGAGAGGGGTGGAGTGGGGGTTATGGAGGTGGGGAGGGACACAATGGAGAGGTGTGGGGGAGGGAAGGATGGGGGGAGAGGGAAATGGGGGCAGAAGAGAGGGGTGGGGTGGGGGGCATGGAGGAGGGGAGGGACACAATGGAGAGGTGTGGAGGAGGGAGGGTTAAGGGGAGAGGGAGGAGGTGTAAGGGATGGGTGGACACGGAGATAGGGTGGCCAGAGAGAGATGGGGACAAAAGAGAGGCGTGGGGAGGGTGGGACAAAAGAAGGGGGCGGTGGGGTGTATTCAAGGCACGATTGTCAAGTGATTGCTTCGGCATAGGTCAGGAAGGGGTGGGGGCAAAGCTGCATCAGGGAGTATTGGGAGTACTAGTTATCTAAGTATGATCGAGGTTCTATGAAGGTAGCTCCGTCTGAGCCGAACAACCACGCAGGGCAGGCCTAAATATGAAAAGCAGGATATCCAGCCAGTATATCCTCCAGCGCCCGGCAGACCACCTTAGGTCAGCCACAAGGTAGCCACCAGTGGGCCCATGGAAAAAACAAAAATCGTGAGTTGCGGCAGAAGGCACATGAAGTAAACAGACAAGGGCATCGCCACACCAGCAATCACTCGAAGGGTTTAGGGCGAACTGTTTTCCTGGCAAGCCTGCTACTCTGGTGCTCCTTGATCGCCTAGCATCACTTCCGCTTGGCTGTACTGCCTCTATGTGCACTACCACACAGAACCCTGATGTGCTACAGCCGTTTTGTGCTACGGCTGGCTGAGCTGCAACTACTCTGCTTCCATGGCAGTACTCACTCAGCCCTCTGGTACGCCTTGATCGCCTCAGCGTACTGCTCCGCCTCGTACTGCTCGTTGGTGAAGTACTTCACAGTCTCGTAGTTCATGAGCGTGTCGGTCACCTTGGCGGCACAGGCCTGAGTCAGGACAAGGATTGAAATTCAGGGGGCTGGTATCGAGGCGGTTGAATGGGCGGACAGTTCAAACAGGTGCTGGTGAGGATTGAAGGGCATGCTCCTGTTACAACAGTCTCCTGGCTCAGACAGCAGCAGGGAGCAGGGTCGGGAAAGCTTTCCCCAACCGTAAGCGAAGCTACATAAAAAATCTGATGGCAAGTCGCCTCTTAGGACAATGCAAATTCTCTCTTCAGTTAAAAACAAGCTTGGCCAAAGGCTTCTCCAAGATGTGTCGTAGACCATGCAAATTCGAAAAAATCACGAGATTTTGCGAAAGGAGATTCTCTACCGTAGGCGACTTGGCCTTTAGCACCACAGGCGACTTGGCCCTCAGCACTACAGAGAAAAACGCAAAAGTGGGCATCCTTGCGCAGGTGGAAGTGCCCCTCCACTCTGTAATGATGACCGTGATACACCCTTTCCTCATCTCCTACCCCCACCTCCACTTTATCTGTCCGTTGTAATGATGACCGTGATACACCCTTTCCTCATCTCCTACCCCCACCTCCACTTCATCTGTCCGTTGACCTCCCTATCACCCCCCTACCCCTCTGGTTTTCCAATTAAAACCCGCCCCCACCTCATCCACCTCCACCACCCACCTCATCTGTCCGGTTGACATCCCTTCACTCCGTGATGAGGACCGTGATGCATACCTTCCTCATCTCCCTACACGATCTGTCCCACTGGACCCCCTATCCACCTCCCCCACCCACCTGATCTGTCCGGTTGACCTCCCTCCGTAGAGTGCCCCTCCACTCCGTGATGATGACCGTGATGGGCATGTAGCTGGCCACAGTGAAGAACATGATGATGGCGATGGTGGGGTCCATGGCCTACCAGAGACAAGGGGGGGGCATAAGCAGGCCAAAGGACAAGGTGAGCCTTAGAGCACGAACATAAGCAAAAGACAGGCATCAAGTCATGAACCCTAAAAACAATTGGGCATGACCCCTGATAAACACACGCTGAGCCTGTAAGACGCAAGAGGTGATTGTTGACGAACAGTTATGATCCTCAACAACCCCCCTAGTGGGCTAGTCGCTCTACTCCCTTTCCCTAAGGCAGGCTAGTCACCCTACTCCCCTTCCCTCATCCCCAGCATCCTCTCCTGCCTCCCCCCCCCTCCTCCTCTACATGAGCCAAGCAGGTGCTGCTGGACAGCACATCCAAAAGCCCTCCTCCTCCCTAATTCCCCCCTCCCCTTCTCCCTCCCCCACCTTAGCCAAGTGGGTCCTGCTGACTAGCACATTCACAAGCGGTCCCCTCACAATCCCCTCCTTCCTCCTTTCTCCCCCACCTGGGCTAGATAGGTGCTGCTGACTAGTACATCCGAAAGTCGAACTCCCCACTGGTTTACCCTTTACCCCCTCCACTTCTTCAAATCCTCTCCCCCCCCCCCTCTTCTTCCCCACCTGGGCTAGATAGGTGCTGCTGACTAGTACATCCGAAAGTCGAACTCCCCACTGGTTTACCCTTTACCCCCTCCACTTCTTCAAATCCTCTCCCCCCCCCCTCTTCTTCCCCACCTGGGCTAGATAGGTGCTGCTGACTAGTACATCCGAAAGTCGAACTCCCCACTGGTTTACCCTTTACCCCCTCCACTTCTTCAAATCCTCTCCCCCCCCCCCTCTTCTTCCCCACCTGGGCTAGATAGGTGTTGCTGACTAGTACATCCGAAAGTCGAACTCCCCACTGGTTTACCCTTTACCCCCTCCACTTCTTCAAATCCTCTCCCCCCCCCCTCTTCTTCCCCACCTGGGCTAGATAGGTGCTGCTGACTAGTACATCCGAAAGTCGAACTCCCCACTGGTTTACCCTTTACCCCCTACACTTCTTCAAATCCTCTCCCCCCCCCTCTTCTTCCCCACCTGGGCTAGATAGGTGCTGCTGACTAGTACATCCGAAAGTCGAACTCCCCACTGGTTTACCCTTTGCCCCCTCCACTTCTTCAAATCCTCTCCCCCCCCCCCTCTTCTTCCCCACCTGGGCTAGATAGGTGCTGCTGACTAGTACATCCGAAAGTCGAACTCCCCACTGGTTTACCCTTTACCCCCTCCACTTCTTCAAATCCTCTCCCCCCCCCACTCTTCTTCCCCACCTGGGCTAGATAGGTGCTGCTGACTAGTACATCCGAAAGTCGAACTCCCCACTGGTTTACCCTTTACCCCCTCCACTTCTTCAAATCCTCTCCCCCCCCCCCCTCTTCTTCCCCACCTGGGCTAGATAGGTGCTGCTGACTAGTACATCCGAAAGTCGAACTCCCCACTGGTTTACCCTTTACCCCCTCCACTTCTTCAAATCCTCTCCCCCCCCCCTCTTCTTCCCCACCTGGGCTAGATAGGTGCTGCTGACTAGTACATCCGAAAGTCGAACTCCCCACTGGTTTACCCTTTGCCCCCTCCACTTCTTCAAATCCTCTCCCCCCCCCCCTCTTCTTCCCCACCTGGGCTAGATAGGTGCTGCTGACTAGTACATCCGAAAGTCGAACTCCCCACTGGTTTACCCTTTACCCCCTCCACTTCTTCAAATCCTCTCCCCCCCCCCCTCTTCTTCCCCACCTGGGCTAGATAGGTGCTGCTGACTAGTACATCCGAAAGTCGAACTCCCCACTGGTTTACCCTTTACCCCCTCCACTTCTTCAAATCCTCTCCCCTCCTTCCTCCTTTCTTCCCCACCTGGGCTAGATAGGTGCTGCTGACTAGTACATCCGAAAGTCGAACTCCCCACTGGTTTACCCTTTACCCCCTCCACTTCTTCAAATCCTCTCCCCCCCCCCTCTTCTTCCCCACCTGGGCTAGATAGGTGCTGCTGACTAGTACATCCGAAAGTCGAACTCCCCACTGGTTTACCCTTTACCCCCTCCACTTCTTCAAATCCTCTCCCCCCCCCCCTCTTCTTCCCCACCTGGGCTAGATAGGTGCTGCTGACTAGCACATCCACAAGCTGAGGAGCGATGGAGAAGAGGATGGTAGACAGGATGTTCTGCATGGCGTCAGTGCCACGATTGACCTGGAAGCAACAGCAACAGTACAATCGGCAGCAGTACCAGCAGTAGCAGCATCAGCAGTGGCACTAGCAGCAGAGCAACAGCAACAGGATCATCAGCAGCGGCAGTAATATCAGTAAAAGCATCAGCAGTAGCAGCATCAGCAGTAGCAGCAGCACTAGCAGCAAAGCAACAGCAACAGGGGCAGCATCAGCAGTAGCAGCGACAGCAGCAGCATCAGCGAGAAAAGAATTGGCAGCGAGAGAAGCAGTAGCAGCAGAGGCATCAAAAGCTGCAGCATCCTGACTAATTCCTGAGCCACGCTCAGCCTCTGCCTCTTCGACCCCTTTCCCCCCTCTCACCATTAAAGCGACCTCCCTGAATTACGACCTGACCTGCACTGAGCCAGCTCTTACCTCTTCACTCCCTCTCGCCTCGCCCTTCATTCACCATCTTGGAGACCTTCCCTACTACATTTGGCTTGGGCCGCATTCAGCCAGCCGAACCTTTTTCCCCCCTCTCCCCTCTCACCATCTTTGTGACCTGCCCGTCTGTTTGAGAAGGGGGAAGTTGATAGGGCTTAAGTCTGCTCTCCTCTTGTCTCATCATAGAATTGCCACCCCAGAAGTGTAGCCTAGCCATCACCAAGCTAGGTCTACCTATTCACCCCCTTCACCCCACACTCACCATCTTTGTGACCTCCCCTAATACATTTTGGCCTGAACCATTCAGCCAGCATAGCCTATTTCCTATCTCTCTCCGCTCACCATCTGTGTGACCTGTCCAGTCTACCTATTCGCCCCCTTCACCCCACACTCACCATCTTTGTGACCTCTCCAGTCTTCTTGTGAAGGTGGAAGTTGAGGTCCAGGTCCATGATGTGTTCGTACACCCTCAGGCTGATGCGTTTGAAGGCATCCTGGGACACCGGGATCCACAGGTAGGACCGCAGCTGGTTCAAGATGCCCTGAGAGCAAGGACAGCGGGAGGGGCAGAGACTGTGGAGAGGGTGTGCCGCAGCAGCAGGGAAGCATGAGGAGTGCATGCACAACAGGGGTAGCTTGAGGGGAAAGGCCCCCCTTCACACTCCTTTCTTCCAACAGCAGAAAGAAAGGGGATGACCCCCTCCCCCCTTCCCCTCTTTTCTTCCAACTGCAAAGAGGGAATGCTGCACAAGATGTACAGGTATCTGCACATGATGAACATGGAGCTGCACATGATGTACACAAGCTGCAGCCACCAAAATTTGAAACCCTATGATCGGCATTGGGCATTAGGATCTACTTCCACTCACCATGAACGCCCCACCACCACCACCCTGGAAGAAGCTGCACAAGATGTACAGGAAGATGTACATGAAGTTGCACAAGATATACATGAAGCTACACATGATGTACACAAGCTGCAGGTACCACAATTCCACACCCTACAATCGGCATTGGGCCTTCACAATAGGATATACTTCCACTCACCATGAACGCTCCACCACCACCGCCCTGGAAGAAGATGCACAATATGTACAGGAAGGTCCACGGGTACAGCAGCTCCATCAGGCTGTAGCGGGCCGCCAGCTCAGCGCACGCGCGGGCCAGGCCTGAGGTAGGCCCGCCGGCCGCCGCCAGGGCGCCCAGCTTTCCCGGCTGGCCGCTAACGCTGGAGGCGTTGGCGAGCATATCGATCAGGTGCTTGTATATGATCGGCACCTGGGCAGCAGGAGGGGGGGGGTCTAGGGTTTCCAGTTGCAGATGGCAAGACCTTTCATGAGAAAGACTAGATGGCGTGGATAGCATGACGTGCCCTTAATAAGACTAATGGGTGGGGATGGCCGAAGACGTTTCATCCATGACTAGATGCTGGGTATGGCAAAACATTTCATCACAAAGACTAGGATGGGTCTGATGGCAAGACGTTCCATCAAAACGACTGGATCTTTCAGCCCTGCTTCATAAACCACACCCCCGTACCCGGCATGCATTCTGGAAAACAGCCCTACAGCCCCGGCATGCATACGGACGTACAGCAGCCAGCTGTGCCAGAACTCTGTTCTAACTTCCTATTCTTAATCATGCAACACTGTCAACAAAAAAACAGAGGGTTAAAGCATGCCCTCCTGTCACGCCCCAAAACCAGAAACGGGAGCAAAGCATCCGTCCCTGTTGCGCCTTGAACCCGAAGGAGCTGGAACGCTTTCCTGTGCCTTAAAGATCGCGTTGAGTGGCGCTCACCGAGATGTTGAGCACGCGCACAATGGCGAGTAGAAACAGGCAGCCCAAGGTGCGCAACTGCAGACACAGAAAGGTATAAGGGCTTGAGGTCTTCATGATAAAGGTTTATACTGCGAGACAGAGGAGGATAAAAGGGCTGCAGGTTCATCCTGCAAGGCAGAGGAGGGGGACAGCGAGATCAACATCAGGACGCCCCTCTCCTGCCCCACAACTGAGGACCCAGTTATCTGGCCACACGTACACTTACATCAGGATGCCCCTCGCCTGCCCCTCACCTGCAGGACCCAGGTATCTGGCCACACCTACACTAACATCTAGCTCCCCAGCTGTGGGACCCAGCCTACCTAAAGCACCCAGCAGCCAGCTCGGTCCCCAGCCTCCGGCATCTCACCCACAGCACCCACACCCAGCTCATCCCCCAGCCTCCATCCCTTCACCCACAGCACGCACAAACGGCACAGGCCCCAGCCTCCAGCCCCTCACCTACAGCACACAGTTACCTGGCCACACATACACTTAAACCTGACAATCAACAACTCCGCTTCCCCAACTGCAGCACCCAGCTCACCTACAGCGACACAGCCCATCCTCTCACCTACAGCACCCGGCTCAGTGACCAGCGCCAAGCCCAGCCTCCGGCACCTCACCTGCAGCACCTACATCCAGCTCAGCCCCCAGCCTCCATCCCCACGCCTGCAGCACTCACTTATCAGGCCGCACGCACAACCTCGCATCTCAAAACAGGCTGATCCACGTCCTCGCCTCCGGCTCAAGTGTCCAGCACCCAGCCCAGCCCAGCCTCCTGCCCCTCACCTGTAGCACCCAGTTGTCTGGCCACACGTACACCATCGCGTCCCAAAACAGGCTGATCCACGTCCGCGCCTCCGGCTCCGGCTCGCCATCCACCAGCTTCCCCGCCTCGGCCGCCACCGGGCCAGCGTCCGCAGGCAAGGCTTGATAGCCATCAGCAGCAGCGGAGGGCTTGAAGGCCCCTGCAGCGGCCCGCTGGAAGTCCGCACGGGTCATAGCCAGGGAGACCATGGTCTGGAGAAGGCTGTGGTGTGTGGGGAGTAGGGGACGGAGATTGGATGGGGCGGGGTAAAACGGAGGAGGGAGACCATGGTCTGGAGGAGGCTGCAGAATGTGGGGAGTAGGGGATGGAGTGGGGGAACGGGAATGAGTGATAAGGGACGGGTTAGGGCGGGAGAAGGCTGCGGTGTGTGGAAATAGGGGATGGAGATCGGATGGAGCGGGGAAACGGGTGATCCTGATTAGTGATCAGGAGCGGGCCAGGGCCGGAGGAGTGAGCGGGGAGGGGGGTAGGGGTTGGAGCGGGGGAATGGGGAGGAGGGGATGGAGGGGGGAAACGGGGAGGAGTGATCAGGGGTGGGCTAGGGCGGGAGGAGTGAGCAGTGTGTGGGGAGTAGGGGATGGGGCGGTGGAACGGGAATGAGTGATAAGGGGCAGGCCAGGGCGGGAGGAATGAGCAAGGGGGGGGGGGGAGGGGAGTAGGGGTTGGAGCGGGGAAACGGGCAGTAGGGGAAGGAGCGGGGAAACGGGAATGAGTGATCAGGAGTGGGCTAAGGCGGGAGGAGTGAGCGGGGGGAGGAGCAGGGGTTGGGGCGGGGGGACGAGGAGGTGTGATCAGAAGTGGGCTAGAGCGAGGAGGAGCGGGGGAGAGGGGGAGGCGTGATCGTGATATAGCTAGGGCGAAGAAAAGAGGGTAAACGGAGAGCTTACATTGGTCAGTTGTGGGGAAGAGCAAACAGGAGCAGGGAAGGGCGGTAAGAAAGGGGCGTTGGCAAGAAGGGGCTGAGGGGAGCAGGAGGGGAATGAGGAAGTCTGCGGCCAGATCAGCAACATTTGGTGCATGGATCAGCAACACAAACATTTTTGCCACGAGCATACCGCCACAGCAAGTAGCAACCTAAACGAAATTTCACACCCTCCCTGCATGTACTGCATCATTCACAAAGTGCATGTACTGCTTTCGCAACACACCGACACACCATCCACATGTGTACCATACCACTCACGTAGTCCATGTACTGCCTCTGAAGTACGCTGCAGGGTACGTGTCCTCCACGCTGCTGAGCTGGAAGAAGCTGTACACCTGGGGGGCGCACATGTGTAGTTCAATTATATTGTTTTTATATTATTCTTTTATTCTTTATCAGAGATCTTCAACATGCGGGAGGCGTTTCACATGGAGATAAGCCTCCAAATAATTCTAATTCGAAAACCGCAAGACGTCCGCACTCATACAAATTCACACATGGAAGGTATTTCAGTTCCATTGTGTGCAGCGGTATGAACAAGGAATACTACACATAGGAATATGCACAAAATAAGCAACCCACCAGTGGTACAGCAGCAATATCATTACAAACCCACCCACCTGGAATATTACTGGAATGTCATAAAAAAACTGGAGGATTACTGAAACGTCATCGCCCCCCCGAAATATAACTGGAATATCATAAAACAAAACTGGCATTGAATATATGAACCATAATGAACCATATGAACCATAATGAACCCTCTTACCTGGAAGGCGTAGATGAGTGCAGAGATACACATGACTGGGCGCAGGTCAATGGGCAGGTGCACACGGCAGCACCGGATGTAAATGACAAAGCACGTCGCCCAACATGCGGCGGCACTGCAGGCAAGCAGGAGAGAGAGGGGGGGGGGGGGGGCGGGGATAGGGAGTTTGAGAAAGATGGCATGACCATGGGCAGGTGCACACGGCAGCACCGGATGTAAATGACAAAGCACGTCGCCCAACATGCGGCGGCACTGCAGGCAAGTAGGAGAGAGAGGGGGGGGGGGGGGCGGGGATAGGGAGTTTGAGAAAGATGGCATGACCATGGGCAGGTGCACACGGCAGCACCGGATGTAAATGACAAAGCACGTCGCCCAACATGCGGCGGCACTGCAGGCAAGCAGGAGAGAAGGGGGGGGGAGCGGGGATTGGGAGGTTGAGAAAGATGGCATGACCATGGGCAGGTGCACGCGGCAGCAGCGGATGTTAATGATGAGGCATGTCGCCCAACATGCGGCGGCACTGCAGGCAAGCAGGAGAGAGAGGGGGGGGGGGGGGGGCGGGGATAGGGAGGTTGAGAAAGATAGCATGACCATGGGCAGGTGCACGCGGCAGCATCGGATGTTAATGATGAGGCATGTCGCCCAACATGCGGCGGCACTGCAGGCAAGCAGGAGAGAAGGGGGGGGAGCGGGGATTGGGAGGTTGAGAAAGATGGCATGACCATGGGCAGGTGCACGCAGCAGCATCGGATGTTAATGATGAGGCATGTCGCCCAACATGCGGCGGCACTGCAGGCAAGCAGGAGAGAAGGGGGGGGAGCGGGGATTGGGAGGTTGAGAAAGATGGCATGACCATGGGCAGGTGCACGCGGCAGCATCGGATGTTAATGATGAGGCATGTCGCCCAACATGCGGCGGCACTGCAGGCAAGCAGGAGAGAAGGGGGGGGGAGCGGGGATTGGGAGGTTGAGAAAGATGGCATGACCATGGGCAGGTGCACGCGGCAGCATCGGATGTTAATGATGAGGCATGTCGCCCAACATGCGGCAGCACTGCAGGCAAGCAGGAGAGAAGGGGGGGGGAGCGGGGATTGGGAGGTTGAGAAAGATGGCATGACCATGGGCAGGTGCACGCGGCAGCATCGGATGTTAATGATGAGGCATGTCGCCCAACATGCGGCGGCACTGCAGGCAAGCAGGAGAGAAGGGGGGGGAGCGGGGATTGGGAGGTTGAGAAAGATGGCATGACCATGGGCAGGTGCACGCGGCAGCATCGGATGTTAATGATGAGGCATGTCGCCCAACATGCGGCGGCACTGCAGGCAAGCAGGAGAGAAGGGGGGGGGAGCGGGGATTGGGAGGTTGAGAAAGATGGCATGACCATGGGCAGGTGCACGCGGCAGCAGCGGATGTTAATGATGAGGCATGTCGCCCAACATGCGGCGGCACTGCAGGCAAGCAGGAGAGAAGGGGGGGGGAGCGGGGATTGGGAGGTTGAGAAAGATGGCATGACCATGGGCAGGTGCACGCGGCAGCATCGGATGTTAATGATGAGGCATGTCGCCCAACATGCGGCGGCACTGCAGGCAAGCAGGAGAGAAGGGGGGGGGAGCGGGGATTGGGAGGTTGAGAAAGATGGCATGACCATGGGCAGGTGCACGCGGCAGCATCGGATGTTAATGATGAGGCACGTCGCCCAACATGCGGCGGCACTGCAGGCAAGCAGGAGAGAAGGGGGGGGGAGCGGGGATTGGGAGGTTGAGAAAGATGGCATGACCATGGGCAGGTGCACGCGGCAGCAGCAGATGTTAATGATGAGGCATGTCGCCCAACATGCGGCGGCACTGCAGGCAAGCAGGAGAGAGAGGGGGGGGGGGGGGCGGGGATAGGGAGGTTGAGAAAGATAGCATGACCATGGGCAGGTGCACACGGCAGCATCGGATGTTTATGATGAGGCATGTCGCCCAACATGCGGCGGCACTGCAGGCAAGCAGGAGAGAAGGGGGGGGGAGCGGGGATTGGGAGGTTGAGAAAGATGGCATGACCATGGGCAGGTGCACGCGGCAGCAGCGGATGTTAATGATGAGGCATGTCGCCCAACATGCGGCGGCACTGCAGGCAAGCAGGAGAGAGAGGGGGGGGGGGGGGGGGCGGGGATAGGGAGGTTGAGAAAGATAGCATGACCATGGGCAGGTGCACGCGGCAGCATCGGATGTTAATGATGAGGCATGTCGCCCAACATGCGGCGGCACTGCAGGCAAGCAGGAGAGAAGGGGGGGGGAGCGGGGATTGGGAGGTTGAGAAAGATGGCATGACCATGGGCAGGTGCACGCAGCAGCATCGGATGTTAATGATGAGGCATGTCGCCCAACATGCGGCGGCACTGCAGGCAAGCAGGAGAGAAGGGGGGGGAGCGGGGATTGGGAGGTTGAGAAAGATGGCATGACCATGGGCAGGTGCACGCGGCAGCATCGGATGTTAATGATGAGGCATGTCGCCCAACATGCGGCGGCACTGCAGGCAAGCAGGAGAGAAGGGGGGGGGAGCGGGGATTGGGAGGTTGAGAAAGATGGCATGACCATGGGCAGGTGCACGCGGCAGCATCGGATGTTAATGATGAGGCATGTCGCCCAACATGCGGCAGCACTGCAGGCAAGCAGGAGAGAAGGGGGGGGGAGCGGGGATTGGGAGGTTGAGAAAGATGGCATGACCATGGGCAGGTGCACGCGGCAGCATCGGATGTTAATGATGAGGCATGTCGCCCAACATGCGGCGGCACTGCAGGCAAGCAGGAGAGAAGGGGGGGGAGCGGGGATTGGGAGGTTGAGAAAGATGGCATGACCATGGGCAGGTGCACGCGGCAGCATCGGATGTTAATGATGAGGCATGTCGCCCAACATGCGGCGGCACTGCAGGCAAGCAGGAGAGAAGGGGGGGGGAGCGGGGATTGGGAGGTTGAGAAAGATGGCATGACCATGGGCAGGTGCACGCGGCAGCAGCGGATGTTAATGATGAGGCATGTCGCCCAACATGCGGCGGCACTGCAGGCAAGCAGGAGAGAAGGGGGGGGGAGCGGGGATTGGGAGGTTGAGAAAGATGGCATGACCATGGGCAGGTGCACGCGGCAGCATCGGATGTTAATGATGAGGCATGTCGCCCAACATGCGGCGGCACTGCAGGCAAGCAGGAGAGAAGGGGGGGGGAGCGGGGATTGGGAGGTTGAGAAAGATGGCATGACCATGGGCAGGTGCACGCGGCAGCATCGGATGTTAATGATGAGGCACGTCGCCCAACATGCGGCGGCACTGCAGGCAAGCAGGAGAGAAGGGGGGGGGAGCGGGGATTGGGAGGTTGAGAAAGATGGCATGACCATGGGCAGGTGCACGCGGCAGCAGCAGATGTTAATGATGAGGCATGTCGCCCAACATGCGGCGGCACTGCAGGCAAGCAGGAGAGAGAGGGGGGGGGGGGGGCGGGGATAGGGAGGTTGAGAAAGATAGCATGACCATGGGCAGGTGCACACGGCAGCATCGGATGTTTATGATGAGGCATGTCGCCCAACATGCGGCGGCACTGCAGGCAAGCAGGAGAGAGGTGGGGTGGGGAGGTTGAGAGACAGGGCATGCCTTTGGTAGGGAAGCGGAGGACAGAGCAAATAGCAGGCGAGTGAATCGTTTTTTGAGGCGATCAAAAGTACTGTTTTTTTGTTGCTGAGGAAGTAAAACGAGCACCGCATGTGTGACATTTCCCCCGGATTTCAGGGGTTTTGAGGCGAAATTGTTTCAGTCCTATGCTCTTTCTGGATGATTCTCTTCTTTGTACCATTCTACGAATCCAAGGTTCATGCAGCACTGTGTACTGTCTACACAAAAATGAGTGTGCGTGGGCAAGTAGGACAAACGCAAACTATGCATGCGTGGCACCTCATCATGTCTCTTACACCCTGGCCCGCCAACCTCGTGTTTCACGCGTTTATTCCCCCCAATCTCAAGTTCCATGCATGCCTACCGCCCCTCCCATGTTCCATGCATGGATGCATGCAAGACCCCCACCTCGCATTCCATGCAGCATGGAAAGTGAATGCCTTGATGGCAGGCACCGCCAGGGCGATGATGACGTGCATGATGTGCGTGGCGAGTAGAAAGAACGACAGCGCGATGAACATGGCCTCAGTTGAGGTCGTAGCCCTGCTGCGCTTTCCGACGCGGAGCAGGCCGGCGACTCGTGACAGCGCGGAGGAGCGCGCGATCAGGGTGACAAGCAGGACCAGCAGCAGCGCCACGGCGGCCACGGATTCGAAGTAGCAAGGTGACAGTGTGCGGTTGATGAACGGGACTTGGAACGCGCTGGCGCCGCACCACCATTCGATTGGGAACCCATCGGCAGCTGCGACTGCGCCCATGGCAGTCGCTGATGGCAGTGCATGCAGGGGGAGGACAGTATTGGTCGTAGGAGATTGAAAGCATGTGCATGGTTGACGGGATGGAGCATCGTGCTCGGGAGAGCGTTTGGGTGGACCCACCCCCCGTTTATGTTGCGTCTTCTCACTCACTCATAGCGTCAGTTAGGAAGGCTCCAGCTCCAGGAGTTTAGGCAGATTGTTTTCTAGCTGTGGTGGCCTGCTGGGTGTGTGATCTTCTATCTCAGGCAAGCTTGGAGTGTGATGACATGAGGCCCACTCCCCATAGGGGAACACGGGTTGTCCACACTTCCGGAACACATTGTGTGGCCCACAGCGACCCTTAGTAGCGCCAACAGTAACTAAACGAGAGTGTCTGAAGCTTCCGCATCTCATTCATGCATCGAGCTGCGTTAGGCGCGTCATCTATCCGGGCTGCCACTCGATTGGATTCATGTGGGTCTGCCGAAGGGCCGCATGACTCGCATGCCACCTGCACGCTTGCATGCTGTCGAGGAGTCTATGGCACGCCACGCCTCTCTTGCATGTTTCCTCAACAACTAGCTCAATACATTAAGACGTCACATTGGCCTTGCTTAGCTGAACCCCACTTCTTTCTCTTCTCTTGCCATGCTTAATTCTACATGGTCTGCATGACGAGCTTGCCCGTCCCCCTCCCATGCATGCATGGCTTGCATGATGTCCCCCACTTCTCCGCTGCAACTTGCATCTGACCTCGATCCGCCCAGCAACCCTTCTCTATCCCCTTTGCTTGCATGCAGTTAGATATCAGCTCCTGCCTCAGTCCTCCAACCTCAGGTAACAGCAAGGTGTGGGCATGTGTGGACAGAGCTGCCATCACCAGTTCCGCCTGCCTGGCTGCTCCCCCTCGATATGCAGGCAGGCAGGCCAGACAGGTCCATATTAAAATCTGCAACATCTGCAATCATCTGCCTCATACCATTTTGCCAGCGAAATTCTTCCAGCAGACTTGATGCGAGACATGCACGACAGTGCTAGTTCCAGCGTGCGTGCACCATACGTTATTAGACAGACATGGGAGCAGCCACCACCGGGTCGATGGGGACCGTGCCTTGACACCGGGTGCGCCCCACTCCACCAGCATCTGTGCCTGGGTGCGGGGCACTGATTATTTTAGCATGCATCAGCTAAAATTCAGCTACATCACGGCCTACTGCCATGGGGGCCTCGTGCAGCATGCCCTACTCCCACGGCCATCGGCCGTAGACTGGTCAATATTCGGTCCCAATCGGCCCAGTAATGGCCGCCCAGCGGCCCCCCATAGGTGCTTTGGCACGCACTAAAATAAACACTGTTGCGGGGCTCTCCTTGTGTTGCATGGGTATCCGACCCTATGGACCTGAGGCTCCATCAGGCACAGGGCAGGGAGCCGTAATTACTATCCTATGATCTCTGAATTGCGGCACCGTTTCACAGCGCTGCTTACCGCACACTAGACCCTTCTGAACTGCCGTTGCAAACAGGTACAACCGAGCAGGTGGGACATGTGCCTGGTGATGCTCTCCTCAGGGAACTGCTATATGACCTACACCTATATATCATATATGACCAGCACTGTTAACGTAACTCTCACCCCCCACACGGGGCGTAGGCTTCTTTCCTTCCTCGGAGAACTGTTACATGACATACACCCGACCCGCTTTGACCAGTGGCTGCTACAGACGCAGGGCAGGCGGGACATGTGCCTGCCTGCCTGGGTGATACTCTCCTTGGGGGATCTGTTATATGACTGAACGTACCGGGCGCTGCTGACCTGCTGCTGCAACAGACGCAAAGCAGGTGGGACGCCTCAACCGGCTCTTCAGCAGAGACAGCACATGCTGTCCTCGGCGGCCCATGCCGCGGTCGAAGCGCCGCAGCTCGAGATTGAACGCGTGTGCTGCTTGTCAGACAACTACGTCTGGCTGCTGCATGACCCTAAGGTGTGCCTTTGGGCAAACCCTAAACCCTAAACCCTGAAATCTTAGACTACGTCCGGTTGCCCCGTGACCCTAAGGTGTGCCTTCGGCTAGCCTCAAACCCTTAACCCTTAGACTTCGTCTGGCTGCTGCATGACCCTAAGGCTTGCCTTTTGCAAACCTGGAACCCTGAACCCTAAAATCTGTAAAGGCTCGGGATCCTGTTAGTTAGAAAGTCTGGATGCTTGTGTGGAATGTGCGTCTATCATGACTAAGGTGTGCCTTTGGCAAACCCTGAACGCTTATATCGTAGACTACGTCCAGTTGCTTCATGACTCTAAGGGTTGCCTTCGGCGAACCCTAAACCCCAAACACTTTGTCTAGTTGCTTCTAGAACCTAAGGTGTGCCTTCGGCTAGCCCTTAACCCTAAACCCTTAGACAACGTCTGGTTGCTTCTAGAACCTAAGGTGTGCCTTCGGCTAGCCCTTAACCCTAAACCCTTAGACAACGTCTGGTTGCTTCTAGAACCTAAGGTGTGCCTTCGGCTAGCCCTTAACCCTAAACCCTTAGACAACGTCTGGTTGCTTCTAGAACCTAAGGTGTGCCTTCGGCTAGCCCTTAACCCTAAACCCTTAGACAACGTCTGGTTGCTTCTTGATCCTAAGGTGTGCCTTTGGCTGCAGGACTCGTGGAGTTTTTAAGGCGCAGGATCATGTTTGCAAGAAAGTGTGGATACTTGTGTGGATTGTGTGTCTATCCTGCCCGCACTTTGACTTCTGATGTACCAAATGTGGTGGTTTAACAGAGGTCCTTGCAGAGGCATCCTTTCACCCCAGAGACTAAATGGAAGGAAATTTGCTAATAGGAAGAATGTTGTGAGGAAATTATGCGAGCTTGCGAGAATTGTGTGCAAGAGCATGTAATAGGTACAATCCGATACAATTCACACTCTGGCATAAGATTCCCGCAGTCTTGATCAAATTTCTCACAACATTCTTCCTATTAGCAAATTGTTGACCTTTTAGTCTCAGGGATCAACGCGAAAGGATGCCTCCTCGCATTGATTGCTTTCAGCCCCGAGTATGAACGTGTGAACCTGACAGGATGTCATGCACATGCACTCAAGCATTGGTCTGTGTTTCTGATACAAAGGATTCCATATGCATCGAGCCCTTGCTGAGCTGACACCTGAGCTGACACCCAAAGACGGTTTGAATTGGTTTGTCAGCTCGGCAAGGGCTCGACCTGGTCACAACACTTGCACAACGTGGTTCACGATATGAAGCAAACACATGATGAGGCGTATCCAGCCTAAGATCTGAAGAAAAAGGTGTCAGTCATAAAATCACCACATTTGGTACGGGAGAAGTCGACGTGAGCCCGCCCGTCCGCCCGCCCGCCTGCCTGCCAGGTCTGCCTGCCTGTCTGCCTGCCTGCCCGCCTGCCTGCCTACCAGTTCTGCCTGCCTGCCTGCCTGCCTACCAGTTCTGTCTGCCTGCCTGCCTGCCTACCAGTTCTACCTGCCTGCCTACCAGTTCTGCCTGCCTGCCTGCCTGCCTACCAGTTCTGTCTGCCTGCCTGCCTGCCTGCCAGTTCTGCCTGCCTGCCTACCAGTTCTGACTGCCCGCCTGTCCGCTCTCCCGCCCGCTCGCCCCCCTGCCTTCATTCTTGCATGCGGAATTCATCCCTCGGAACAACAGTCTAAACCCTCAACTCTCAACACTGAAACCCTAAACCTCGACCCATAATCCCTCAACCCCTTGACCCCTCAACCCATAACCCTCAACCCCCAAACCTGCAGGCGGACCTCACTGCAGTTGTGGATCCCTCGGAACAACAGCCTGTGGAAATCGCCCTGAAAGCAAAGTGAGACGGGCCAGGGTCCAACGAGGCGGGCCAGGTCAGGGTTACGGTCCAACCCTACTAGGCAGGCCAGGTCAGGTCCAGGACTCAATCCAATGAGGCAGGCCATGTTAGGTTCAGGGTCCAACCCTACTAGGCAGGCCAGGTCAGGGTCAGGACTCAATCCGACTGGGCGGGCCAGTAGAGGGTCAGGGCCAGGGTCCTATCCACCGGCTGTTGTCCTGCTGACCAAGCTTGCTCCGAAACCAGGCTCTGAATTTAATGAGTCAGATGAGTACAGGAGCAGGGTCCAACTCATCGGCTTTGCCTTGCTGACCTGGCTGCACCTGAACCAGGCTCTGAATCCAAGGAGGCGGATCAGTTCAGGTTCGGGGTGGAAATCTGATCCATCGGCGTTATTTGTCTGCTGACTAGGCTTGCTCCAGAACCAGGGTCTGAATCCAAAGAGACAGACCAGTTCTGGGCCAGGGTTAGCGTCCAGCCCATGGCCTTCTGCCTTGCTGACTGGGCTTGCTCCGGAACCATGTTAATTTGCCACTGCTGATATTCTACGCATCCCTCTGCGCTCGCCAGCTGTCAGCTAGGCTGTCCTTCCCTGCTGGCTGTCTGGGCAGGACGTGCAAGGCATTGGGAACGGCCTCTGAGAACTCAAACAGAGTGTTTTGACGCATTCGGTTTCCTTTATATTTGCTGGTTTCGGGGCCCAAGTGCCTGGGGCTTTGCTTGGTGCTCATGGCGAATGCTGACCCGCATCACCTCCTCCCACTGCGCCCGCCCCCCTGCTCACCCGTCCATGTGAGCTGGCTCCATTCTCCTACTCCCCCTGTTCATATGTGTTGGCTCTACGTCACCCTCACCCTGAAGGGGCCTGGGCGCTGATCCTCAACCCCCCCACCCGCTTCCCCGCTCCCCCTTTCACACGTGCTGGCTCCATTCCCCCCCCACGCCGCCCATTCATGTTGGCCCCGCTCCCCCTCACCCTGCAGGGGCTGAACGCTAATCCTTAACCCCCCCAACCGCTTCCCCGCTCCGCCTTTCACACGTGCTGGCTCCGCTCCCCCCCACTCCGCTCATTCATGTTGGCTCCGTGTCACCCTCGCCCTGCAGGTGCTGGACGCTGGCCCACATCCTCACTACCCACAACCATCACTCCCCCAGCCCCCCGGCTCCCCTGTTCATACATGTTGGACCCGCTCCACATGGTTCTACAGGGTCTGGATGCTGACCCACATGACCATATGATCAACACCCACTTCCCCGACCCCCCTTATATATGTGTTGGCTCCACTCCCCTGCTCGTATGTGTTCACTTCGCTCCCCCTCTCCCTGCAGGGGCTGGACGCTGACCCACATCCTCAATACCCACCACCACCACGACCACACGGGTGGCAATTTGGGCCTGAAGAGCAGCCATAAGGGCCTGACCATCATCGGCCCGGCTGCTGACCAGGCACGCATCCCGGGCATCGACAAGTGCGTTGCGGATGGAGAGGTCTTCATGTTTGGAGGGCACCAGGTAGGAGGTGGCAGCAAGGACAAGAACCTTTAATCTAGGGTTCAACTAGGATTGAGGGTCGGGGTTAAGCCCTAGGTTAAAGCAGTTGTAGGGGTAATGTCTTAGGGTTATGGTCCAAGATTAGGCCTTAGGGTTTAGGTCTTAGGGTTTAGGGTTTAGGGTAGTTCTTTGCGTTCTGGGGGCACCATTTATGAGGCGACAACATGGATGTAAGGCTTGGCTCAAGTTGCAGGGCTTAGGGGTTGGGGTTAGGCCCAAATTGTCGGTAATTACGGTCCCTTTCTGGTGAAGTAGCTGAATTTGCCTGAAATCACGGTACAGAAACTCAGCTATGTAATTAAGACACCGTAAGGACCGTAATCGGCACAGCACTCTTTTATGCACCTTTCGGCGGACCGCCATGCAGCCGCCACTGGACTGACGGGCCCTGGGCCATGATGGACCCAAGCCACAGGCGCCTTGCTGTGCCAGGTCCTCACCCACCCCACCCATCCTACCCTGCCACAGACACCGCCCTATAGTATCTGTGTGAGCTTGGCGAGCCCTCTGTGACATGACACCGAGACCTGTTGTACCTGTTCTTGGGAGGTGCGGAGGCTGTGACATCGAATGTGCACCTGGCCCTCTTGATGGGCCATGATGGGCCATGATGGACCCAAGCCACAGGCGCCTTGCTGTGCCAGGCTCCCCCTCCCCGAAGGCTGAAGGCCATGATGTAGCTGACGTGTAGCTGAAACGCCCTTACATGAAACAGAGTTGATGACGTAGCTGAATTGTAGCTGAATTGTACCTTAAGTCTGAAGCAGATGCTAGAACAAAACTGCCGGGCTGTCACTAATTTATGTATGTTGAGGCGGCATGCCTGGCGCCCGGCCACCTCAAATTATTGAATCAGCTTGAATTGGTCATAATAGCAAAGTGCTAACTCCGTCGGCGTTTCTGAATGGGCCCATCTCTGCTCATGTGCTGCATCATGCCATCTGCCAAGCGGAAGCACCCCTGTCCAATCCGCCTTGCGTCTGGTGTCTCGGCCCTAGCATGAGCTGTCGCTGCTGAGCAACCCCCCTGCTCCTCCTGATCTGCTCCCCATCACCTATCTCCCTCCTGCTCCTCCTCATCTGCCCACTTGGCTCCTCCACGCTGGCACCCCTGAGCTGGCATTTGCCCCCCCCCCCTATCTGCCCCCCTCACCCCACCCCATCTGCCCCCTTCACCCCACTCCACCTGTTCCCCCTCATCTGCACCCCCCATCTACCCCCCTCACCCCACCTGCCCCCCTTACCCCACCCCACACCTCCCCCCCCTCATCTGCCCCCCCCTATCTGCCCCCCTCACCCCATTTGCCCACCTGCTCCCCTTCATCTGTCTCCCTCACCCCACCCCTGCTCCCCCTCATCTGCCCCCCTCACCCACCCCTGCTCCCCCTCATCTGCCCCCCCCCACCCCTGCTCCCCCTCATCTGCCCCCCCCCCCCACCCCACCCCTGCTCCCCCTCATCTGCCCCCCTCACCCCACTCCACCCTGCTCCCCCCCTCATCTGCCCCCCTCACACCATTCCCCCACTTGCTCCCCCTCATCTGCCCCCCTCACCCCATTCCCCCACCTGCTCCCCCCCTCATCTGCCCCCCTCACCCCACCCCACCCTGCCCCCCCCCTCATCTGCCCCCCTCACCCCACCCCACCCTGCTCCCCCCCTCATCTGCCCCCCTCACCCCATTCCCCCACCTGCTCCCCCTCATCTGCCCCCCTCATCTGCCCCCCTCACCCCACCCCACCCTGCTCCCCCCCTCGTCTGCCCCCCTCACCCCATTCCCCCACCTGCTCCCCCTCATCTGCCTCCCTCATCTGCCCCCCTCACCCCACCCCACCCTGCTCCCCCCCTCATCTGCCCCCCTCACCCCATTCCCCCACCTGCTCCCCCTCATCTGCCCCCCTCATCTGCCCCCCTCACCCCACCCCACCCTGCTCCCCCCCTCGTCTGCCCCCCTCACCCCATTCCCCCACCTGCTCCCCCTCATCTGCCCCCCTCACCCCACCCCACCCCGCCCTCTTCCTCATCTGCCCCCCTCACTCCACCCCTGCTCCCCTCATCTGCCCCCATGACCAGGTCCACGTGTTTGACACCCCAGGTCACACGAGGGGCCACATCACCTTCTGGATCCCATCGGCTGACTCGCTGTTCCCAGGTAAGCCTCACGCCACCCCTCCCCCGTCCATAGTTAAGTGGCTCATTGGTGCCCAGTCCCCTGCCCCCACCCCGCCACCTTGTACAGGTAAGTGGATCGTTGCTGCCTAGCCCCCTGTCCCCTCACCCCTCCCCCGTCCATAGCTAAGTGGCTCATTGCTGCCCCGCCCCCTGCCCCCAAACCCAACCTGAGACCCAGACCATTCCATAGGTCAGTGGCTCATCGCAGCCCCAGCCCCACATTTATTGCTTGTCAATCACATTTCCTTGTTCCCACTTAAGGCCCCCCCCCCCCCCATAGTGCCACCCCTCCCCCCCCCCTCTCCCACTGGTAAGTGGCTACTAGCCCCCCCCCCCTCCCTCTGGTAAGTGCCCCCCCCCCCCCCCTCCTTGCATGTCAAGGTCGCTCCAAGCTTCCTAGGTACTAGGCTAGGAGCCCCCTTCCATGCGCGACCCCCACCAATGGTTTTTTTGAAGTATGGATCCTTTACATGGATTTGAATCTTAACTGTTTACAAAAAAGACAAGTCACGAGGTACGAGATACTTCCAACGCATGGCAATGTCCAAGAGGACTTGAGAGTTAAACTATCTTGACGGACATACCGTAGATTTGCTTTGCCTTCCCTCATAATTAATATTGTTTGGGGTTTTGAGGGATCCATGCATTTACTAATTACCGATCATCGACGCCAATTTTTAGTCGGAAATTAAGAGTTTTGTCGACAGGTAACCCTGAGAGCCGCAATAAAAGAAAACTGTTTTGACGCCCGAGGCATGGCAAATCAAATCTACGGTACCGGTGAGACACTATTGCCCAGGCCACTGTGTCCACCTCTCTTTCCTGTGCAAGCCACATGCCCCTGTCCCATCCCCTTCCCCATTCAGGCGACACATTTTTCACCCTGGGCTGTGACTGCATCTCTTTGCCGTTCTCACCACATGCCCCTGTCCCGTCTCCTGTGCACCTTCAGGTGACACCCTGTTTACCCTGGGCTCTGGCCGCATCTCTTTGCCGTTCTCACCACATGCCCCTGTCTCATCCCCTGCCTCCCTTCAGGTGACACTCTGTTTGCACTGGGCTGTGGCCGCCTCTTTGAAGGCGACCCGCAGATGATGTGGAAGTCCCTGTCCAAGCTGCTGCCGCTGCCTGACCACACCAAGGTGTACTGCGCCCATGAGGTACGTACTGCCGCATGTATTGCCATGATTATGTACAAGCTTATGTTCAAGCTGCTGCTGCTGCCTGACCACACCAAGGTGTACTGTGCCCATGAGGTATGTACTGCCACATGTATTGCCAGACCATGCATAAGCTTCTGTTGTAAGCTGCTGCCGCTGCCTGGTCACTCAAAGGTGTACTGCGCCCATGAGTAACGTACTGCCGCATGTATTGCCAGACCATTCTGAAGTCTCCTTTGCAAGCTGCTGCCGCTGCCGCTGCCTGACCGAATCAAAGTTTACTGCGCTCGATGAGGTATGTACTGCCAGACCATGCTGAAGTAGCTGAAGTCTCTGTTACAATTCTGCTGCCGCTGTCTGATCACTAAAGTGTACTGCGCCCAATGGATGTGAACTGCCAGAGGAAACCCCTCTGTACTTTCAGACGTACTGCCATACCACGTGAAATTCTCTGTTGCAAGCTGCCGCCGCTACCGGCTGTCTTGACCTTAGATTTGTGTGTTTGTTGCATTTAATTTGTGAGTGCTTGTTGCACGCCGTGCAGTACACGCAATCCAACGCGCGGTTTGCGGTCACCATCGACCCGGGCAACGAAGCGCTGGCCAAGAGAAAGGTCGCGATCGACCAACTCAGGGCCCAGGTGCGCCAGCGCCAACTTCCAGTCTATTGGGCATGCCAAAGGGGACATACGATCTGTGTCCATAAAAAACAGCCTTGGGAATATTATCATACAATACAGCATGCCTGGGGCCTGCACTGGGAAGGCGCATACCGTAGATTTGATTATCCTTCCCTCGGCTTTGAAAAGATGCATTATTTTCATCCTGCCCTCAGGGCAAACTTTGGACCAGAACTCTTATTTCCCGACTGAAATCTGGCGTTGACAATCGATAATTAGTATACATGTAGTATCCCTCAAACCCTAAATAACGTTGGTTATGAGTGAAGGCAAACCAAATCTACAGTAATGGGATAGGGCTATTTCCTGTACATGCTAGGTAACACGTGCTTCCCCGCACATGGCTGCCCCATGCCGTCCACACAACTGCCTGCCAGAGCGGTCCAGTCATTTGGGCATGCCACAGGGGGCATGGAACCTGTGCCCACAAAAACTGCCACAAAAATGCAGTACGACCCGCATGGCAGCAAGTGCTGGATTAGGAAGTTCATAATAAGATATTGTTATTTCCTGTATGGATGCTATGCAGCATGTGCAGCCTCACACATGATTATGTGACGTCGCCATGCCACCCGCACACACCGTGGCCTGCCTCTCCCGACCCACCCGCCTACCCCACCTTTGCACACTCCACTGCGCCCCGCCCTGCCACGCCTGCCCTGCCCTTGCGCGCCCTCACACACACACCCAGGCCTCCCCCCACCCGGCCTCCTGAGCCCAACCCCACCTGCTTAGATTCCCGCCTAAGTAAACTGCCATGGGGAGGCCAGGACCATGATTTGCCTTTCCCCTCCCGCCTTTCCTTGTCCCTGTTGAGCATCCTCCTCACTGCCCCTTCCTCTCTCCCACCAGAATCTTCCTCCCCCACCTCTCCCTATCCTCCCCCAAAATTTCCCTTCCCCTCCCACCTCTGTCCATAATCTACCTCCCCTACCCCTCCCTATCCAGAAGCTCCCTCCCCCCTTCCTATCCCATCAGAATCTTCCTCCCCCATCCCTTCCTACCCCCCCACTAGAGTCATCCTCCCCCCCTCCCCATCTCCCATCATAATCTTCTTCCCCACCCCTCCGTATGTCCCACAAGACGTTTCCTCCACCTTTCCTCCCACCAGAATCCTCCTCCCCCACCCCTCTCTATCTATACAGAATCTTCCGACTGTCCCTAGCCTGCTCGGAGAGGAGAAGGCCACCAACCCGTTCCTGCGCCCCTTCAGCGACAGCATCCGCGCACAGCTGGGCATGCCTGAGAGCTCTGAGGACTGGCAGGTGTTCGGAGCACTCCGGAAAGTCAAGGACAGCTTCTAATAAAGCAGGGCCCTCAAATGGCCCAGGCTTTTAAGTCAGGCCCTTGACTGAGGGCTTGCGCTGGTCTGCAGTAAATTTCTGCTGGCTTACGTCAACCCATTGCTGATGCTTATGATTATACAGCATTGTTTGGCAACCAAGTGATGGATGCCAAGGAACTGATGGGAGAGTTTCGCCTGTGCTGAAATACAATGCAGAAACGGACAGGAACGATGGTATGCCTAGTTGCCATTCCACTCCTCTCATCAGTCTTCCTTTCAAGCATTATGCAGCACCTTGATAAGTTGACATATGTTGCGGATTCAGTTGCGCTGTTGCTGCCCCAAATGTATATTGTAGTGCAGTACTGTATGATGGCAGCCTTGCCATATGGAATGGATGGCGTTGACGTCTTACGGTTTCTACCTGCAGAGAGCGACACAGTGTTTTCAGGATCTGGTGACATGCCAATGACATAACACCTATGGTCCTGCCCCCTTCTGTGTTTCTTTCCATCTCCCCAACTCTTTAGTGAGACGCCTCGGCGGCCGAGCCTTTTTTTTAGCAGGGCCCAGAGGTGTAACGTCATTAACCTCTGGTCCACGTTAGAAAAGGCCGCATGGGGGCCCGACTGTCTTGTTGGGAGGAAAAGAAACGTTGGGGGAAAAGAAAGGAACGGACACACGGGAGCTGGTGACATGTGACCATGGGTGTTGCTGCAGGTTTCAGTAATGTGGTCAGGTCCGCGGGGGCAAGTTAAGCTGCACGATTCGAAATTAAAATCCAGTCCTAGTCAACCCTTCATAGCCTCACACAGTCTAGGCTACGCAAGAAAAGCCCATACCCAAAACCTAAATAGTGTGTGCAAGCTTACAAAAGGAGCTCAGTATGACGCATGCCCCACAACATATAAAACATAGTGTAAACGAAAGAAAGCCAGAACGTAAGGGTGCCATGCCCAGTGTAGTACTAGCCTGCCACTGCGTGCTCATGCTGGTGCACCTTGTATGTCAGAGGAGGAGCTCCGGCCTGGCTCCTTGATATAGCTTGCGAAGGGGATCCCACAACTGCAGCTTGTTGAGTCGGGCATCAAATGTAAGCATTCTCACAGCCCTCATCGAAATTATTCAATTGCACAGCAGCCAGCCCTCTGGTCAGCGCACACAATACAACATATAACTGACAGATCGCAACGCCCTGTGGAGTGAAAAAAATATCGGGATACTATCCTTGCGATAGGCCACAGTGCATATGCTCACTTGCCCAGCAACCTTTTCCAACTCGATTAAACTGGGAATCCTCGACTGAAAGTCTTCGGAGCGCAACTGTTTAGCCACAAATCCGCTACCCTGTCCAGGCCAGGGCCACCAAACCTCATGAGTATCTCTTCCTTTACAGCCTCATCTCAAAGCTTCCAAGCAGAGCTTGTCGGGGCACCCTGGCAGCAGGCCTCTCAGTGCGGCTTGGGTTTGTGACCGTCCACCTGCGCCAGGGTTTGGGGTTAAGGGATTAGGATTTGTCGCCGTCCACCTGCGCCAGGGTTTAGGGTTTAGGGTTTGTGGCCGTCCACCTGCACTAGGGTTTGGGGTTTAGGGATTAGGGATTGTGGCCATCCACCTGCGCCAGGGAGGTGAATTGTTTACCTGCAACGCCCGTTTTTGCAACATGAATATTTGTTTAAAAAATCTCTTGTTGTTGCAACATAAATGGATTTGTTGCAACGCTCGTTGTTGCAATATGAATGTTTGTTTGCAACGTCTGCTGTTGCTGCAACACAAATGGTTATGTTGCAACGGTGATTCCTGACATGTCGGATCCTGACAGGGCCATAGTGGATCTCTGAGCAAAGGCCTCGCATTCAACAACGACAACTGTGGCACAGATCCAGTTACAGCTCTCTCCTCCTACTGCATTTGATCGGATGCAGTAGGAGTAGAGGCTTGATGCCCTCTCCAGGCCTCCTCATCATGCAAGAGAAGAGGCTGGGTGCCATCCTGCATACCTTTCAGGTCCAGATGATGAACCTCAGCATGGCGCCATTAGCACAACTAACCTTTTTTGCTTGGTGGCACTTTGGTATTGGGGCCCTTTTCTTTTTTCAGGATTGCTTGAAGCAATTACTTAATTAAATGACAGCTCTCCATTAGCAAGTAATATTTTGTACCATAACTTCCAGTTCCAGATGCACGACCCTCAGCATGGCGCTGACAGGCTAATGGAATGTATAACAAATGCCACCACGTGCCCCCACTCCACCCCATGCTCACATAGAAGTTCCGGGTCGCAGACGGGATCCGGACACGCATGCCATCCAGCTCCTTGGCTGCAATAATCTGGCAGCCCAGCCGCGACCTGCAGGAAGTAATGCGTGGGTGGGAGTAATAAGTAAGTGGGAGTAACGAGTGGGTGGGAGTAATAAGTGGGTGGGAGTAATGAGTGGGAGGGAGTAATAAGTGGGTGGTAGTAATGAGAGGGTGGGAGTAACGAGTGCGTGGGCCATACTTCAGCACAAGAGGGGATACCGGCTTGTCAGGGGTCATGCTGGTGGAAAGCTCCTACCGCTTAGGCAGCGTTTCCGCAGTCCTGCAATACGCATTCCATTTCGGATTGCAGCGCTACAGGAGCTGTTCGCGGATATGGCACTCTTGCATCCCTTCAGGGTGAGCTACACCAATTGTCCCAATTTGCCGCATTTGCTCCACAGGCCTCAATTCAACCATACTGGCGAAATATATTGTAGTCATAAAAAGTTGAGATATCCTGAATTCATGACCCCTCCAGGGCAGGCTGCTCCAGGGCCTTCATTTCACATCATGATGATAAAAACGTGGACAGAAGCGGGTCTGAGAGATTGCACAAGTGGCAAGTCGGCTGCGGGGTTGCGTGTAGATATATGTGGGGTGAGGGCAGCTGGTGATTCCAGTACATCATTTTGCATCCAATCCACAGTGTAGTGTGAACAGTCAAATTCACACTGTCTACACCACACTGTTTATATTAGGCCTCTCAAGCTACACTTCAACATCACCCAGGCCAACCGCCAGTGGGCATTTGTGCAGCAAGCAATATTGCTTTGGGCCACCAGTAGGACTTTCGACCGCCAGTAGGCCTTTGTGCAGCAAGCAATATGGATTGGGCCACAGCAGTCGGTCATGGTGTCATGGTGTGGTTCCCACATTCGCCGGTCGCCCGCCTTAACCGTTCTGGACCCAAATTTAATTTTTGGTGGAGGGCCGAGGCGGGCCCTCTCTGTCCTTGTAGCTTTAGATTCCACAGGAAGGGTAAAACTAATTGCCTGGTACTGCCCATCGCCCTGCAGCAATGTGGTTTGGTGTGCCTATAAACAAACTACCGTATTTCGCCCCTCATGTCCTAGGACAGTTGCTCCCTGCCAGGGACATCTACCTCCTCAGCCTCTGCTGCTAGATTGGAAGCATAGGACCAACTCTACCCAAAAACCACAGTGCACATCCTCCTCCCGTCCTCCCCCACTCTCCTGCCCCATCCTGTGCATAGCGCACCGACACTGCTGCTGGCCTGGATTTATTTGACCAACTTGCACCCAATAATACAGCACATCCTCCTCCCCTCCTCTCCCGCCCCATGACGTGCGTCGTGCACAGACACAACAGCTGGCTTGGACGTATTGGACCAACTGGCACCAATTTATACTGCGTGTCCTCCCCCCCTCCTGCCCTCCTCACCCGTCCATGCTCGTGTGTAGCAAACAAAAACTGCTTATGGCCGGGAGGTACCGTATTGGACAACTTCCACCCACTTACAAAACAGCAAATATGCTCCTTCCCTCCTCCCCTGCCCCATGACATACGTAGCTCACAGACACTGCTGCTGGCCTTGAAGTATTGGACCCAATTGCACCCAACAACAACACAGCATATCCTCCTCCCCACTCCCGCCCCATGACGTGCATGGCGCACAGACGCTGCTGCTGGCCTGGAAGCAGTGGAGCAACTTCCACCACCCAACAACACAGCATATCCTCCTCCCCGCCTCAAAGCCTCTCCACCCCCCTTGCCCCATCACGTACGTTGCGGACAGTCCAAATGCAAGGTCCAGCATGTCAAGCTCGTCCTCACAAGCCTCCGGCATTTTCTTAAAGTACTCATCGTCCTGCCAAGTCAGAGGGGTCAGGCAAAGTGTCAAAAAGAAAGAGAGGTGTGATTAAAACTCTGAAGGTATGCTAAATGGATCAGGGCCAGCGGTAATTATCAAGACAGAGCGGCATGATTGCGACACAACTACACAAGGCATGTCGATTGGGTCAGGGCCAGCGGCCATTAGCAAGGCACGGCAGCATTACTAACTCCTGGGGCATCTTGGTTGGGTCAGGGCCAGCGGGATGTATCCAACAGAGCAGCCTTTCCTTTTTCCTGACTCAACTACATGTCAGCTACACTCTGGCCTTTTTCCCGACACCCCAGGTGTGGCCAGCAATGCTGCTTGGGCCGCCGTCCACAGGCCAGTCCAGATTTGGTCCCAATCTGGCGGCTGTGGGGCGGCCTGCCGAAGTTGGCCTGGTGGCCGAAAGACTGCAACAGAGGATCTCCAGGATGTACTCCTGGTGGCCTATGCCGATCGGCCAGATTGAATTAGTTGTCGGACTATTGGTATGGAGTGATAAGAGGTCGGGACTCATGATGACACAGCACCCTTGTCCTCCCTGGTTTAGGGTTAAGCTGGATTGGTTCGGAAAAAGAAGACGGGTGAGTTCGGCATTTTGACCCTAGCTGGTACGCGAGTTAAATAGAGCACGTCTCCCTCTTTCAATGCTCTTAACGGGCTTTTGTTTTATTCAATAGCTGATGTTTTTTTAACTTTCATGCTGTAGGCTCGGTGGGAACCTCTGAAATCCATCCCGGACTTTTTGGTGAAAAAGCGGGGACGCCATCTGTATGTCAAAACATTTCCCCCTCTGAGATACAGCTAGAGCCCGGCTGAAATCAAATTGATTATGTCGCGGTCCCTTGCCACCCAAAATGGTTGTGGAGACCAGGGTGGAGGCCAGTGCTATGCAATTGCGCCGTAATTCAGAAATTCTTTAATTAATTAAGGCCCCTGAAGGACAAAAGTAGCTGATTTGCCTTGAAATTACGGTGACTGAATCTCAGCTACGCAACTCAGCCCCTGTATGGACCGTAATCGGCTCAGCACTGGTGGAGACGTACCTCCACAATCACGTGGCAGGTGGAGCAGGCCAGCGAACACTCACACGCCCCTGCAGCGAAATGTAACATGACAGTCAGGCCATGCGTCATCTTGGGCGGGCAGACCATGCACATTACCATGCCCGTCGGAGACCAAGTCGGTCCTTTATTGAAGGTGGGGTGTTGCAGAGTGTCTGCATGGTGACCATGCGAGTGCGCAATGTATCACGGCGACATGCATGCAGATGCAGCTATTACCCTCAAACCCCAGGAGGCAGAAGCCAGGCTTGCGTTTTGCAACCATGATGCTCCAAAACGCACAGGGGGTACCATGGAGGAGAGAGGCACTATTACCCTCCAAAGCCAATGGCCAAGGGCCCTAACAGCAGAGCTGGCTGCAATAATCCCTACTTGACTTGTTGTTTATAGCTCCAGCACTGATGAGACATCCTAAATTATACAGTGTTGCATGCACTGCATGCAGCCATGCAGATGCCCCCCCGTAGACTTCAGTGGCAGCGTATGAAGGGTCTCACCTTCAAGATCAATTTCATTGTCGTGAGCGACCACTAACAGATTCTTTCCTATCGGTGCTTGGACTGTGTGGTCCTTGTTATCTTTGTCGACGTACGTGACGCTTATTCTGCGGAAAGGCGAGAAAGGATTCGGATATAACATGCGCCGATGCGTCCGCATGCAAGGAAGGAAAAAGAGGAAGCATTTGCGATTGGGACTCCCCAACTCCTCACGTTTCCTGGCTGCTTGCTCCTGCTGGCTCAGAGGAAGAGTTTCGCGCAGAGTTGTGGATACTACATGCATGCTTATTTTCCGAACACTCTGCTTGGCTCGAATGCCCCCACAGCCGTGATGAGGTTGCGTTCGTCCATGGCGCTCCGGCCTCGAACAGCAGTGGACGTCTCAAACTGAATGCCGATAAAACCAGCCTTGATTGATGCAACATGGCGAGCAGATCTATCTACCACACCTTCAGCTGCGGATAAAACATATTTGTTTGATAAAAACGACAATTTTTGTTGCCGTACACGTCGGCTGGACATGTAGCCCGGGCTGGCTCATGACCAGGATCACTGTATGGTTGGCTAGTCGGTTCCTTCTAGCGGTTTCCTTTCTACTCTGCCGACCTATCGAAGAGTATTCACTGAAGTATTTGTCCCTTAACATTTCTGTTAATTATGGAGCACCGACCCAGCATCCTGCACAGGTATGCCCCGCCGTGGTCCCTTCTTCTTATTCTGTAGTATGTTTCGGCATTATACTGTCAACTAGTTGGAAGCAGTGGCTGACATGATTGATGCTACAGGCCTCTAAAGGCAGCATCTCAGGCGTCGACTGAGACCTTTGACTTTCAGTACGAAAAAGAACAGCAGTATTGGGCTTCGAAGCAGGCCAAGAGCCAGGAGACCCAAGACCGCCTAAGGAAGTCCCTGTACCCTTCCTCGGCCGACAAATATGACGCTGCTGCAGACGCGAAGAATTATCTTGACCAGCACCAGCTCGCGAAAGAGCAGCAGCTAAGGTGCAGTGGGACGTTGTTTGCGCGCGAACGCTGTCTTTATTCTCCGCATGCTCCCGGTTCAGATTTCTGGCGAAATATGCATGCATAAAAACACCCTTTCTACATGTGCCTCCCTGAACTTTTCACCTGTCAATTTCAAACCTACAAAAAAATCCTGACCCTAAACCTGACCCACGATTTCCCTCATGCACCCACTCCCCAACAGACAGCAAGCACAGGCGGAGCAGGAATGGGCACGTCCCATGTCCGCTAACCCCAATTCAGGCCCGCCCTCCACGGCTGATCGCCCTTGGAAGGCCACCACATACACCTCGTACGGAAGCAAACTTGAGGAGGTGGGGGCTAAGCGCAGGACTAAAATGGGTGGGATACCTTAACGCTAAGACAACAGCTGATCATAAGTTGGTGGTCTAATGTGTGCTTCAGCTTGTTTGCATGCTACCTAGGCCCAAACGGTGAGGGTCTGCAGCTGTTCAAATGTCTGTACCAGGCATACCCCTTGGGCAGGCTTGAGGATCCCTCTGCCTCGTCTGAACCTGACGCCCAGTACCCTACTGCCTTCTTCTGAACCCTAAACCTGCATGCATGTACTCCCTTTTTAACAAAGGACCATGCCCGCCGACGCGTTGAGGCTCAGATTGCGGAAGAGAATCTGCTGGCCATGCACCAGAGGGCGATCACCAAGCTCGAGTGTGACGCAGCCGAGCGCCAATGCTCAAGAAACATTATCACGGATGAGGTGAGCTAAGGCTGGTCATGTTGATTAGGATGCAGGAGTATGGAAGTGCTGCTGCTGCTCTGTGTTTAGAACGGTGCATACCAGCTGGGCCCTGCTGAACGCTCGGCCGCGAGGGGCTGGTAGGGAATGGCTAAGCTCAATTTCAGCTACCATGCACAGCCAGGACCATGGTGCAGCCATACCACCCACCCTTCCAATGCTTGTGTCGCTAGTGAATTCAACATGCGCACCTCCTGCCCTTTTTCGCCGTTGCTTGCTCGGTTTCAGAGCTCCTTCTGGAACCTCGGATCCACCAGCAACAAGTGGCGGGCACATGACCGCCGCCAGCTGGCAGGCGGCAACTCCGACACTGCTCCCTCCATGGAGCCTGCGTACATGCACGCCCCCTACGCCGGGAGCCACAGCTCCCGCCAGCACGATATGCCCCCGGCTGGCGCTGTTGCTGCTTGGGAGGGAAAGCCCATGGGTGATTATGCCTCGGTGGCGCACCCGCCTGGAGGTGGACGCACTGGTTGGGAGGCCGCCCCGATGCAGCCGCAACCGTCTCAGCAGCTTCAGCAGGGCATGCCTCCCCCTCAGCAGCTGCAGCAGGGCATGCCTCCTCAGCAGCGCTATACCAGCAGGCCTACGACTGCGTCCTGCCCGTTTGCGACGGACCGTCAGCCGTCTGCTGCTGCCTATGTCTCCCACCAGCCGCTTGTCAACCTGCTGGGTCCCGGACCGCAGCTGGACGCCGCCCCGCAGCGATACAGCAGCAGGCCAGGAACCCAGCAGTGCCCCTTTGCAGTGGAGGCGCAGGCACCGCAACAGGCTAGCCCTTGGCAGGGCGCTGGTATGGGCGAGCAGCATGAGCAACACTATGGCATGCTGCTAGCTTCTGCCTCCGTACAACAGCAGCAGCAACAACGCTTTGTCAGCCGACCAGATTCACAACCTTGCCCCTTTGCGACGGATCGTGACCAGCAGCGGGGCCACCCGTCATGGGCGCCGGCAACGGGCGTGGAGCAGCGCTTCCCTTGGCTGTGAGCTACTCATCTCTCCTTCTGAATGGTCGCGCGGTTGGTGCGCGGCGCTGCAAATATGTTGGTTGAACTTTTCACGAAGCATGGCTAAATGCTGAGTTTCAAGTACCGGTATACGAAGTTTCGAATGTCAGGTCAATGACGTTGACACCTGTGGGTCCTGCTCAAAAAGGCTCAGCTGTGTGGGCTCCCAACTGAAAAATAAAATGTTAGGTGCTTCAAGAGTCGTAGACAGCATGCCCCAAAGCAACAATGAAGCTTGGGGCAGAGGCAACATCATGAGTGTTTGTGAATTACGATTTTGTATCGAAGCACCATGATAAAGAACATACACTACTAGTGTCTGTAAGGCTGAAGCGCCGCCACAGCTTAACATGCAAGAATGCATGTTTTTATATCTTTGACGGCTTTGAACCTTTGAGATCTGGCCATCCCGGGGGCCCTTTTTGAACCTTTGAGATCTGGCTGTCCCGGGGCTGTTTTTGAACCTCTGAAATCTGCTATCCCGGGGGCTCTTTTTGAACCTTCGAGATCTGGCCATCCTGGGGGCTTTTTTTGAGGAATTGGGGTCATTGTCAGGACAGTGTAGCCTTCCATATTGAGCCAGATAGTGCGCATGAGATGGTGCCATGTGGCCCATGGACCAGTCTCTGATGTGGCCTCAGCCTGTGCCTTGGTGTAAAAATGAAATAATGCTAGCCTAGTGATTGGTGACATCAGCCGCCTGTGATTCTCATTTGGTGGGGGAAGGAATATTCAGGGTTTTCAGCTGTCCAAGAGGTGGGCCCCCCAGCCCCGAAAGAGAAAAGCTTGATCATCACCAAGGAAGGAAATAGGTCGAGAAAGTGACCCCCCTCCCCCCATAACACCCAGGCCAACCACTAGCCCCCTGTAACTGCACAAGGTGAGGTTACTCCATTGCACATGACTAACGCACCTAAAGGCTGAACTACAGACAAAGTACTCAAGGCGCAGACCAAGGAAAGCATGGCCAAGGCACCCTTAGACAAAGTGTATCACCGATTCCCTACCAAGTGTAGCCAGGCTTGAGATGGAGGGAACTCCCAGATTAGCGTGGTTCCAGGGGAATTAAACACCGGCCGGTGGGTGAGCCTATCACCGTCCACCCTTAGTTGTCTAAGGGGGCGGACCAGGGGTATGGGCATCCGCGCATCGCTTTGGCAACCTGAGCGGCAGCAGCCCAAGCCCATGGCCTACTGGCTGTGCCACTGAAGGCCCCTTCATGCAAAGGCTTAAGCACAACCTTTGGCGCCTCAGGTGTACATAGAGATTTAGGCCGCAACGATTGGGAATGTGCTCCCACTACTGGTAAAGGGATTACGTCCAAAATGAGGGGTCCCCCAAGCCACTGCAGAGTGAGCGAGTGGGAGAGGGAGCAAAGTTATATGCGGTAGACACGCAGGGAAGGGTAGAAGGAGTCTAGGTGAGGCACACAAACTTTCGACTCCCGCCAGCAACTGCTTACGCCTGGTTTACCTTGGGGGCCGATCGGCTTGCTACAACAGGCTACTCCAGCTGGAAAACATGATGTAGCTGAACTGTAGCGGAAGCACTCTCAAATATATCACTTTAGCCTGTCAATGACGTCACTCCTCTGGGCCCTGCTCAAATAAGGCTCGGCCGCGAGGGCGCCTAACTAAAGAGTTGGAAGGAAAGATGGAAAGAACCACAGTATAGCCTGTGCTGTGGATGGATGCCGTGGTGCCACACTGCCACTCCAGTGGCCCCAAAATACTGAAGCTAAACCCTTGAGGACCCTGAATTCCTGTGCCCTCAAAAGCTCAGCAATCATCAAATGAAGTGCCATGTGCCCCCAGGAGCAGTACCAGCCCACTCATTTGGTAGGCAAAGGAGAGCTTCGGTCACGAGTAGGCTTCCTGAATTACAAGGAGATCGACTGGCGTGTCAATGACGATACACCTCTGGGCCCTGCTCAAGAAGGCTCGGCCGGCGTGTCTGCGGTGTGGATGTCGGGCGGCTGAGGGAAGATGCCTCAGGCATCGGGCTGTGGAGGTTTTAAGAGCCGTCGCGACATGAGGGGCCGCGTGGACAACAACGACAAAAGGACCAGCAGACTGCCTAGGATGGGCTGGTTTACTACATTTATTTCCTTTATATATGTCCGTCACTCTTCCTGGGCTGGTGCCCCTCCAAGCCCTTCACCCTCTAATACGTCAGACATCTAAAGCTGTGGTATTTTCCATCTCACCATTATAACTACTTCTGCCACAAAAGCCAAGGCCTCCCACCCTTGCCTGCAACCTGCCCTGGTCAATAATAACGTTACACCTCTGGGCCCGCTCAAAGCTCGGCCGCGTGGGCGCCCAACTGTTCGGAAGGGAGTAAAGAAGGAACTAAAAGGAAGAGAGGGGGAAAGGAACAAAAGGAGAGGCCGGGAAGGCAAAGAAGACCAAGTCCAACACCTGAGTTCCACTAGAGACCAGCCCTCAACAAAACCTCTAAGAAACGATGTCCAGAAAAGCAAGCGTATCCCACCCCTGCTTGGCTGCGAGGGCGCCCCACTGATCAGAAGGGAGAAGAGAAGAAATTAAAAAGGGGGCAAACAACAACAACAACAAAAAGGACCAAAAGAGAAGGCCGGAAAGGCCAACGACACCGGCCTCAGAAACCCTGGAGACTAACCCTCAATAATGCCCACAGCACAGTCCACAAAAGCAAGTGCGTCCCACCCATGCTCAGCCTGGTACAACTGGTGGAAATTAGTGGCAGCGCCCGGAGGACCTGCCCACCCCCGCTCCCTTAACTGCTCCCTGACACTAGTAGGGCACTGAAAGCACACATGCAGCGCATCCTCTACCTGCTCGCTATCCCCCCGTGCCCAACACCGCTGGCAGCAGCGTGCCCGTTGCCGCTGACCGTTGCGCCGTCCTCTGGTATCAGCAGTGCTGATCGCACCAAGCCGCAGTCGCAAATTGATGCGCACACAAGCACACTCCCTTTGACTAGTGCGGCTCTTGGCTTGCGCCAGCACGGCACCCGCCGTGGACTGGAACCAGGCGCGGTAGGTCGCCGCAGATCTGTGCTCGGTGGTAGGTTCCCTGGGGTCCCCACCGCCGCTTGCGTCCAGCCGTGCTTGCTCGTAGGCTGCGTCGACGAGTGCCAACACCTCTGTGACGGATAGGCGCTGTAGGGCAGCTGCTGCCTCGCGCAAGGTGGGAGTGGCTGCCCCCCGCTCCAGCTCCTCTAATGCACCCAGCAGATCAGAGCACCAGGTGCGGCCGCCAGTGCCCTGGCTGATTGCAAGCTGCATATCTGCTGCCATGGCTTGAGCCATGAGAAGGCTGTGTTGCTGTGCCTCCGGTGCCACCGCTGCATTGTAGAAGCAGAGGATATGGGCCCACCAGTCTCGCTGTAGTGGCTGGAGCTGCAGCTCTCTCATGACTCCCCAACTGGCGGCTGATGCAGGTAGACCCGCAGCCTGGCGTAGGTGCTGAAGCAAGCTGGACTGCATTTTGCTGGAGAGACATTGCCGCGGCCGAAGGTGGCTGGTGGCCCACACCACGTCGCCATAGTTGGCCGCAGGCGCTGCGTACCCAGCTGCCAGCCTGATGCGGGTTGGAAGATGGCGCCTTAGGCCCACCTTGGCTGCCATGCGGCGAACACGGTGCAGCGCGGCAGCCAAAGGCGCCTGTCTACCCTCCATGGCCCTCTTCATGCCGCCGCTTTCGTGTTGAGTGATGCCCAAGAATTTGAATTCTTGGACACGCTTCAACACGGTACGGTGAAGGCCGTAAACGCAAACATGGGCTGTCTGTCGGCGCCGCGCTGCTAAGCGGCTGCCAAACTCCATGATCTCTGTCTTACTGACATTGAACTGAAGCTGTTTATGTGCCGCATATGCATGCAAGGCATCAAGCATGCGTTGCAGCCCTGCTGGGGTGCGGGCTAGCAGGGAGAGGTCGTCCGCATACAGCAGGCAGCGTAGCTGTCGCCCCGCCTGCAGCTCAATGCCCTCTGCCGGGCACTTGGCTGCGAGCATGGCCGTCAGGTTACTGAGGTAAAGGCTAAAGAGCAGGGGGCTCAGGGGGCAGCCCTGTTTGATGCCTCTGGTGCAAGGCACAGGACCAGGACGCTTGTGGCCGTCAGTGAGCGTGTGAACTGCACCGGCATAAAGCGCTTGCACCGCGCGTAACAGGCATGCAGTCATGTGAAGATGCTCGCATAAATGCCGCCACAGCTGCTTCTGGGGCACGCTGTCATAGGCCTTTGTGAAGTCACAAAGGCCATATGCAGCTTGCCACGGCCTGCAGCTGCCCGTTGAGCATGGACTGCATGCCTGAGGAGGAAAGCAGCCTGGAGCGTGCTACGGCGCTGTTGAAAACCAAACTGCTCAGGAGGGACGTGGTCGTCCAATCGCGCCCACTCATCAGTGATGGCAGTGAGCATGCTGGCATACAGCCGGTAGTAGAGCACGCTAGTGACGGCGATGGGCCGGTAATTACCGGGATCAAGGGGGTCGCCTTTCTTGTAAACAGGCTGAATCCTGACTGGCTGCCAGGCACTACTAGGCATTCCCCTCCGCACCACCATGGCAGTGAACCAGTCTTGCAGCAGATCCCTCAGCACGTGCCGTTGCTCCCCCTCTGAATCGTCCTCAACCATAGCCAACTTGATAAAGGGTGCCGCCAGACCGTCTAGGCCCGCCGCGGTGTGTACGCGCATGCGGGAGAAAGCCCTTGCGAAGCAAGAGGCAAGCTGCTCAGCTGACACGCCTAGGTCCTCCTGCTGAGCGGTGGTAGGGGGCAAGTTTGCAGGAGAGGGGGGCACAGTGGCGGTGAATTGCTGTCGCAGGTGTGCCTCCCACTTCAGGGATGAGACAGCCGTGGTGGGGCAGGTATGCCGCCTCTCTTGCAGCTGCTACAGGTAGACGTTGCACTCGCCACGCTGCAGCCTGTCAGCTATAGCCGCTGCCATATGGCGCGTGTGATAGCGGCGACGCCGTCGTGCTGTGGACTTGAAGCGCTGCCTGGCTGCCTTGCGCTCTGGGCCTGGGGCACTGCAAAGCGACTTCGCTCGCAGCGCAGCATAGGCGCTCTGAACCTCCGCATCCCACCAGGGGGGGCGCTGATGCTGCCCACGCTGGGCACGGGGCCGCGGAGTGCGCGTCATGCCAGCAGATTCGGCCGCAGACCAAATCACAGCAGTGAGCGCCGTTGCGGCTGCCTCGTCGTCAGCTCCCGCAATGGCCAGGCTGAAACGCTGTAGGCCCTGCTCATCGCGGGCTAGCGCGGCGCTGTAAATGTGCGTCTTATCAGCTCTCCAGGTCAGGATGGTTCGGCAGCTTCCTGCTGGTTGGCCAGCATCAGGCTGACCTTCCCCCACGTCGATGCCGCTATCTACTGGAGGTTGAAAGGTCGCCGCAACCGGACGATGATCCAAGAGGTCCGGTTGGGTGGGAAGCACCCCGCTCACCTCCACATGCCTCCACATGCTACAGGGCACCGCAATGTGGTCAACGCGGGACCAGCCAGTAGCTGCAAGGAAAGATGCGTCCCCTTGGTCACCCTTGCGGCCCGTGAGCAGCAGCATCCTGGAGGCCGCCGCTGCGTTGAGCAGCATCCAAGCCTGCGGTCTAAGCATTCTGGGCGGCTCACCGCGGAGCCTAGTTGTGCATCTCAGCTGCATGTTGGATTGTCCATGCAAGGTCCGCACCGCCGTCCGGGAGCTCACTGCCATGCCACACGTCCGCAATGAAGTCGCCCGCCCAAATGTAAGAGCCTCGCAAACTGAGCTGCTCCGTCTCTTGCTGCCCTGGTAAAGCAGCCCATTGGTGGCAGTCTGTAGCGTCAATGTGTGTGTGTATGCATTGCCTATATTCCCCTGACCTGCTAGAAGTGCATGTAAATCTGCACAACCAGCCCCATGTTTCCGCTGGTCACGTGCCAGGTCATGTAGCACCCCTAGGCTTGACCTCCGCCGCAACGTACCTTTTTGAGAAGGGCCCAGGGGTTTTAAGTCATTGAACTATGTCGTAACGTGCCACCTTGTAAGATCTGATTCCTGAGACCTGGGTAGACTGATAAATTCTCCTGACTTTCACATGAGCTCCGGAAACTTCTTCGAGTTGTACAGGGGCAGGCTTGGGTGGGATGCCCTGGCCTTTGTGGGAGACGTGGTAGATATCATTGAGGCGTAGACGTTCTCAGAGGCTGGAACTTCCTTTACCTTTCTTTTCCAGCCTTTTGTCTGTCCCTTGTCCCGTCTGTCCCTTGTCCCTTGTCTGTCCCTTGTCCCTTGTCTGTTCCTTTACCTTTCTTTTCCAGCCTTTTGTCTGTCCCTTGTCTGTCCCTTGTCTGTCTCTTTATTCCCCTTTTCCTTTTTTCTGCCCCTATTAGTTAGGCGCCCACGCGGCTGAGCCTTTTTGAGCAGGGCCCAGAGGTGTAACGTCATTGAAATAAGCTCCAGCATTATCCTTTCCAATTCATAAGGAGAAAAATGTCCCCATTATAGAGTTCAATTTACTGCCCACGGGCAACAATGCAAGCAAGGATAAGCAAGAAAAATAACAGAGATGAACCTTGGTGGTTCAACAACAGGGCTTGGCAGGGCAGCACCTTGGGATCAACAGATTCACAGTATGTCGGGCACCAAAGGGCTTGCAGTATGTGGCGGGGTTAGTTTTCAAGGAGATCATGGAAATAACAAGTTAAGTCATTGTGAGCACATTGCCAGCACACTCATATCAAGGACCAAGTAGGATAGAACACACTTGGTCCTTGGCAACGGATTGCTGCTGTCAGGATCCCATTCCCTGGCCCCCCTAGGAAAAAAACACAACAACTGGGGGAGGGAGGGGAAACACCGCGGCCTTGTTATTTAGATCTTGCCCTTATTGGCCAGATCTTGCCCCGCGACATCACGCCCGCTAGATTGGGAGCGGTGTGCCGGAGAGATGCCCGGGCGTTGCATTCGCGGCTAGGGCTGGGCGGTGGCCGGGCGCCAGTGGGAACGCTGCCACAGACCTCACTGCGTCCCGCCACAGCAAGGCGACATCCTCCAAAGAGGAAACCCTGAGAAGCAGGGTCAAGGGTTCAGGCTTTAAGGGTAACATCAATGACGATACACCTCTGGGCCCTCAAAAGGCTCGGCCGCGTGGGCGCCCAACCAATCGGTCGGGAGGAAAGACACAAAAATAAGGGCCAAGTGCAGGGTGGAATTCAATGGGTCAAGGGCAAATATTGCCGGGTCAAGGGCAAAGTTAGCCGGGTAAGGGCGAAGTTTGCTGGGTCAATGGAGAGCGTAGAGGGGTTTTATACTGTGTACATCTCCCCTTCCCCATCGGACATTGCCCCTTACCCAAGGCTGACATTTGCAGCCTGATGCAGGGTCGTTGGTGGGAGGGTTAAACAAACCGACCGGTAACCGGGGACTATTGACTGGGGACTATTGAAGAAAACCGGACTATTGACCGAGGACTATTGAACAAAAATGTAACCTGGGAAAAGCTGGAGGGTCTTCCAGTGAAGCCAAACCAAAATGAGGGGGGGGCGGATCTTCTCCGTCTGGGCGGTTTTGGGCCGGAAGCTCAGCATTCTTGTTTGGCCATTACTCGAGGCAACAAAGCATGCCGCATTATTAACCCTCAATGTAGCTGAATTGCACTTCAAGTGTAACTGGAGTGGGGCAAAGCAATACGCAAAACAGTTTATGTTCTATGGTGCTTGATTCTGTTTTCGTTTGTGGTTTCCTCATGGTTCGCTCTGCCTGGCCCTCTCGCACAAGGCTGTGGGTGGTTGTGTCAACTTTGCAACAACAACAATACACCGGTGAACAGCTCCCACCCTGAAGCAACAAGGAAAGGTGCACAGGCTTCCCTTCGCCGCATGCAGCAAGGTAGCTGAATTATAGTCAATTGCGCTAAAAATTACACCCGTTTGCCGCTCACCCTGGGGCAGCAAACTCAAGCTCAGCCTGGAAGGCAGTGCGAGCGGCCACTGAGCGCGGCCAGAAGTACTCGGGTCGCGAAGAGGAGAAAAGGGCCTGGGGCGGGCATGCCGGGTAGGCCGAGGGAAGCTGCATGCATGGATGGGAGAGGAAGGGAGAAGCTGTTACGAAGCTGACGGGAAGCTGCTATGATGGGTGGGGGAGCAGGGGGGGAAGCTGTGAGGAACCTGAAGGAAAGCTGCTATGATGGGTGGGGGAGCAGGGGGGGAAGCTGTGAGGAACCTGAAGGGAAGCTGCTATGATGGGTGGGGGAGCAGGGGGGGGAGCTGTGATGAACCTGAAGGAAAGCTGCTATGATGGGTGGGGGAGCAGGGGGGAAGCTGTGAGGAACATGTAGGGAAGCTGTTATGATGGGTGGGGGAGCAGGGGAGACGCCGCAAGATTCCGAAAGGAAGCTGCTCGTGCCCATTCACAATGCAGGATCAAGGACACTGAGAAAACAAATCATGTGGCAAGTTGGAAGCTATAGGGAAGTGCAGGGCTGCATGGGGGAAGCTGGCGGGAATTGAGAAGTGGGAAGAAGGGACGTTGACTTGCAGCTGACTCGAGAGGGCAGTATTTGCAGGCACAACAGGCAAAGTGGCAATTTCAGTCGCCAGTCTTATCTCGTCTGTGTTTGAATGATCTTGTCTCGTCTTGTCTTGGCTTGTCTTGGCCCAACTTGTAAGGCTTTGTAAAGCAGACTGACAGACTGACAGAGTGAGCGGGCATGGTAGCAAAGCTACGCCCATGTTGCTAGTTCAGCTTGGGAGTGAATAACCTTACGCTCTCCACACTTACACCCCTATTAACCCCATCCACACTTACACCCCTATTAACCCCATCCACACTTACACCCCTATTAACCCCATCCACACTTACACCCCTATTAACCCCATCCACACTTACACCCCTATTAACCCCATCCACACTTACACCCCTATTAACCCCATCCACACTTACACCCCTTTTAACCCCATCCACACTTACACCCCTATTAACCCCATCCACACTTACACCCCTATTAACCCCATCCACACTTACACCCCTATTAACCCCATCCACACTTACACCCCTATTAACCCCATCCACACTTACACCCCTATTAACCCCATCCACACTTACACCCCTATTAACCCCATCCACACTTACACCCCTATTAACCCCATCCACACTTACACCCCTATTAACCCCATCCACACTTACACCCCTATTAACCCCATCCACACTTACACCCCTATTAACCCATCCACACTTACACACCTATTAACCCCATCCACACTTACACCCCTATTAACCCCATCCACACTTACACCCCTATTAACCCCATCCACACTTACACCCCTATTAACCCCATCCACACTTACACCCCTATTAACCCCATCCACACTTACACCCCTATTAACCCCATCCACACTTACACCCCTATTAACCCCATCCACACCTACACCCCTATTAACCCCATCCACACTTACACCCCTATTAACCCCATCCACACTTACACCCCTATTAACCCCATCCACACTTACACCCCTTTTAACCCCATCCACACTTACACCCCTATTAACCCCATCCACACTTACACCCCTATTAACCCCATCCACACTTACACCCCTATTAACCCCATCCACACTTACACCCCTATTAACCCCATCCACACTTACACCCCTATTAACCCCATCCACACTTACACCCCTATTAACCCCATCCACACTTACACCCCTATTAACCCCATCCACACTTACACCCCTATTAACCCCATCCACACTTACACCCCTATTAACCCCATCCACACTTACACCCCTATTAACCCCATCCACACTTACACCCCTTTTAACCCGCAAAAGCACCTGCACCGTCAGAGCAGCCCAGTTGAGGCCGCCACTCGTCCCTCTCCCGTTATCCCTTCCAGGCGAAAACGGGGCGCCGGAATTGTCAAGGACGTTACACTCCACGAGCAAAGACCCTGGCATCCGCGCCGCTGCGGCAACTGACGTCGAGCTGCCAATGCCAATGCTGTCGTCGTCTGCTGGGGGGCTGATTAGCCGTAGCTTGATGCCACCACCACGGGCCGCAATCCTCGCGTCAGCCTCGTCGCACAGCCGCAATACCTCCTCCCAGCGCCGCTTGCGCGTAGGGGCGCTCTGGCCGCCTGTCGCGATGTCTGCTCGTGCGCGTTCGCAGGCCGCGGCGTCGGCGTGAAAGCTGGTCTGCTGCGAGTCAGGGCTGGCTGTACGCGGGGCAGGGCAAAGCACACAAGTGAAATTTGAGTGCTATGAGCTGAAAAATGGAAGGCAGGTATGTATGTGTGGGTCGGGACTGGGGAGTGGGGTTAGGTGTAAAAGGGAAAAAGGGCGGAGTCTTTGGCCATGGGAGAGGGCTTAGCTGGGAGAGGGCATCATTGGGGAAAGGCAAGCTTGGGAGAGGGCTTGGCTGGGAGAGGCCTAGCTTGGGACAGGGCATCATTAAGAGAGGTCGGCCTTAAGTCTTTGGCAGGGAGGTGTGTGGAATGTCTGGCATCTGTGCGGAGTTACAAATGATGGAATGAGGCAACATGGCCTTATGTGCACACGTGTTGCCCGGTGCTTGCGGGGGGGTAGACGTTTTCCTTACAAGTCCGTTTTTATTAGGGATGACCTTTCGAAGACCTAAGACAATTGTGTCACAGAGAAAGTGTGATGCTCTTGTCATAAAGCAACCACCAATCCGAACTCCCAACCTTTCTCGTTTAGTTTTGATCACCCGCATGTGCGACCATTCCCCCCAAATGCATCTTGACAAGATGTCTACGCATGCTTTTTTGTCGGTCCAAAGCAGAGATCCAAAGGGGCACTCCTCACAAAGCAAAGCGTTTCAGGCAAATTTAGCCTAGAGAAACATCCTCCTTCCATCCACCCCCAAAAGGACATCCATGCAAGTATCATCCATCGCAGGGGATCCCTCGAAATCATAAGGACACGAAAATTAATTGGGACACCGTTTTGCGTTTTTCAAAATAGTTTGTGTGCCCTCTCTGACAGGATGCACGTGATTGATGAGCGCCACTGCTTGAGTGGCCCTCTCCCCGGCCAGGTCGGACAACAACCCGGACCCATTTCGCACGGACTGCAGACTGAGCAGTACCAAGCCCCATTTGTCCGACCATGAGCATAAACAAACGATACTGACCAGGGGCCCATAATGAGGAAAGTGTGAACGAAAGAAAGCAACACCCCGTGGGAGGCGTTAGAGTTAAGGAAAAAGCGAAGCCTAAGACGAAGCCACGTCCGCGCCAGACGTGTGAGATAACTCAATGATGGTGCAACCAAGAAAATGCATTTCTGCGTCTGTCACTTGACCCCCCCACCTGGCGAATACGACTGGAAGGGTGGCCGCAGCGGGTCAGGCCCTGCCATGCTGCACGAGGCGGTACAAATCGAGACCAGCTCCGCCCGCGCCCTTGATTCGTCGCGGCCTTGTGCAGCGTGGACGCTCGGCAGCGCCTCCAAGGGGAAGGGCGGGCAGGCACGTGCTTCCAACAACCAGTCCTCAGTGTGTGCCTGCATGAAACACACGCCGGGAGCAGACTCAGTTGCCAGACAGGGGCAGGGCAGGGCAGGGCAGGGCAGGGCAGGGCAGGGCAGGGCAGGGCAGGGCAGGGCAGGGCAGGGCAGGGCAGGGCAGGGCAGGGCAGGGCAGGGCAGGGCAGGGCAGGGCAGGGCAGGGCAGGGGAGGGCAGGGGAGGGGAGGGGAGGGGAGGGGAGGGGAGGGGAGGGGAGGGGAGGGGAGGGGAGGGGAGGGGAGGGGAGGGGAGGGGAGGGGAGGGGAGGGGAGGGGAGGGGAGGGGAGGGGAGGGGAGGGGAGGGGAGGGGAGGGGAGGGGAGGGGAGGGGAGGGGAGGGGAGGGGAGGGGAGGGGAGGGGAGGGGAGGGGAGGGGAGGGGAGGGGAGGGGAGGGGAGGGGAGGGGAGGGGAGGGGAGGGGAGGGGAGGGGAGGGGAGGGGAGGGGAGGGGAGGGGAGGGGAGGGGAGGGGAGGGGAGGGGAGGGGAGGGGAGGGGAGGGGAGGGGAGGGGAGGGGAGGGGAGGGGAGGGGAGGGGAGGGGAGGGGAGGGGAGGGGAGGGGAGGGGAGGGGAGGGGAGGGGAGGGGAGGGGAGGGGAGGGGAGGGGAGGGGAGGGGAGGGGAGGGGAGGGAGGGGAGGGGAGGGGAGGGGAGGGGAGGGGAGGGGAGGGGAGGGGAGGGGAGGGGAGGGGAGGGGAGGGGAGGGGAGGGGAGGGGAGGGGAGGGGAGGGGAGGGGAGGGGAGGGGAGGGGAGGGGAGGGGAGGGGAGGGGAGGGGAGGGGAGGGGAGGGGAGGGGAGGGGAGGGGAGGGGAGGGGAGGGGAGGGGAGGGGAGGGGAGGGGAGGGGAGGGGAGGGGAGGGGAGGGGAGGGGAGGGGAGGGGAGGGGAGGGGAGGGGAGGGGAGGGGAGGGGAGGGGAGGGGAGGGGAGGGGAGGGGAGGGGAGGGGAGGGGAGGGGAGGGGAGGGGAGGGGAGGGGAGGGGAGGGGAGGGGAGGGGAGGGGAGGGGAGGGGAGGGGAGGGGAGGGGAGGGGAGGGGAGGGGAGGGGAGGGGAGGGGAGGGGAGGGGAGGGGAGGGGAGGGGAGGGGAGGGGAGGGGAGGGGAGGGGAGGGGAGGGGAGGGGAGGGGAGGGGAGGGGAGGGGAGGGGAGGGGAGGGGAGGGGAGGGGAGGGGAGGGGAGGGGAGGGGAGGGGAGGGGAGGGGAGGGGAGGGGAGGGGAGGGGAGGGGAGGGGAGGGGAGGGGAGGGGAGGGGAGGGGAGGGGAGGGGAGGGGAGGGGAGGGGAGGGGAGGGGAGGGGAGGGGAGGGGAGGGGAGGGGAGGGGAGGGGAGGGGAGGGGAGGGGAGGGGAGGGGAGGGGAGGGGAGGGGAGGGGAGGGGAGGGGAGGGGAGGGGAGGGGAGGGGAGGGGAGGGGAGGGGAGGGGAGGGGAGGGGAGGGGAGGGGAGGGGAGGGGAGGGGAGGGGAGGGGAGGGGAGGGGAGGGGAGGGGAGGGGAGGGGAGGGGAGGGGAGGGGAGGGGAGGGGAGGGGAGGGGAGGGGAGGGGAGGGGAGGGGAGGGGAGGGGAGGGGAGGGGAGGGGAGGGGAGGGCAGGGGAGGGGAGGGGAGGGGAGGGGAGGGGAGGGGAGGGGAGGGCAGGGCAGGGCAGGGGAGGGGAGGGCAGGGGAGGGGAGGGGAGGGGAGGGGAGGGGAGGGGAGGGGAGGGGAGGGGAGGGGAGGGGAGGGGAGGGGAGGGGAGGGGAGGGGAGGGGAGGGCAGGGGAGGGGAAGGGAGGGGAGGGGAGGGGAGGGGAGGGGAGGGGAGGGGAGGGGAGTGCAGGGGAGGGGAGTGCAGGGGAGGGGAGGGGAGGGGAGGGGAGGGGAGGGGAGGGGAGGGCAGGGGAGGGGAGGGGAGGGGAGGGGAGGGCAGGGGAGGGGAGGGGAGGGGAGGGGCAGTACATCAGGCGATACACCACCTGCATGAGGTCCGCACGAAGGGCAGACTCAGTTACCAGTCAGGGGAGGAGGGACGGATTGTGCTATCAAGGTAGCACGTACGGCACGCTACACCACAGGTTTAGCCGGATTGTGCTACCATGGACGGGTTTGCATGGGCGGGGGAGCATGGACCTGCTACTGCGTCTGAAAGTATCTGCAATCGCATGAAACAGCATTTACTGACCACACGGCACATGCATGGGCTCGCGCTGGCTTGCATGGGCAAGCAAAGGAGCCCCCCATGCAGATCTGGATATATACTCTAAAACCCATGCACACCTGAATCTGCACCCCTTGTGCAGCTGGATCTGAACCCTAAGCTCCCATGCACACATGAATCTATACCCTATGCCCCATGCACATCTGGCCCTAAACCCCTATCTGCATGCACACCTGGATCTGCCGCAAGTGACTAGGAGGCACTGCCACTGAAAACTTGGGAGAGCCCACTCCTGCCTTAGAAACCGCCGGAGTACCGCCTGCTCCTGCTGCTGCAGCGGTGGCAGACGCAGCGGGGCCGCTCTCTAGCAGCGCCAAAACACGCTGGAGGTGCATGGGGTTCGGGGCCAGGGCTGCATTGGCAGCAGGGGACTCGACGGTGGCGGCGGCAGCCTTCGCGGCCATTTCTGGCCCATCCATGGGGGATCTGCAGGGGGGGGAGTAGCTTACTCTTGAAATTGGTACCTCAGGGGGTGACCAGCAGGGTAACGAACAGTGTTGGGATCTGACACCTTAAAAGAGACTCAGGCCCATCCATGGGGGATCTGCATGAGGGGGGAGGGTAGTAACGTACTCTCGAAAGCGTGAGAGCAGGAAGGAAGTTGGTATCAATGGGGGAGCTGCATGAGGGGGGAGTAGCTTGAGAGATGAAAGCGAGGGAGCAGGGGGAAGTAGGTATCCCTATGAAGGACAAGCTGGGTAGTGTAGGCTGCGGGCTTTCGGGGAGAGGGGTTTCTGAGATGGGGTTTGTGAGGTGTAAGGTTTAGGGCCAAGATTAGGGCTTAGGGTTCTGAGATTGGAGTTTCTGAGAGAGGATAATGCCACGGGCTTAGGATGCACAGACGTTTCTCAATATTATTTTCTAGGCGTTGCATGTTTGTTGCAACTCTGTAGGCAGTGAGGGTCTCGAGTCAAGAAGGGGCAGCCTAGGCAGGACCACCCTGACAGTCACTTACAAAACAAAGTGCAGTTCAAACTGGTATAAACCGATAGCAATACCAACATTTGTTGTTGTTGTTCTTTCTTTCTTTATTTATTCCGCACTGCACCAAGCCACCAAGCATGTACACGTCACCCGGCAGCCAAAGGGCCACGTGGTGCACGTCACATTGACTCCTGTTGACAGTACCGTTGTGAGGCAGCCAATGCTGCAAGGAGGGGCACCTGCTAGCTTGCCACTGTCTATTCTTGGGGTGCTCTAGCTACAGGCTAGCAACAATCCAGCCTGCTGCTGGCACGGCTTGGTGCATCAATCCCTGTTGCTTTAACCACCGACCCACTTCACACTTTTCACGCTTTCGGAAAACCGGACAAAGAATAAGAAGACTCGGGCTCGGGGGGAAATACGGAGAGGAAAAAAATAGTCCGGCGAGACCTGTCAGATCCTAGACCCCATTGTAGGGCCCTGTGGTGGCTGCGTAGGACGCCCCTGAATGTGGGATGCTGCGAACAAAAACCAACAGCAGTGTCTGTGGCCATGCAGTGCATGTGGCCATGCAGTGCCTGTGGCCATGCAGTGCCTGTGGCCATGCAGTGCCTGTGGCCATGCAGTGCCTGTGGCCATGCAGTGCCTGGGGCCATGCAGTGCCTGGGGCCATGCAGTGCCTGTGGCCATGCAGTGCCGGGGGCCATGCAGTGCCGGGGGCCATGCAGTGCCGGGGGCCATGCAGTGCCTGGGGCCATGCACTGGTCTGACCCCCTAGGTGGCAGGGACCTAGGCCATGCTCACATTTGTTATTTTTGGAGCAAGGCGGGGGCGACGAGTCGTCATTTGGAATACATCACATGTGTGTGGCGGGGATGGTACCAAGAGGAGTGCCTGCTGCCTTGTTTATTTATTTTCAAATACTTTCAAATAGGGCAGGCATGTTGTGATCACATCTGCTACCAGCACCTGTCACCTGCGCAGATCACCCACCCATTCTGCTGTAGCACTAGGTAGGCTACCCTGCAACAGAGAAAGGGTTGGCCGGGCCTCTCGCTCCATCCGTGGTGGCTGGTATGCTTCTGCTGCTATGTCAGCACCTGTATCCTTTTAATCATTTGCTCTGACCCTTCTGCTGCTATATCAGCACCTATATCCTTTTAATCATTTGCTCTGACCCTTCTGTTGCAATATCAGCACCTATATCCTTTTAATCATTTGCTCTGATCACCCTTCCGGGTCGGACGGGCAGTCGGGCACGGTAGCAAGAGGATTGCGTGCCACTGTTCATGACCAGGTGCTTCAACAAAATCCTCCTCAAACCATTCAACTGCCAAAATACGCCAGTCCTGAGCTAGGAGAACCCACTCGTGGGAGGCGGCTATGGGAGCCAGAGGCGACGCTGTAGTTGCAGCCGTTGCCGCCACGGTTGGTGCCGGCGCCTGGGGTTACACATTGGGAAGGTGGTTACACACCAGGAGGTTGGTTACATGTGGTTACAAATGTTTGACCGTTACAAAAGGAAAAGCGGGCACCAGCTGGACCACCCTGGTTGGACTGATCATTGGAAGTTATTAGCTTCCGGAGTTCATCAGATTCACTGAGATCTTCCCATCATATCTGCTTGAGACACAGGGGGTGAGCCTTGTATATTTGACGCAAACAATGCTGGGCAATACGGTGTGAGCAGCTAAGCTGCATCATGACTCTGCAACACCACGCCGTCCCCACCAGAGCTTGACAACGGGTAAAGAATTTCACCACTTCCGCCTGAATCGAATTTTCCCTCTGTATTTTAGCCGGAGATTTTCACTTTTTTCAGAAAAACATTGACATATTTTCCTTCTCAAATTTTCCTTCTCAAATTTTAGGGATACTGGTAACTTCGTGTTCCATACACTGATTAAAGAAGGGTCCAAAAAGAAAAGAAAGATACCAAGATTCGCCTAGTTCGAAAAACCCAAGTGGTAGAAACCCCCGCTGACTTATGAAGCTATACCGCAATCCCGCTTAACCTCCACGCACCCCCCCTTACGCGCAGCAATATTTTCTCACAAATTTTCCTTCCACCTATTTTCTTCAGTAACCGGCCAGTTTGTAGAGAGCCCTGATCCTCACTGAACCCTTTTACCTTACCCCCCATCCCCACCCCACCCAAACCTCCAGCTTTTGTTTGGTCTCTGGTGCCTGTCTCGGTTTTCATTTTCTGGTCTCCTCTCGGTTCGCTCTACCTGGCCCTTTCGCAAAGACTGTGGGTGGTTGTGTCAACTTAGTAACAACAACCTCCAGACAAAGTGCGGCTCGGTGCAAACACTGCATCGCCCGTCAGGTTGTCTAGTTAGGTACCTAATACTCCAACCCCCAAACCGAGAGTCACACACACCTGAGGTGCTCCAGCCTAACAGTTCTTAAACACTTTCAACGGTAACCTTAACATGCACATACAAAGTAGGGTCCAATCTAGGAGCTGGAGCCCTGAAGCCCATGAACCCCAAACCGCACACACCTTGAGAAGTCCAGCCTGCGTGTCGTCTGGTTGCGGGATCTTGGACATGCCCTGCTGATAGCGGTACAGGCAGTACAGCGCCTGGGCGCTAGTGTCCACGGATGCCGCCTGCGGGGTGGCGGCGCATGGAGGTGCACGGGGGGTCAGCATGGAGGACTATGGAGGGGGGTCATGAAGCAGGAGCATAGAGGAGGGTAATGAAGGAGGAGCATAGAGGAGGGTAATGAAGGAGGAGCATAGAGGAGGGTAATGAAGGAGGAGCATAGAGGAGGGTGATGAAGGAGGAGCATAGAGGAGGGTAATGAAGGAGGAGCAAATAGGAGGGTGATGAAGGAGGGGCATAGAGGAAGGTAATGAAGGAGGAGCATAGAGGAGGGTGATGAAGGAGGAGCATAGAGGAGGGTGATGAAGGAGGAGCATAGAGGAGGGTCATGAAGGAGGAGAATAGAGGAGGGTGATGAAGGGGGAGCATAGAGGAGGGTGATGAAGGAGGAGCATAAAGGAGGGTGATGAAGGAGGAGCATAGAGGAGGGTGATGAAGGAGGAGCATAGAGGAGGGTAACGAAGGAGGAGCATAGAGGAGGGTGATGAAGGAGGAGCATAGAGGAGGGTGATGAAGGAGGAGCATAGAGGAGGGTAATGAAGGAGGAGCATAGAGGAGAGACACGGGGGTTTAGCCTGGAGGACTATGGAGGAGGGGAATGAAGGAGGAGCATGGTGGAGAAACACGGAGGAGCAAAGAGGATCGCAAGGCAGACGGAGACATGTCCAGGCGTAAGTCTGTCAGGAAAGCTGTCCTGGATGAGGGGACCCGCGGCGGCCCAGGAACGAAGGGCGGCAGCGAGCCATGCGACATCTCGAGTCAAGCAATAACTGGAGAAGGCCAGTGTGGTCAGGCCCTCCCTGTGACCTTCATGGTGAATTGTAGGCTGAATCCCTCGGCATCAAGGGCCCTGCCCCTCCTTTTCACCCCACCCACCACCTCGTTGGTCCGCAGCGCAGACAGTCACTTTAACTAGACCCTGAACCCCGACGCAAGCCCACTCACCGCTGCATCTGTCCGCTTCACCGACAGCAGCATACTGAGCGCCCTCAATTGCGTAATTTTCCTCTGTTGTGCGGGATCATGACCTGGGCCCATTGCCCTGCCAGCGGAGGACTCCTCATGCTTGTTCACCATAGCCTGCACTCTGAGATGCAGCACACGGTCTCACGCAAGGGACCGCATCAATGCTTGAATATGCATGGGAGTGTGTGGTAGTGTGTAGGATTGCAAGGGATTGCAAAGTGGTGCATAGGATTGCATGGCTTTGCAAGGGATTGCATGGGAGTGCATGGGAGCACATGAGAGTGCATCTTCCAGCATGAGAGCGCATGAGAGCTCATTTGAGTGCCATGGAACGCATGGTAGCGCAGACCCACTCCCCAAAACATGCTAACCCTGAATCCAGCCTCTGCCCAAGCCCTGCCCCAGCTGCATCAAGCCTCACTTGGCCAGGTACTTGTTGCTGAGCTGGTCCTGCAGCTGCCAGTACAGCTCCCGTCGCTTCTCAGGAGCCATGGTCTCCAGCTCTGCCCGATGGACCTGCTGGGGTACCAGCGCAGCCGCAGTAGGCACCGCACCCATCTGCTGCACACCACAAGGGTTCAGGGGGGTAGGGTTCAGGGGGTCAGGCAGCAGGGGGGCAGCGGGCAACCGTCTCATCTGCTGTGCACGAAAAGTATTCAGGGATGTAGGGTTAAGGGGGTAGGCAGCAGGGGGGGCAGCGGGCACCGTTACCAGACACAACAAACGGGTTTAGGGGATCAGGCAGCAGGGAGGCAGCTTAATGACGGCGTAGGGAATGCTTTCGTGACCTCTAAATGGTCAGGACTCAGGAATCTGCTGGCTGGCTGCCGCAAGGATTTGAAAGTTTTGTTTGCGATGGTCAGGAATTTCCTAGTTGGTCTCTATAATTAATTGTATTAAGATGCTGCAGCGAGATATTTGCTAATTGGTTTCCTGTACAGCAAGGGAAGGCACCTACCTGATGCACCCCTTACTGCCCATGTGACCCTAACTGACCATGTCACCCTCACTGCCAATGCGGCCCTCACTGCCAATGTGACCCTCACTGTCAATGTGGCCCTTACTGCCGAAAGCAGGGTCTGGGCTGGCTGGCTCCTACGGCGTAGGGTGAAGGCCCAGCGTAGGCAGGGTCCGGGCTGACAGGATCCTAGGGCTCATGGTTAGCGGTTGGATCAGCCCTAAACCCTGTCCGGCCTGACAGGCGCTGCTGCTGGCGCAGGTTTTACATACCTCTGCTGTTAATAGACTGGCTGGAGATCCAGCCTTACTCGAAACATTTGAGAGCAAACCATAAGCCTCCACCCTGGGGTGAAATGTTGAACAAACCATAAAAGCCTCCACCCTGGGGTGAAAGGTTCAACAAACCGTAAGCCTCCACCCTGGGGTGAAAGGTTCAACAAACCGTAAGCCTCCACCCTGGGGTCAAAGGTTTAACAAACCATAAGCCTCCACCCTGGGGTGAAAGGTTCAACAAACCGTAAGCCTCCACCCTGGGGTGAAAGGTTTAACAAACCATAAGCCTCCACCCTGGGGTGAAAGGTTGACCAAACCGTAAGCCTCCACCCTGGGGTGAAAGGTTTAACAAACCATAAGCCTCCACCCTGGGGTGAAAGGTTTAACAAACCATAAGCCTCCACCCTGGGGTGAAAGGTTGACCAAACCGTAAGCCTCCACCCTGGGGTGAAAGGTTGACCAAACCATAAGCCTCCACCCTGGGGTGAAAGGTTGACCAAACCATAAGCCTCCACCCTGGGGTGAAAGGTTTAACAAACCATAAGCCTCCACCCTGGGGTGAAAGGTTAAACAAACCATAAGCCTCCACCCTGGGGTGAAAGGTTGACCAAACCGTAAGCCTCCACCCTGGGGTGAAAGGTTGACCAAACCATAAGCCTCCACCCTGGGGTGAAAGGTTGACCAAACCATAAGCCTCCACCCTGGGGTGAAAGGTTGACCAAACCATAAACCTCCACCCTGCGGTGAAAAGTTGACCAAACCATAAGCCTCCACCCTGGGGTGAAAGGTTGACCAAACCGTAAGCCTCCACCCTGGGGTGAAAGGTTTAACAAACCATAAGCCTCCACCCTGGGGTGAAAGGTTTAACAAACCATAAGCCTCCACCCTGGGGTGAAAGGTTGACCAAACCGTAAGCCTCCACCCTGGGGTGAAAGGTTGACCAAACCATAAGCCTCCACCCTGGGGTGAAAGGTTGACCAAACCATAAGCCTCCACCCTGGGGTGAAAGGTTGACCAAACCATAAGCCTCCACCCTGGGGTGAAAGGTTGACCAAACCATAAGCCTCCACCCTGGGGTGAAAGGTTGACCAAACCGTAAGCCTCCACCCTGGGGTGAAAGGTTGAGATGAATCACCAGCTGGGAGAAACGCAACCTTTGCGGGCTCCACCCTGTATAATTGTGCGCTGCCAAGCGGACTCATCAATCAACTGTCAGGTGTCAACTCACCTCACACACACACACACACGGAACCACGCACCTGCTGCTTAATCCCAGCCGGAGGACCTTGCCATCTCCCACCCACGCACCTGCTCCCCATGCACTCAGGCACACTCAGCCCCCTCCTCACACACACACACACAGAACCACGCACCTGCTGCTTCATCCCTGCCGGAGGACCTTGCTGCGGCATCATCCCGGCCTGCTGCTGGCCACTGGCTGGGTATGCCATGTGGCCCATCACGTTTGTGGAGCCAGGCTGCTGTTGCTGCTGTTGCTGCTGCGCCTGGAAGCCGACTCCACCCGCAGCTTGAGGCTTGAACGGCTGTTGCTGCGGTTGCTGTTGCTGCGGGACACCTGGGTTCCCGCTTAAGGGCGCCAGGTATTGCGATGGTGAATGTGCGGCAGGGCCAGGAAGCATGTGGTGCATGGGAGGGCCGGGCATGCGCCCAGGCTGCTGTCCAGGCTGTTGCTGCTGTTGCTGCTGTCCAGGCAGCGGCACCGATGCAGGCCGGGGATAGGGGTTGGGTGAGGGACGACCCTGCTGCTGTAGCTGCTGCTGTTGCTGGGTCTGTGTACGGACAACAGAGGGAGGTTATGGGTTGAGTGCCTCCCTGAGTATAGGGGTTATGTAGGGCAAAAGACAGCGGATTCGTCCCCACCTTGAGAACTTCATAGTCACACTAGCCCAATCAGGGTAACTGTGTCTGCCTGCACCCACCTGCAGCGCCTGTCCACCAGGAATCTGGTACGGCTGTTGTTGTTGCGACTGTTGTTGTGCCTGTTGTTGCGCCTGCTGGGGATCAGGCGCTCCTTGCTGCGCGGGTCCTTGCAACAGAACCTCCAAGAAATCGCTGAAGTCTTCTTCTTGACGCGGTGGTTGCTGCGGCTGTTGCGGATGCTGCTGCTGTTGTTGTTGCTGTTGTTGCGGTGCATAGGTGTTGGGAACACCCGGAGCCCCTCCATACATGGGCTGCTGCTGCTGCTGCTGGCCGCCATACATTGGATTTGGGACGGCTTGCGAGAGCTGTGGCTGGCCGAAAGGAGTGCCATGGCCCTGGCGGCTATTGGCACTGGCCGGCTGGTTTGGGGCGTACAACTGCTGAGACGTGGGCGCTTGCCCATGCATGCCGGCGCCAGCATAGCCCTGCCATCAAGAAAGGAGGTAGCTGGCGACATCTCAGAGGAGGGTTGGTATTGTTTGGGGAAGGATGCAAATCGCCCAGCTCCAGGGTAGGGTGTTCATCTTAGTGCGCGCATGCTTGCTTCGGGAAGCCGAACAGACACGCAAACTGCATGGGGCAAGCACCCCATGCACGTGCTTGCAGCCAGCGGCAGCGGCATGAGGAGGCCGTGTGTGCACCTTCTGTAGGGGTAAAGCGAGGATGTATGCTATGTCATGATGCTGAAAGGTCTCTACCCCTCCCATCCCCTTCAAGACCAAAAATACCGGTACCTGCTGATTCAGGTACCCCGCGCCTTGGACAGGCGTCGACTCCATGTTCGGCATCGGCTTTTTCCTCATCTTGTACACAGATTGGATCTTCAGTAATATCCGGTTGTTGTAGTCCTGGATATTCACGCTCTTGCCGAAAATGTCTCCCTCGATATTCTGCACGATGGTTGTCACCTGTTCTACGGCGAGCTTCTTTCCACCGAGTTCCTTCATAAGCTCTTCCATCCTGCAAGTAAGTAAGGGCGCATGGGAGCAAGATGCTGACAACCCGTCCCTCTCGATTGGGAGGACCATCCTAGCTTCCATATCAAGCTCTTGCCCTCCTCATAGACCGACCTATTAGATGTGCACAATTTAAATTCCCGAGTCGTACAGAGGCTCCAACCTATCCTCAGCATTGACAAAGACAGACAACCCCTTCAGCCCGTGCTCACAGCCTTCTCCTCGCTGACTCCCGGTGGACGTCTTGGACGCCATTTGATGGACCAAACATCTAGTTGTGTGCAACAGCCGAGCTGAGATCAACTCTTTTCAGCGTCAGTTCAGCGCCTAGCCTGGCTCGGCTGCAACTGGCTATTCCTGAGTGTTTTTCTTCTTTGCGGGCTGACACGGATTATTTTCGTGTATCGTTAAACGTGAAGAAAGAAAACGGAGGAAGATGAAAGAAAGGGTGAGGAACGCTATTTTCGATTCGAAACCGTTGCGTCGGGATGATCCGGCAGGTGGCAGGTTCACGACGAGTCTCATGGTGACGAGATCATGAAGGTTTCCGCCTGCGAGGAAACCACTGGTGAAACCCAGGAAAACCAGAGATTTTCTCTGAGAAAAACAGAAGATGGTTAAGAGCTGGAGCCACGTTCAAGCTTACGTATTTCCCAGTTCACCCCCAAATGCGCGACCCTCCAGACGACCGTATGGAGTTTGAAAAGTGGCGCTCCTCTTAAATATTAAAATCTCTGTCTTGAATGCTTTCATTTGGTGCGTCACCAAGCATACCGGGAACCCGCTGGGCTCAGAGTGATAAGCCCTGGTGATGAGCAACTGTGACCTGCCTTTCCCCCACCCCCACTGACCAGCAATATGCGTTCCAGACCTTATAAGTTAAGGCGGCAGATACGCTGCTGGCACTGGGCCAATGGAGACACACCATGACCGGTCAACAAGTCGACTACTAGTGCCCAGCTGCCCACAAGTTGCAGGGATTGCTGCACCAAGACACCATGGCTTGGGGTTTCTTCAGAGTTCCTCTCCTTTTTGAGATGGTAGTTCACCTACTATATTTTTTGTCTGCTCCTTTCCTCCCTCCTTAACTTCTTTTCCTCCCAACCAGACAGTCGGGCGCCCAAGTGGCCGAGCTTTTGCAGCATGGCCCAGTGGTGTAATGTCATTGACCAAGCCCTTACGGCCGCAGGCTGCGATGCTTATGTTTTGCTGTTGCGCGCTCAAATAAACAGTGGCAACTAAACAGGCAACTCCCTGTCTCCCACCAAGTCAGCACTGCGCACGGCCTTGAACAAAATTGTTGCGACGCATGACTGTACCGCACGGCAGTACCGCACGTACCGTATTGGTGTAATGTGCATATTCCAAGGTTTGGGGTAGATTTGCATTGAATTCCTTTGGAAATTAAATACACATTTTAATGCTGCCCTCAAGGGTACGTACTACATGACTCATCAATTCCAACTGGAAAATTTCCATGCAGTGTATTAATGTTTCCCTCACCCCTAGGAACACCATTGATGACGAAGGAGGGCATGATCATGCAATGTACAGGCAATGATCATGCAATCTCAGGCAGTAATCTTGCGATCTTAGGCAGCAATTTTCAAATCGCATTGATATCACCTTGGACAGATAAATTCAAATTGTAGTGCACAGGAAGCTAAATCTTAAGCTTCACAATTTCACAGCACATCCTTCCAAGGGGGGGGCAAAAACAAAAAATCGACCCCATCCCCCTTTTTTGTAGAGCTTGACGTGAGCGTTCCATAGCTGTTTTAAAAAGAAAATTGGCCTAGGGGGGGTGGGGGATATGGGGGGGCAAAGTTGGGGTGGGTGGGTGGGTGGTCTTCAAAAAAAATCAATATTTGGAAAACTTCGTATCTGGAGGTCTGTTAAGGCTGGCAGCGACACCTCTGTGTTCTTCTTGCCAACATGAGTCCATTTGCATTTTAAAATGTTGCTTGAATTACCACGTGACCCCCTGGCCCCCCGATACTGAGGGTTTGGCTCCTTTGGAGACACTCCAAAACCAGCTGAGTCAGGGGGGCTCTGTATAGTGTGGGCGAGATGACACCGGAGCAGCTGCTGATGGAGGCTGCTCAGGTTACTGGGGTGCTTATGCACCTGAGGTACTCTGGAGGTGACGAAGAGGATGGGTCAGGTGCTGCATTTGAGTGGATGGGCAAGACTGGCGGGCAGCTAAAGGTGGCTGCCCACAGAGCCTTCCCCTTTGCCATGACAGCCTCTCTGTCTCCAGATACACCACATGTTGTGGCAAGGTGCGAGGCATCTACTCTGGACAGTATCTTGGCAGCTCTGCTCACCCAAGCAGGGGGGGTGCCAGGCCAGCTTCCGCCAGCTGCCTCTTACAGCGTGAATATGTCCGCTGAGTTCCCTTACAGAGGCAGTGAGGCCAAGTTCTGGCCTCTTTGCAACAGCGTGCCTCAGCAGCTAGAGCAGCACTAGGATCAGCCTGGGCCATCAGCAGCCAAGTATGTGCTTGTGGACTGCAGGGTGGCCGGGGTGTGGGAAGAAGTCCAAGTTATCTGCTATGCGCTTACACGTCGCACGCCATATCTTGTTGGGCCAATATGGCGCAGCCTGCAGCTTGGAGCCTCACGCTGATGAAGCATGTGGCTTCTGTGGTGCCGTGTGTGGAGACAGGGACTCTGGCATGTGCAGGTCAGAGCTAGAAGTAGTCGGTAGTCAATAGCCTGGCTGAGCTCAGTCCCCAAATTGACTGTTGGTATGAATTGTGATTGATAGCGAGCATTAGTCTCTACTCAATAGCCTGGCTGAGCCGAGGACCAAAATTGACTGTTGGCATGAATTGTCATCACCTAACCAATTGAAATGTACCAGCAGAAGCGCCTTGACGAGCTGATAAAAAAACACCCCTTACATGCCCTGTGATTTTGAATTTTAACTGAGATATTTAAATCTCAATGGGTTCCGGAGGCGGTAGGTGGGTGGGTGGTAGGCTTGGGTGCTTGTTATTTTTGGGGTTCCCAGCTGCTTTTTTGCCCCCCCCTAGCATCCTTCATAAATTGTTTGGCACATACAAAGACATATCTATCATTAGCTTGCAACAGGGGGGCTCAGGGTTGGCTGGTTTGGGGAGTAAAACTGCTGAGAGGCAGGTGCTTGCCCGTGCATGCGGGCGCCAGCATAGCCCTTACGGCAAGAAAGAGGGCAGCAGACTCAGGGGGAGGGTTGACATTGTTTTGGGGCAGAATACAAAACGATTGGTTTCATAGCAGGGTTCATTATAGTGTACATTAGGCTGCTTGGGGGGGCCACCGGGCGGCAACCATCAGGCACATGGGGACCAAAGCCTGACCGGCCTACGGCTTATGGCACAAGCAACAGGGCTTGCTGCGCCAGATCACACAGATGTAGGCCGGATAGTAATCTCATGGCAGCTGAATTAATCACCCTAACAAACCAGTAAACAGAGTACCATAGATGAGGCTGCACACCATGCAGGGGCTTTCGCTCTTTTAAAAAAGTGAAAAACTTTGCTATTTTTAAAAAGGGCCTTGAAAAAAATAAAGAATATCTTTTAACCCTTACCGGAATAACATACCGGTAGCTGTGGCGGAGCACCCGGTCGCGTGCCTACACCCACTTTTGTATTTCGGCTCTAAGGCCAAGTCTGGAATTGGGATTGTCCGACTGTGAATTTTAATAGGCCGCACCGTAAATGCCCTTATCTGATGCCTGAAACTTCTCGAGCAGCAGGAGGGTGCTTAAAACATGTGCACGCATGATATTGGCGTCCTCCGTGCGCATGGGGGTATAATGACATAAGAGAAACCCACGCACGAGCATACTCGTCAAGAACGTACCCCTAAGCACAATTTCGCTGCAGACAGACAACGCGAGAACAGCGTGTGGCCAGTACCCCATGCATGTGCATGCAGGAAAGGGCAGGGCTGTGGTATGGGGATTGGGGAGGCCACCAGGGTACCTCATGTTATGCTGTCGCAAAAGAAAGAAAGGAGGAGAGCTGGGGAACGAAGGAGGAAGATCCCATGCCATTCCACTCCTCCAGTGCCCCTCAAAAACATGTCCTTGGTACCTGCGGATGGGCATACCCCGCGCCTTGGACTGGCGTCGACTCAGGCTTTTTCGTCTTGTCTTGATTCATCATCATCTTAAACACAGCTTCGATCTTCACCGATATGCGATTGTTGTAGTCCGTGATATTAACGCTCTTGCCGAAGATGCTGCCCTCGAGAGTCTCCACGATGGCGGTCACCTGCCCCAAGGCGCGCTTCTTCCCACCGTATTAATTACCAAATTCTTCTATCCTGCAAACACATACGAGGAAGCAAGATGTTGATAACCCGGCCTCCTGGGTTCCTTTTTAAAGCCAAGCGTTTACCCTCCTCATAGTCCAAGGTACGAGATGCGCAATTGGTGTCCACCATAGTTGCATGTATGCTCCACCATATTCTCAGCACTAGCACACACAAGCAACTCCTTACAGTCTTCTCCTCGCTGACTCCCGGTGGACGTTGAGGACGCCATTTGATTGACCAAACATCTAGATTCCTGTCCCGGACGAGCAGACAAAATAGGTATGGCGTGCGTTCGACGTTGCAAGTTGCTGCTGTTATCGGTATTATCTCCTCAGAGAAAAATCGTAAATGATACGGTGTTTCGGGTTGGAACGCGAAACATATAGCGGAAGCGGACACCGGGTGGCGGACACATTTCGGGGCAAGAATTTCGTCGTTTTTAGTTGGCCACCGTTTCGCCCAATGCAGTTGGGGTGGTTGAACAGCACGCGCACGCGACGCGGCGACGTGTCATCGTGTTTTAAACCATAGTGCACAGCAAGTTCCAGCTGCAGCGCTGCAGTCGATCGCATATCATGCAACCGGGTACTGGTCGCAGGACCACTGCTCTCGGCGCTGGAAATTCGGGGCGCTCACTGAGACTCAGACTATCAGAGACCTCTGTTGAGACTGCAGCCGCGAGGCCAAACGCCAAGGCAAGGGCAAGCCTAATCATGACATGCGCGCCCTTGGTCTGGTGCCTTGTTAATTGTTTTGTACGCACATCCTGACAGAAAGATCGAGACCCAGGTGAGGTAACATAGTAACATTGCTTCGCGCTATCATTTAAAATAAGATGAGCCGATGCCATGTCGAGTGTGCGTCGGTGTAACCACCTGCATTTGGCAAAACGGTGACCAAGCATGTGAAACCGACGAAATCTTTGCCCCAATTTGCGGACACCGGGAAGCAGTGGAAGATGAGAAGAAACTGGGAGGAGGGCTGATTACATTACAAACCGTTGTGTACAGATGACTAGGCAGTCCCAGCCAAGTTCCGGGCACCCGGCACAGCAACGATGAGGGTTCTTCATCTGCTGACTTATTCAGGGTGCTTGAGCTACCATGCAAGCATTGATGCAACGTACGTGTCTACGTGCACTTGGTCGCACACCGCACCAGGTTTGTGCACCATCGGTCCAATGGTGTCCTCTCGGCAAGGTACCAGGGTCTGGATTCCTACAGAGCTACACGCCAAGGTCAGTCAGACTATACGTAAGGTGGGGTACGGACGACTTTAAAATTGGATGTCCCCTCACGGGCTCGAACCGCGGACCTTTTGCGTGTAAGGCAAACGTGATGACCAACTACACCAAGGGGACTCGATATACCGGTAAGTAAGCAAGCTGCTAATGGATTAATAATTGCATACAAAATATTGTTCTAGCTCAAACAGCACACCTTACCAGGTATGAAACCATATGGAGCACATCGGCATGCCAGAAGTGGTGAAGGAGATGCACCTCCTCACCACCTGCATGGTGGACCAGGGCTGGGTGGCACATCGTGCTGGTCCCATCAGCGCTCCTAGGAAACTCAAGGGAGAAGGCACAAGAGGAAAGCAAGGGGGAACAGTTCACCTTCCAAACAACAAGAACAACAACAAAAAGGTCTGGCAAACCGCATCCCCTGCCCCTGAAGAGAATACCTTAGCCTTCACAAAACTCGTCTACAAGTTCCACAAAAGCCAGGGCCTTCTACTCCTGCCTGTGGGCTATCCTAGTTCCTGTCTCGTAGGGTGGAAAACGGAAAGGAACTTAAGGCAAGAGGAAAGACAGAGAGGAGCATGGTAATCTAGCCAGGCAAGTCACTCCCATTGCAACCCTTTGTCTTTCCATAAATCCAACCGAGTGCGATGCAAGCCTAGATTACGGCCCGTGCAGCTCCACCTCCTCCCTATTAGCTCTTGATCCATCAGGCTAATGGGGAGGAGGTGGAGCTGCACGGGCCAGTGATGTGACACCTCAGATGAGAGGCCACACAGCGGAAGTCGTGGGGGGATAGCTCCGGTAAACGTAAAAACGGTCGAGGTGGGAACTTGTGTGCACATACCGTTGAACCGGTTTCACACCTGCTGAAGGGAGTGTGCTTGCGTGCGCACAAACTTCAGGTTGAGGTCTTTCTTTTTCAGCCTTTTGTCTGTCCCTTCACTTCATTTCCCATTTTCTCCTCTTTTTTACCTTGTCCCTCGCTACTTGTTTCCATCTTTCCTCCCAACTCCTTAGTTAGGCGCCCATGCACACATCGACTTCTGACTTTTGAGTAGTTCTGACGTACCAAATGTGGTGGTTTGGCGTAGGGGAATCCGAGCTTCTTGTAGAGGCATCCTTTCGCGTAGACCCCTAAGACCAAAAGGAAGAAAATTTGCTAATAGGAGAATCGTTCAGAGGAATTTCTGCGAGCCTGCGGGAATGATGTGCCAGAGTGTGAAATAGATACAATTCACAGTTTTACACTCTGGCAGAAGATTCTGGCTCGCAGTCTTCATCAAATTCCTCTGAACGATCTGCCTACCGCCCTACCGGTATTAGCAAATTGTGGGTGGTCATTTTAGTCTCTGGGATCAACGCGATAGGATGCCTCCTCGAATTGATTGCTTTTCTGCCCCGAGTATGAATGTGTGAAGTGTGAACCTGCTGACAGGACGTCATGCACCGGAACTCGAGCATTGGTTAATAGCTCTGTGTCTCTGATGCATATGATTAATTATGCATCGAGCCCTTGTCGAGCTGACACTCAAACACGGTATGAATTTGCATGTCAGCTGGTCACAACTCTTGCACAACGTGGTTCACGATATGAAGCAAACACATGATAAGGCGATATACAGCGCAAGATCTGAAGAAAAAGGTGTCAGTCATAAAACCACCACATTTGGTACGTCAGAAGTCGACGTGCGAGCGGCCGAGATTTCTTTGAGCAGGGCCCAGAGGTGTAACGTCATTAACTCCGCGTTTAATGAATTGTTTTTGGGGGTGCGCGAACACTATGCGCGGTAAAAATAATTCAAAAATTCATGATGCGCGAACTTGGTAGTCTCAGGCCGACAGACTGTTTGGGGGGGTGCGCGGACAAATTTCCGGTACCACATGAAATGTAAAAAATATCGACATAACGCTGCTGTCGACTATCTAGCAGCACTATCTAGCAGGTATGTTCAGTACTTCAGTTCAGGGCACCGAACTCTTTTGCACCCACGTCATGTTTTATGGCTGGGGCTAATCTTCTGCACTATGGGGTTCATTCCCACGCTACTGCTCGGTAGTTGTGTGTTGGTTGCTTGCCCAGGGGTCACTGGTTTGCGCTCGCCGTCCTAGCGTATTTAGTGCCTGTACCGGTTTATGGGCACAAGTCCCACGCATCAAATGTGATGCCCCGTTGGACTGTGAAAACTTCACAAACTTCACAGCTGCGCAGACCTTTATTATTAAGACATGAAGGGTTGCACGCTCAGGAAATAATAATATTTGCTCAAAATGGCTGCTGCGCGGTAAATGCGCTGCACGGACACATAGCTTGTTTTGCTGCGCGGTCAATTTGCTAAATGTTCAAATCCGGGGTGCGCGAACCCTATCAGGTTCTACGGTACTGTATACTTAAGCAGTACCGTGGTGGGTAAATTAACGCAGTTGAAGGTGCAGATGGCGATAAGCTTCAACCAAGCTTCTAAGTCCGAGGCAAGGGTGGCCAAACAGTGGGTCTGGCCCTCCAACTGGTGATGAGAGGTGCTTGCTGCCGACCGCAAGCGGACACGACGCCAGTTTTGGAGTGTAGTTCCAGTCACCAGCCAACATGACAGGCTGCAGCCGGTTTTCAATCTACTGGGGTTGCCCGTCCGGGTCGCCTAGCACGCCAGATGGAAGTCATGGCCAGCCCAACAACACCCCATGGACAGGAGGCGGTGGTCGGCAGCAGCAATGACATCACCGACGAGGCGACGAGGTCTAGAGGTAGCGTCCAACTGATGAGGATAGCACCACAGGCTGAGCGGGAGGTAACCGCATTGCATCCCCAATGGATGTCATAGCCGAGATGGCCAGGATGGGCTGTTGCTGAGGCTACAGCCTGTTGTACATTACGCTGCCGGCTGGAATCGTCCGTTGCAGTCAAAACTTCTTGGACGCAGATGACGTATACCCGGAGCAAGGACCACCATATGCTGACCAACTGGAAATCGGCCTGAAGGGTTAAGCCTTCATCCTATTTTGTCTCCAACAGATTTGATTTTATTACAAGGGGGGTGGTTCACTCAGCAGCCGTTATCCCGAAATCTAGATACCGTAGAGCAGGTTAGAATCCGCTCGTAATTAAATAATTATTGGGGTGCGCGGACATGGGTGCGCGCTAATATTAATTCCAAAATTACAGCTGCGCGGAGCGTCAGTCGGGTCCCCAAACAACTATTTTGGGGGTGCGCGGTATGAATTAAAAACATCACTTTTTACAAAAATTCGCGCGCTATCGCGCGACTGTTTGATTCGACATCCATTCAGTTATCCTTGTCAAGTGTGCCCAAATAGCCCTGCATGCTAACAGTACTGATGACTCAGATGACGGTACTGATGACTCAGATGAGCACTACCGGTACTCATAGGTAGCATTACTGCACAGTTCAGCCTCCATCCACTCGGCTCGCCAGTCGAATCGCCAACGCCTATCCTCGGCTTGCTCGGCCTTCCAATCCTCCTCATCCTCCCTCGCCTCCCTCGCCTCTTACACCTGGACCGCTGACCTCAGGGTCGACTGCCAATTTGCGTAGTGCCACTGAGCCCCCAGGGCCCCAATAGCCACACGTTTCTTGAGGCCAAGAACCGGCGGAGGAGGAGAATGACGACTACGGTATGCTAGCAAACGAAGCTTTAACTGACGTTGACTGTACTGGCTGAAAGTGCTGCGCGGACGGACATTTAAATTATTTCAGTGATGCGCGATGTTTAATTAAATTCTGCGTTAATTTAAATTAAAATTTCGTCGCTGCGCGACCGTTTTTTAAATTCTTTTTGGGGTGCGCGGCTGGAATTTTTTTTTTTTTGGGGGGATGCGCGGAGTCTAAGCTGTTTTACGGTATAGAGAGCCAGATACTAAACAGATAAACAAACCCTTTTTTTATGAAGAGTTGTTTCATCTCTCAGGTCTAATCAATCTCAGAGAGGAGAGCAAGAAAAATCCTGAAACCAAGGGAGATCTCTTCAGTCTACACTGCTGAAAAACAGAAGAGAGCAAACCACACGATGAAAGCCAAGCTTCAAATGACAAACCTGCCAATCCAAAATGCAGCGTCAAGGCACAGACCGAATGCCCTGAAGAGTGAAGACCTGGCCCAAAGAAACTACCAAGAGCGAATAGCGTGAAGCACGTCTTGAAATGGCTAAGAAGAATCGATGTGCAATGGCCTGCCGGGGGTGGGTGTGGCCGGAGGGGGCGGGGGCGAGTATTGAAAGGAGGGGAGTCCGGAGGTTGGGGAATGGTTTGAGTTGGGGGCCTCCCGAGGTCACCAAGACAAGACCACCACAAAATACAAACTGCACTTGGGGTTAACTTGGAGCCAACGGAAAAATGAAGTGCCGTCACCATCCCAGGTCATCCCAGGCGGAAAATTGAGCCGCAAGGCTACTTACCTGCTCAACCTCCCTGGACACCAATGAAGGAGCAGCTAGAAGATGGATCTCGAGGCATGCAATCCACGAAGGCCGCCTCAGGAGCAGCTAGGAGATGGAGTCCGAGGCGACCCACGAAGGCCGCCTCAGGAAGCAGCTAGAAGATGGAGTTTGAGGCGACCCACGAAGGCTGCCTCAGGAGCAGCTAGAATATGGAGTTCGAGGCGACCCATGACGGACGCCTCAGGAGCAGCTTGAAGATGGACTTCGAGGCGACCCATGAAGGCCGCCTTAGGAGCATGCAGCTAGAAGATAGAGTTGGAGGCGACCCATGAAGGCCGCCTCGTGAGCAGCTAGAAGATGGAATTCGAGGCGACCCTCGGAGGCCGCCTCAGGAGCAGGTTCAAGATGGAGGTCGAGACGACCCATGAAGGCCGCCTCAGGAAGCAGCTAGAAGATGGAGTTGGAGGCGACCCATGACGGCTGCCTCAGTTTGTAGCTATAATGGTTTCCGGGAGAGACTTGCATGGGGATTCTAGCTCTCCAACTTGTCTTGGCCTTTACCGACGGTATCGCTTGGGACAGGTGCCTGCTTTTTGGTTGAGCAAAAAAATCCTGTTTTTCTTTCTCCTTTTCCCCCCTTTCTGACAGTGGGACGCCCCCGCGGCCGAGTCTTTTGAGCATGGCCCAGACGTCTTTAGCTTCCGGTAGTTGGATTGGGGATTAGGACTTTTTGTTTTGTTATTGAGGGGGCCTCTTTCCTCTCTCTCTTTAGTTTCCAACCTTGTTGTTGGACGCCGACGCGGCCGAGCCTTTGCATCGTGGCCCAGTGGTGTAACGTCATTGACCAATCAAGGGTTGGTATGGGGAAAACTTCAGCCACGCCGAGGGGACATAGGCTAGGGACTCAAAGTCTTGCAAGAAAGACACCAAAATTAAGCACAATCCGGTGGGACGTCAGGTGCAAAATATCAGCCAGCTGACCCCTCGTTGAGGGAGGTTGCGAGGATCCTATCACAATTGGGAGGAAAGCGGTAATGATGGTCTGGTCAGGGTCAAGCTTGTCTTCTGTCTCCTCTCTGCCACGAGCCAGTGCCCCGCGGTAGCAGCGCCCCCAGTCCATAGCCTCCATCCTGCCACGCGTATAACCGCTCAGACTCTGGCATGGATTCCGGACGGGGGCCGCAGCAGCTTGTCATGTTCAGAGGAATAGCAGCCACTTCCTGATTTTGGTGTAAGGTCTAATCCATGAGCTATTCATGTGTGTACATGACCAGTTCCCTTGGTGTAGTTGGTTATCACGTTTGCTTAACACGCAAAAGGTCCGCGGTTCGAACCCGTGAGGGAACATCATTTTTACCGCGATCCCGCAGCCAAAACATAGTGTACACCTCGCGACAACTGCACTCGGATGAGCAGTCAGCAAGTGTGAGCATGAATGTATTACCGTTAGGGCACATACGAGGCAGCTCTGAGGGGAGGAATATGACATTGCAAGATCGGCATGGGCAGTGTGCACATTGTGTGGTCTGGAATGATTGGCCGTCAGGTTGGTCCTATCGGCATTGGCAGTGTACGCATCGTGAGGTCTGAAATAATTGGCCGCCAAATTAGTCCTATCTAGTAGTACCGGTACGTCTTCCAGGTCAATCGCTCATCATGTTCTCAGCCTTGGGACATAACATATACCAGTACCAGTATACGGTACCGTAGATTTGCTTTGCCCTGCCTCATAATTATAGCGTTGTTTGAGGTTTGAGGGATCCATGAATGTACTACCGTAATTCTCGATTATCAAAGCCAGATTTTAGTGAAATGTAATTGTCCTTTCACTTTCTTTCCCACTTTTTCCTCCTTTCTTTTGTCCTGCCCCCTTCTGTGTTTCTTTCCATCTCTCCTCCCAACTCTTTAGTTAGGGGCCCATGCGGCCGAGCCTTTTTTGAGCAGGGCCCAGAGCCCCAGAGATATAACGTCATTGACATGGCGGAATCGCTTGAACGTGGAGTGCATGCTAAGGAGGTCGTTGCGCCGATCGCTGACTTGAAGCAGCATGCGGTCGGTGGGGGGCTAGGTCATCTCCTTATCTTGGCGGTACTGCCTATAATCACAGCCGTGTACGGTGTGGACTGTGTAGACTTGTCACCGGGGGGCTGCTAAGCTCGAGGCAAGGATGGCGTGGTCAATATTAGCAATACAAGTCGACACATGCGTTGCTTTCTCAGAGACTGGAACTTCCTTTGCCTTTCCTTTCCAGCCTTTTTCTGCCCCTTCACTTTTCTATTACCCCTTTTCCTTCTCTTTTTCTGCCCCTTTTACGTAGGCGCCCATGCGCCCGAGCCTTTTTGAGCATGGTCCAGAGGTGTAACGTCATGTCGTCATTGACATGCGTTGCTGGGTGAGGCCAAGGGGCGCCGCGCACCGCAAGACTTTATCCATCTTAGTGTCCCCGAAGTTCTTATCCGGCTCCCTGTCTGAATTTTGTCTCCTTCTGCTGGTTGGATGCCGTTTGTTTTTGGCTTTAGTGGAGACGTTGACAACCGCCTCAGAGTAGAGAGGGATTCTGGCTGGCATACCGTTATGTGTTTGAGCTATCAGAGGGGGTAATAGCCGTTTTATGCTGACCTGTATATAAAATATAGTTTTTACGCATGTCAATGACGTTACACCTCTGGGCTCCGGTCAAAAAAGGCACGGCCGCGTGGTCGCCTAACTAAGAGTTGGGAGGAAAGATGGAAAGAAACACACGTGTTTTTACGCATGTCAAAAACGTTACACCTCTGGGCCCTCTCAAAGCTCGGTCGCGTGGGCGCCCAACTGTTCAGAAGGGAGAAAAGAAGAAACCAAAAGGAAGAGGGAGAAACAAATGGAGAGGCCGGGAAGGCAAAGGAGACCAAGTCCGACACCTGAGTTCCACTAGGTCAGGTTGAGGGGGAGTCTTGACTTGGGTTGACTATCACCTTGATTATCACAATTCCTATCTCTGGTCCATGTGTTTGTATCATCGTTTTTGAATCACTAATTTAACATTGAAATGGCTCACTTACAGAAGTTTCACACACTCATCTCAATAATTTATACACACAGGTCACACTTTTTAAACATTTAACTCACTTAAGTTATGTGTCACACAGTTTCATACATATTTCACACATTTTAAAACACACTGAAGTTTCGCTTACACATCACACAGTTTTTACACAGACTCATAAAATTTCACTAAAACTTTCTTGTTTCCTTCTCAATTAGAATCTAACGCTGTCCCTTACGACACTCACCTGTCTTTCCAAGGAGGCGTCCAACCGAACTCTTTTGCACCCACGTCATGTTTTATGGCTGGGGCTAATCTGCTGCACTATGGGGTTCATTCCCACGCTACTGCTCGGTGGTTGAGTGTTGGTTGCTTGCCCAGGGGGGTCATTGGTTTTCGCTCGCTGTCCTAGCATATTTAGTGCCTGTACCGGTTTACGGGCACAAGTCCCATGCATCAAATGTGATGCCCCGTTGGACTGTAAAAACTTCACAAAAACTTCACTAGAGACTAGCCCTCAACAAAGCCTCTAAAAAAATAAAAGTTTACACAAACAAGCGTATCCCACCCCTGCATGGCCGCGAGGGCGCCCCACTGAATCAGAAGGGAGGAGAGAAGAAACTAACAAGGGGGCAAACAACAAAAAATGACCAAAAGGGAAAGCCGGAAAGGCAAACGACACAGGTGTTTTTACGCATGTGTTATTGCGGCCGAGAGAGTGCTTGTTGGTCGTATGTACTTTATAGTCTTGCTCGCCTTTTCCAGCTGCCGCCGAGGACCTTATGCGCACCCTGGCTGTTTTTTGTGTCAGCGTCTCAAGTTTTCAAGGCTTGAGCGGCCATCCTATTGCCATCCTTGCAATTTGTGAATTCCAAGCAAAAGAAAGGTAGGTGGTGCTCAACCCACGTCATGTTTTGAGATAGGGGCCGAGGAGAGGGGAAAACACAATCTTGCCCCCCCCCCCATCATCGAAAGTTTTAGAGGTTGACAAGAGCTTTCTGCATCTGGTCTTAACATGTTTTTTTGTCCATGGGGGTAATGAAGAAAAGGGGAGGGGGCAAAGTTGGGGGGGAAAGGGGGGAACACGCAAAACTTGATGTAAATAAAAAAATACTCGACATTACGTTTGTTTTAGGGACCAGATTGAGACGAGAGATTCTGCGTTGCATTCCTCGTGGCAAATGCTGTCGATTTGCATCATAAAATATAGAATGCAATAAAACCAGATCCCCTAGGCATCCCATTTTGGCAGAGGGGGTGGATCCGCAACCAAAACCACTGCTGTTGGTAGACCCATTATTGAGTCCAGCAGTACACCAGTAGTTGCTCGCGCTCAGTCACACCACTGGAGGACGCAATTGGTGCAGTGAACTGCTCGGTGCCTTAGTGGGGCTCGAGTGGGGAGCAACCGTCCCCACCCTGCGTCAGGCAGCGGCTGACCTACAACTTCTCCCCGTCTCTAAGGTGCTAGCGCTAGTGGACGCTGCCTATGAGCGGGCGTAGATGGACGTCGTCGGCCAGGGAGACCCTAGGGACCCCGCCACCGAACACAGGTCTACGGCAGCCTACCACGCCGTTTTCAGTCTACAGCCGGAGCACGCTAGGAGTCCAGTCCAACGGGGCATTCGATTGGGGAACTTGAAGTCCATGCATTCTACTTGGCTCCATCGGCCTACCCTTTCTCCTGCATCTTAACCTATCCCTGCTCCCTCCCGAAGGATTTGAGGAGGAACGAAATATAAGCTACGGCGGCTGGCGATGGCAGCTATGTTGGTTGGCTGATCTGTGACTTCTTCCTGTTGTGGACTACTGACATGTGGTGAAAGAGGATAGCCGTAGATTTGGGGGGATCGTAGGATTTTCAGCAACGCCACCGCCACCTAGGTACCGTTCCCGCGATACTTTCTCAAACCACCCCAACTCTCAACCTGATGACCACTACCAGACATCAGGTCTTGTTGTTGCACTTCCTATGTGAGATGGAGTAACGTCATTAACTCCCTTCATGAGATTTTTTTTGATGTTCGGTTGAGTACACGTCGGATATTCCGGCCAAGTTATTGCACGTGTTGGTTATCTGTGGCCTGCATTGGCTTGCGGGCATTTGACCCATGCGTCAAAGGTACTGATCGGCTAGATAGGAAAACATCCAGACTACTTGTTCCTTCAAGATATACCAGTCTAGCCAGGGGAGTCTAGCAATACAGTACTGTGATAACACTCGTTCGTCTGGAGTCGCTACTTTGTTTCAGCTTAGTCCAAATGGCCTCGAGCGAGATTATTCGCAGTCAAACTCCTGGGGTTTCCCTGCTACTCATCCCTGAGCTAGTCCACACATTTCGACGGCAAGGACACACACAATCCAGTTAAATAACAAAAAATCATGACAGGGCCGGCTGCCCAAGCACAAACAGTTAGCTAGTACACAGATTTCGGCGCTCAGAACCCAGTTGTGGCCCCCTCTATGTGCAATAAGTCTGCCCATCCTGCGGTCATGTCTCGCTTGTTCGCCATTAGTAAGGGCGACAAGCCTACCTCGGAACGGAACCCAATAATACACAAACATGATTTGAATCAGCACTGCAGGGCAGTACACTGAACCAAAATATAGCCGCACTCTTGCACCCCTCTCAAAGCCTGTCTTTAAAATACCGACGGTGGGTTGCAGGCCCAGCCCCACGCAGAGGCCTGTGCTCCCACCGGTTGACAGCGCAACACTCAGATCAACCCGACGCCGCTACATAACCACCGATGCAGCAGCTTTACCTGCACCGCAACGTAAGGTTTTGATCGGACAGTACCTGATGCCCTGGAGGGCACATATATACGCACATGCGGTGCACCTTTTTGGGTCTTGCACCCATGCACTAGCTGTTTTGTTGCTACGCGGACATCATCATGATATCATTTCTTGAACGGCGCATTTACATGCACTTGCGGTGCACAATGTTGGGGCCGACCTCGTCATAGTCCTCCTTTGTGATCCACATTTGGGCGAAGGTGCTCAGGCTGGACAGAATGGACCCGCCAATCCACACACTGAACTTGCGCTCGGGTGGGGCCACCACACGGACCTGAGCACAAACAAAGATTTGATGGGGCGAAGGGTGAGGGGCAGGCAGGAGATTGGACAGCTCCTGCACCCTTCTGATACTGAACATGCGCCCGGGCGGGGCCGCCACGCACACCTATCCGGCATACAGGGGTCTAGGAGAAGCGTGTACGGGCTTATGAAGGGGCAAGGAGGCTAACGGGTCCGCTGCAAGGGTTCAGAATTTCAAGGCCAGGTTCCAACGGGGAACATGGGGACGTTGCACCATCCCAAAGCCTTTGCCATTGGCAAATTATGTTGCCCCCCCCCCATCCCATCCCAGGCTCGGTAGCCCTCCTTCACAGGCTCCAAGTCCTGGTAGCAGGATAGTCTTCACAGTCTTGATGCAGAAAGTTAAGAACGGCGCATAACTGCATACCCGCTGGGCCCTGCTGAACGCTCGGCCACGTGGGGCTGGTAGGGAATGACTAGGCTCAATTCCAGCTACCATGCAAAGCCTGGGCCATGGTGCAGCCATGCCATCCTATAAGGTGACAGGAACCTGGAACCCTGGGGATGCAGCTGGTGCCACATCCCACGTCAAACCATGCGATGGTGGGCACATCATACCCCTTGAAATCTAAAATCAGAAATCGACCTGCAATGTGGCGTTGCGTTGCTGCACCTTGGTTTTACTGAAACATCACTTCTAGGCCCTCGATGTCCATCCCCGGATTCATGATTCCCTGATGTCAAGAATCGGGGAATGACACGATCATTTCCATCAGAATCAATAAACCCTAAATCAGAATGACTGATAGCCGATGTCAAAAATGAGGGATTTACATGGTCATTTCGATGGGAATGAAATTATTCCCATCGGAATGACCCTCCCCCCCCCCTCTCTGCGGCCCTCCACACCTTGACAACAGACCCGGCCATCTCCGTGATCTCCTTTTGCAGGCGGCTCTGGATGCCCTCAAACATGGACGAGCCTCCACTCAGCACAATGTTGTTGTACAGCTCCCTGAGGGAGCAGACGCAATAACACATGGTTCAGGGTTTTAGGAGCAGTTGCACGTTCAAGACATCAGGGTTATGCTATCATGGTGATATTTTCACTCCCGCGGCTGCACTGGTGGGGCTTGGCACATGAGGCGTTGCAGGGAAGACTGCTGAAGGTCCCAGCAGACTCCCAAAATCTCTGACAGGAGAATATAGGGGTTTTATTTCATGAAGAACAGCAATGCTTGGCTGATCAACCGGGCAGGACTAGGGCTGGAACCCTGTGCCTCTGAACGAACCAGGGGCCCATCAAATCTCAGTGGCCTGTGGTCCAAATCAGCACCTGGGCTCGTCCGCAGTCAAACAGCCGCCATGCGCCTGGGGATGCCCGAACATCCAAACCCCGCGCCCACTGTTCTGCCGCATACGATGTTGCACCCTAGGTTCTACGTCTCTTCTCGGTCCTCGTTGCCATCAGGGCCTCAACTGCCCCCACCCATGGCCCGTGCTCACTCACCTGCGCACGTCAATGTCGCACTTTCCGATGGTGTCGTTGACCAGGAAATGGATGCCCTTGGCCTCCATGCCGATCAGATTGGGCTCAAATAGGACCTCTGGGCACCTGAGGTTGGGGGGGCAGGGGGCAGCGTGTTGGTCCTTCCTTAATTTAGGGTGCTGCTACTATCTAGGGTGCTCCAACTCCTCCACCGTCCGGACATCGCGCAATGTTGCAATGCCCTGCCATGCTCCTACGCCCACCTGGTGCGCTCAGAGCTGGAGGTGATACCATGCCCACCTGCTGCAACTCCCACATGGCGCCCACTGCTCAAACGCCCCAGGCTGAGCCATGCTCCCATTCCCATGTGCTGCAACGCCAACCCAATGCCCAATGCCCCAGGCTGAGCCATGCTCCCATTCCCATGTGTTGCAACGCCCACCCAATGCCCCAGGCTGAGCCATGCTCCCATTCCCATGTGCTGCAACACCCACCCAATGCCCCAGGCTGAGACATGCTCCTAAGCCCACCCGGTGCGCTCATAGAGCCAGCCTTGATCTGCAGCATGCCCTAAGCCCAATGTTCCGATGCCCCGGACTCGGATGTGCTCCATTCCCACTCAGTGCCAACTACCCCTACCTGCTCCCAAAACCCACCTTCAGCTCTCAGAGCTAATACTAACCTGATACCCATGTGCAACAATCTCTAAGCAAGGACCACAATTCCAACCCCGACCAATATGCACAGCTCCGATACCCGAACATGCCTGACATGAGCTAGTGCCCACCTGAATCGTTCTGAGCTGACGTTGACAAGTTACCCCTGTGCTGCAATCCCTTACCCAGGACCACGACACTAACAGCTCCGATACCCAAACATGCATGACAAGTGCTAGTGCCCACCTGAAGCGTTCCGAGCTGACGTTGATCTGTTGCCCGTCGGGCAGCTCGTACACCTTCTCTATGGCGCTGCTGTTGTTGGCGGCGTCGCTCTCAGTGGCAAAGTCCTGAGCCACGTAGCACAGCTTTTCCTTGATGTCCCTGCAGAGGGGTAGTGGCAGGGTTTGGGGTTGAGGGGTTTGGGGTTGATGCCTTGATGGACTTCGGATTGAGTCTTGGACAACGTAGCACAGCATCTCCGTATTTTTCCAGTATGGTGGTTGTGGAAGGGTTTATCATTGAAGGGTTTGGGGTTGATTTCTGGACGATATAGCACAGCTACTCCTTCAAGTAGTAGCGGTTGCAGGGTTAAGGATTGTAGGGGTTGGAGGTTGAAGGGTTTGAGGTGAGTCCTGGATGGCGTAGGTAAGTTTCTCCTGGATATCCCAGCAGGGGGCCAGCCCGATGCATGTGGGCCATGGGGCCACAGTTTCGAGTAGTTGAGGAGCGAACGGACTAGTTAGAGGTGGTGTATTCCAGGCTGTGCCTGGCTCGAGGATGGCGTCTCATCATAGACGCCGTTCTCAAACTAAGTGACCCCTCCTCGCAGTTCCGAAGCGGGGCGTGCAGGTGCATTGGGTTTAGTGTTAAGGGAAGCGGGGCGTGCAGGTGCAGGGGGGCAGGGTTAAGGGTTAGGGGAAGCGGGGCGTGCAGGTGCATTGGGTTAAGTGTTAAGGGAAGCGGGGTGTGCAGGTGCATTGGGGCAGGGTTTAGGGTTAAGGGAAGCGGGCTGTGCAGGTGCATTGGGGCAGGGTTAAGGGTTAAGGGAAGCGGGGTGTGCAGGTGCATAGGGGCAGAGTTTAGGGTTAAGGGAAGCGGGGTGTGCAGGTGCATTGGGGCAGAGTTAAGGGTTAAGGGAAGCGGGGTGTGCAGGTGCATTGGGGCAGGGTTTAGGGTTAAGGGAAGCGGGCTGTGCAGGTGCATTGGGGCAGGGTTTAGGGTTAAGGGAGGCGGGGTTTGCAGGTGCATTGGGGCAGGGTTTAGGGTTAAGGGAAGCGGGGTGTGCAGGTGCATTGGGGCAGGGTTGAGGGTTAAGGGAAGCGGGGTGTGCGGGTGCATTGGGGCAGGAGGCAGCAGGGGGCGAGGGCCGCGAGTAGGTGCATGGATGCCAGGCCTATTTCGAAAGTCTGGGAAACCACGAGGGTCAAAGGCAGTTCAGGCGTGACTGTGTGAGTGCTGCATTTACCTGGCATTCATGAGGGCAATACACTGCAAGCCGTCAATCGTTCTGCCCCAAAAACCACAGTGCCCATGGCACCACCACTGACCTGACAATTTCCAGCTCTGCGCTGCTGACCAGCTTGATGCCGCGCTCCTGCAGAGAAAGGCGCGCGCAATCACGTTCAACCAGGGCCAACAATGGGCCGACTACTTCAATACTGACATTTCAAAACCCAGAACGACAGCCAGTCTGGGAACCTCGCGTCCTATTAATTGAAGGCTAACGACAAAATAATCCAGTATTTATATTTTCATATCTCTACAATCTCGTCAACCATCCTGTCAAGGCATCTGCTCATGCAGGTTCTCCCAACTGTGTCAACAGCATCACGTCAAGCTCAGTCACCCCAACCTACACACACACACACCAATGCACCTACGCTCCCCCCATCCCCCATCCGAGCACCTGCATGATGCGCCCCATGTACTCTGTCAGGTCACGTCCTGCAACATCCAGACGCTGCACTGCGTGCGGCAGACTGTAGCCCTCATAGATGGGGACTGTGTGCGTCACGCCGTCTCCACTGTCGCACACAACACCTGTCGTGCGGCCGCTGGCATACAGGGACAGCACAGCCTGCAGACAAATGCAGGCCACAGCTTTAGAGGTCGGCAGGTGTTGAAGAGCAAATGTAGGGACAGCACAGCCTGCAAACAGGTGGGCCACAGTCTAAGAGGGCAACAGGGGTTCAAGAGCAAATACAGGGTCAGCCCATCCTGAAAACAAATGCAGGCCACAGCTTTAGAGGGTGGCAGGTGTTGAAGAGCAAACACAGGGACAGCACAGCCTGCAAACAGGTGGGCCACAGTTTAAGAGGGCGGGCAGGGGTGGAAAGGATGAACACGCAGGCTTCATGAAAGACGCTTAAAGCAGGGGCTGATCACCCCCCCCCCCCTTATGCTCTCGCGCAACCCGGGCGCCGAGAGTCTTAACTTGATGGGGACAAACTAGGCCATGCAACATTCCTTCTGCATGGAGGGAGCCTGCGGACGGAGCGAAGCGAGGGGCACTCCCGGCATGCTCCACTAGAGTCTTTCTTCTTTCATGACTTAGCTACATGTCAGCTACACTCTGGTTCCTGGCCGGAGGCCCCAGTTGTGGCTAGCCATGCTGCCTTGGCCACCAGTTGTAGGCCGTTCCTGATTTGGTCCCAACCGGCCTCCGAAGGCCGCAAGGCGGCCTACCCAAGGGTTACTCGTTGCCGGAAAAAGGTAACACTTTGCTCCAGATCAACGTCTGGTTGGAAACCAGGTCAAAGCCACAGTGAGGACCCCACCTGGATCGCCACATACATAGCCGGGACGTTGAAGGACTCAAACATGATCTGCGTCATCTTCTCGCGGTTAATTCTGCGTAGTGGGCACGGAGGGTGGAGCAGCGTCAGTGTGGCGGGAGAAGCAGCGTTGGTCAGGACCTGACGCGCGTCACTTGCTCCCACAAGGGCGCTGTTGTCTGACACCTCATCGGCAGAGGAGTCGGACGGAGGGTGCCAGGACGGGGCACCCTCAACACCAGGGGTAAGCGGAGATGGCGGGACGGGCAGGTACCGCCATCACTATAGGAGCATCCTTGCTCTGCCCTCTTGGCCCTTGAACAGCACCATTCCATCTGTACTCCTGTCAGACCTCAACGTGGGCTTCTACCAAAGCCCCTGTACCCATCATATAGTTTTATACTGTTCATGGCCGTGTAAGACCGCAGCTCATCCATGAGGGTGGTCATTCATGAATCCCCAGTGTCCTTTTTGAACCCAGGGTTGAGCCTTTCTTCACCTAAGGTTGGGCCTCTGCGACAGCCCCTGGCTCATTCTGTAATGCTGGGTGTGTTGCTGTCAGTGCTGACTGAAGCGCATGGCCTGGGTTGTTCGCACTTCAGGACACAGTTCATACCCTCCACTTGGGACCTACCAATGGGTAGATCCGTACATCCCCACACAAAGAACCCTTGCAAGCTCTGCTGATCCCCAGGCTCTTACCCTCAGCTGCTGTTGTTCCCTTTTGAGGGTTTTAGACTCCACAGTCTTGGTGCTTCTGGCAAAACTTTGTGCAGCAGGAAATCCTGCAGGCATGCTCCCAACCCTCAGACTGAAGGCGCAACTGATGGTTTCCCAGTACCGTCACCGTGTTCACACCTGCACCGTCCATTTCCACCTACTTGGGGTTTCTAGGGGCCTCCGTCAGCATGACAGGCCGCTGAGAGATGTCAACGCGCAGCTCATTGTCGAAGGTGTGGCGCCAGATAGCCTCCATCGCCTCCCTGACGGGCAGGAGGAGGAGCTGGGAGTGGGAGGCAAGCGCTAGGGGCAGGTACAGAGCGAGAGTAGACATGGAATGTTTTCAGACGACAACCAGAAGGGTTCAGCAGGCAGGTGCATTGTGACAGATCACATGCACGGACTGAGCTGGCACACAAAATATTAGTAATCAAATTGCAGTGACATTGAAGTTTTAAATGCACACAATAATACGTACAATCGTTCACACTCCAATATTCCAAATTCCGAGGAGCATCAGACATAAAAACAAACAATGAGAGAGAACAATCAACAACTGACAATGACAAGGAGTGCAGCAGGAGCTGACTCGATTATATTGCACAGGACCAACCAGGTTATCCCAGAGCTTGCTCTTATACAGACATCCACATAATACCATGCACTGAAGCAGCTCCCCCATGGCACAATACTAGTTCAGACTCGGATCGTTTTATCCAGGGGATGCAGCCTCAGAAGAGGACCAAGCGCACCAGTCTGTGATGATGCCGTGGGCGATGGGGTACGACAAGCTGAGAATACCCCTCTTAGCCTGCAGTTAGAATAATTTGGGAAGGGGGCAGCTGATGACACACAACACATGTCTTGATGAATGAATCCCCTGTTGCTGAGCACTTGATGATGCGGGCTCACCCTCCAGGCCAAACAACATGAAGACATGATGGACAGCAAACATCCTGGGAATATCAAAAAGGCAGAATTCTCACCTGAGCCTCGTCACCAATATAGAACTCCTGCAAGGGCAGAGAATTCAATCGCGTCGTTTAGCATCAGCTTTCCATGTCACATGGCATGCATGGCCTGTTTTCGACACCACCACCTTCAACAGTACGACTCTGATGAAATCCCTGTTATCCTGGGTCAGACTCCAAGACCGGGGTCTGGTGTATGGGGTCACCTCATGTCCATAATACCTGTGCACTGGGCATGCCTCTCCAACTGACTTCGCACCTTCTGCCCCATTCCAAGCATGGCCATCTGATGTCTGGGCCGGCCGATAACGCTAGAGAAGACGGACCGAGGTGCATCCTCGCCGGCAAAACCAGCCTTCACCATTCCTGAAGGGCACGGAAGGAACGATGGGTTGGAATTTCAAACGAAGGGATATACCCGCCAAGAACCCGTCAGCGACTCACCTGTTCCATTATCGCAGACGACACTGCGCGGAAATTAATGTGTTAATCAAGGTGAAGCTAAGAGTAGTGGTGAGAGAGGCAGTTAGCAAGATCTTTGCAATAACTTGCCATTGGTTTTCCTCGGCTGCCATTGCAACGTGACCTTGTAAAAAGGCCTAGCAGAGAGTAGTAATATGGCCCTCTGCGATCAAAAGGAAGATCGCTGTCGTTTGATTACTCCATACCGATTATAGCGATGAAATTGCTGAAATTTGATTTATAAATGAACGAAATAAACTTTAGTCCAGCCATGCAGCTTAATTGGACCATCATGTCAGGTTCCAGACTCCGATCACTATCCACCGACCGTCCATCAGATCTCACCAGTAGGAACAGGGAGGCAAGCGATGGATATGGACGGGACAACTCAAACCAGTGCCCGTTAGCTCGCCATGATGGGGTCGACACGCCTACGCCAACAATGGCCTGCCTAACGTCTGCCCCACCCACCCGCTCCCTAACTTCGAAATCGTGGCCCACTGCTCACGTCTCGCCCGATCTTCACCTGGACGACCTTGCGCCTCGATTCTTCTTGACGCCATCACTTGCACGAGTTTCGCCATTTAGAAATTCAAACAACGTAGAAGTGAGCCGTCTCTCCAGCGTGCATTCAGGACAAGTTACAGCAAAGCCACCATAACCTCCATAGATCACAGGCCCCAGTTGCTCCCCAGCGCAGAGCACCAGGCACATGCATATCCCTGAGCAGACAGCTACCATAACCTGCACCATATCAGCCAGACCTGATCTCCACTTTTGCCACCACCACCTCATCAGTCAACGCCAGCTCAGGCCACGTAAGCCCCTGGCTGCCTGGATCCCCCTAACACAAACCCACCGAACAATACAAAATCCAGAAATAAATAAATATAACGAGCTGAAAGTACTGCCTGCTGTGCTTTGCGAACCACGCTGCTGGATTCCCTGGGGCAGGACTCAGTTTGACCATGACCAGCCATGCATACCTTTCATGGCAGGTGTTTGTTTCAACAGCCATTACCAGCAAGGCATCCCTCCCAGCATGGCATGGTCTGCCTCATTGCACCAGGCAACACAAGGGCGCGAGGGGCTCTTCCTCATGCCCCTAGCAAAGATTCCACAAAAGATGCTGCTGCAGCGTCAAGCAACTGAAGAAGCCTTCATGGCTACATCTTGTGAGATGTGTCGCCGCCAGGCTCAGCAGGGCTTCCCAGGCCTCGTAAGCCCAGCTGAGATTTCTAGCACCAGTGCGGACCCGGAGATGGGCACCCCCAGGGAGAGATTCAGCCTCGGGCCTGGTGACCTAGCTGAGGTCCATGGCATCCGCCCCACCCTCCGCCTCTGCCCGCTCCCTCTGGATTACATGATACTTCTCCCTCAGAGGTGGCATCAGCACCGTCTTGTTCAAGAAAGTCTGTGAAAGAGAGGGGGGAAGAAATGAACATTTGATTTTGGCGGCTGGCTGCTGTTCAGGGTGGCCAGCGAAGCACACGGGAGAGCAGCAATCAGCACTTTCTCCCAGCTGCTGGGTGCAGTTGAAGAGGACTATGCAGGCAACTAGACAACAGGGACAGCGCTCCAAATGCAAGACCGGAGGCCATTGATACTCTGGGGCTCTCTCCTGCCTATCCGTCTCTTTCCCCTCAGTGGGGTGTTGGATACATGTGCATGTGAGGCGAGGAAGGTTCTCATGCTCTGTGGTTGTGTGTTAGTTGCCTGCCCAGGGGGGGCACTGACTACCGCTCGCTGAACTAGCGACTTAGCGACTAGCGGTTTAGTGCCTGCACCGATTAACAGGCACAAGTCCCATGCATCAAATCATTCAAATGTGATGCCCCGCTGGACTGGAAACACTTCTCATGCAAGGCTGTGAGAGCCACATACTGGAAAGATAGGGCCATGCAAAAAACAAATCACACCCACCTGGAAGGTTCTAGGGTCCCACCTGCCTTGAAGGGTCGAGGTTTAAAGGATCCCATCCACTGATCAGGGTTAAGGGTTTAGGGGTCGAGCCACCTTGAGGGGCTCAGGCATCACACACCTGGAAAGGTGCACAGTTTGCTGATCCCGTGATGTTCGACAGGGCGTCCACGGCGCGCAGGCATGAGCGCAGCATGTCCTCATGGCGGTCAATCTGCTCACAAGAGGCGAGGGAGGAGTGTGATACGAGGCTTTCAGGATCATGGGGGGCAATACTGAGGTTTTCAAGACCGCAGAGGTTTGACGACTAGAGATGTTTGTTTGAAGTTTTCAGGGAGTGGTATGAGGTTTTCAAGGCTGCCCAGGGCAATATGACATTTTCAATGCTGCAGAGGGTGGTAAAACGATTTCATGGCCGCAGAGGAGGTACGACGTTATCAAGCCTGCAGAGGGTGGTATGAGGTTTTTAAGGCCGCAAAGGGCAATATGACAGTTTGATCAAGGAGGTGGTGAACCTACTACGGCTCTCTGCGGCCCTGGAAAGGGCTGCAGAGAGCCGTAGTAGGTTCACCACCTCCTTGATCAAACTCCTCACCTCCCCCTTGACCGCGACACTCTCGACCCCTCCCCCCCCCCCCTCCCCTTCCCCCAAATCCACTTCATCCTCCTCACTTTTTGCTGGACACCCCATCTCCTCTCCTCCCGTCCATCCTCCCCTCCTCCTCTCCTCCCTGTCTATCCTCCCCTCCTCCTCTCCTCCCCGTCCACCCGCCTCACCTTCTCCCCTCCCTGTCCCTCCTCCTCTCCTCCCCATCCACTCCCCTTACCTCCTGCTTGACGGCGTCACTCTTGACCTTGGAGGTCAGTGTCTTCTCCAAGGGCCCCACAATGCGCTCCAGAGCACCCAGCACAGTGGAGGGCTCCGTACCCGCAAGCCGGCCCAGCAGCAGGTGCGCAGGCATCTTGACATCGTAGTGGTCCTAGGGCACAGAGGAGGAGGAGGAGGAGGAGAAGGGGGGAAGCAGTCAGTGCAAGGGGGAGGGGAGGCGAGGAGGGGCATTAGTTAGTATACAGGGGGAGGGAAGGGCGAGGGGACGAGAGGGAGAGGCAAACAGGGGGTGCGCAGTTAGTGCAAGGAGGGGGGGGCCAGGAGGGGCATTCGTGTATTTGCCAGTCTACAGGGGGAGGAAGGGGCAAGGCGAGGAGAGGGAAAGACAAACAGGGGGTCGGCAGTGCAAGGAGGGGGGGAGGCGAGGAGGGCATTAGTCAGTATACAGGGGGAGGAAGGGGCGAGACGACGAGGGGACAAGGCGAACAGGGGGTAGGCAGTCAGTGCAACGGGAGGGAGGGAGGGAGGGAGGGACGAGGCGACGAGGGAGAGAAGCGAACAGGGTGCAGGCAGTCAGTGCACCGGGAGGGGGGAGGCGAGGAGGGGCATAAGTCACTGCAGTCATTATACAGGAGGAGTGAGGGGAGAGGCAACGAGGGGCACACAGCCGGTCCACAAATGGCGCACAGCGGGGGAGGAGGGCAGGTTGTCAGGCCACAGGAGGGGGGCGAGGCGAGGAGTGGGGGGGGAGGGTGACAAGGGGGGAGGCCAGGAGGGAGGAGGCAGGCTAAGAGGAGGGACAGCACTGACAGGGCCCTTCAAATACTCTGTCAGTGAGAGGTTGGCGAAATTTTGTGCAAATCTGCCAGCGTCGTCCCCTTGTCCCATGCCTTCCCATCCTCACAACAAACCCGTCACACTTTCTACCGCCAGTGTTTCTTTCTCCTCATGACTCAGCTACATGTCAGCTACACTCTGGCTTCTGCTCGGAGGCCCCACCTGTGGCCAGCCATGCTGCCTTGGCCACCGGTCCTAGGCCGGTCCTGGTTTGTACCCCCACTGTGCGGCTTGCCAAAGGTGACTTGAGGCCCCAAAAATGACAGACTTCCTTCCGCCACCCAAACCATCCGTTAGCCCTCTCACCTGCAACCCACTCTCCAGATGTTGCATGAAGGTTGTCGCCTCCACCTGCGGCCGGCAGGCGTCCAGCAGGATGTCCATGCACTCAAACGCTGCCTTGCGCAGCTCCAGCCCATCGTCGATCTGGGGGGGATTCAGGGATAACGTCAGTGTGAACCGTCAACCTAAACGCAGCCTCGCGCAGCTCCAGGCTGTCGCCAATCTGCACATATGGCCACATGGGAGTCATGGACTCCGTAACCCTAACGGTAGCCTGTCTCACAACTCCAGCCTGTCCTCAATCTGCAGATTCTCCACATGGGAGTGTCAGGTTTGACGGGAGTTGGGCAAAAGAATCAATCCCTGAAAGCAGTCTTGTCCGGCTCCTGACCACTATATCTGTAGAGGGTGGCGTGAGGGTTCAATGAAGCGCTCCACCATGAGCTTGAACCTGTCGGAGCTCCCATTACCACATGCACCGGGTGTTCTTTCAGCAGGAACCCGATTGTTCCAAATCAGGCGGGGAAACTGTGACGCGATTGTTCCAAAGCAGGCGGTGTAAGTGTGACGCGATTGTTCCAAAGCAGGCGGTGTAAGTGTGACGCGATTGTTCCAAAGCAGGCGGTGTAAGTGTGACGCGATTGTTCCAAAGCAGGCGGTGTAAGTGTGACGCGATTATTCCAAATCAGGCGATGTAAGTGTGACGCGATTATTCCAAAGCAGGCGGTGTAAGTGTGACGCGATTATTCCAAATCAGGCGGTGTAAGTGTGACGCGATTATTCCAAAGCAGGCAGTGAAACTGTGACACGATTATTCCAAAGCAGGCAGTGAAACTGTGACGTGACTGTCAACCCACGCAAATCCCTCATCGACCCCCATCCATCCCAGCAGTTTCCACAGACATTTGCAGATCCAAGAAGACCCCCACGTTACCTACCGACCCCCGCCGCACCCCATCGATACCCATAAACACCTGCAGATCCTCACATATTCCCGCAGATCCCCTGAGGCCACCGTACATGCCCAAATATCCCCATGAAGTTCCACAGATCCCCGTAGATCCACACCAATTCCCACATCCGTGCAGATTCCTGCAGACCCACCATGTGCTTGAAGGGCCCCAGGTCCACCCCTGACCATACCTGGCCGCACCACTGCCTGCTGTTCTTGAAATTCTCTACAGGCAACCTCTACAGGCGACCTTGGTTAGGTGCTGCAGATCCTACAGACCTCCGCAGATCCCCATACCTCCCCGTATATACACACAAATCCCCACAGATCCCCATACCTCCCCGTATATTCCCACAGATCTCCACAGATCCCCATACCTCCACATATATTCACACAAATCCCCACATCCCCATACCTCCCCATATAGTCCCACAGATCTCCACAGATCCCCATACCTCCCCGTATATTCACACAAATCTCCACAGATCCCCATACCTCCACATATATTCACACAAATCCCCACATCCCCATACCTCCCCATATAGTCCCACAGATCTCCACAGATCCCCATACCTCCCCGTATATTCACACAAATCCCCACATCCCCATACCTCCCCGTATAGTCCCACAGATCTCCGCAGATCCCCATACCTCCCCGTATATTCACACAGATCTCCACAGATCCCCATATCTCCACATATATTCACACAAATCCCCACATCCCCATACCTCCCATATAGTCCCACAGATCTCCACAGATCCCATACCTCCCCGTATATTCACACAAATCTCCACAGATCCCCATACCTCCACATATATTCACACAAATCCCCACATCCCCATACCTCCCCATATAGTCCCACAGATCTCCACAGATCCCCATACCTCCCCGTATATTCACACAAATCTCCACAGATCCCCATACCTCCCCGTATATTCCCACAGATCTCCGCAGATCCCCATACCTCCCCGTATATTCACACAAATCCCCACATCCCCATACCTCCCCGTATGTTCCCACAGATCTCTGCAGATCCCCAAACCTTCCCGTATATTCTCGTAAGTCCCCACATCCCCCCAGACCCACCGTGTGCTTGACGGGCCCCAGGTCCACCCCCCTGACCATGCCTGGCCGCACCACTGCCTGCTGTCCTTGTGATTCTCTACAGGCGACATTTGTCAGGTGCTGCAGTTCCCACAGATCTCCGCAGATCCCCATACCTCCCCGTATATTCACACAAATCCCCAAACATTCCCACATCCCCCCAGACCCACCGTGTGCTTGAAGGGCCCCAGGTCCACCACCCTGACCATGTCTGGCCGCACCACGGTCTGCTGGTACAGCAGAGGCAGCAGCGCAGGCAGGTGACCCGATACCTGGGGGAGGCGAGGGGTCAGAGGGAGGAGGCAAAGGTTGGACGTTGCCTTGATTTGTACCCGATACCTGGAGGAGGCGAGGGGTCAGGGGGGGGAGGGGTTAAGGTTGGCCGCTTCCTTGATGTCCACCTGTACCAGTACCAGGTGCCGGTGGGTAATGACCGTAATAAGGAAGCTCATTGAAAAAAAATAGGAGTTCAAGGGTTTGGAAAAGCGGACTTGAAGGGATGTTGCTTTCAATGGGTATCTAGCCCAAGGACTGGAGGCGCAAGCCAAGGCCAGTGGAAGCGCTGTTCATGGCATGCTGTATTTACGGGACATGTCTGGACAAATCCGCAGCCAAACGCATGTACAGACCCCTCCCACACCATCCATTAAGCCTGTGTGGGTGTTGCCCCTCCCCCCTGTCCCTCCTCACCCCCTGCCCCTCCTAAACCCCTCTGACCCCCCCCACCGCCCTTCCCCTCCTCCCCCCCCCTATCCCCCTCCTCCTGCCCCTGCCCCTCCCCTTCTCCTCCTCCTGTCCCTTCTAAACCCCCCTGCCCCTCCCCCTTCCCCTCCTCCTGCCCCTCCTCCTTCCCCTCCCCTTCCAATGCCCCTCCTCCTGCCCCTCCCCACCCCCTGCCCCTCCTCCTGCCCCTACCCCTTTCCCCTCCCCTACTCCTCCCTACCCCTCCCCTTGGCCCCCCCCTGCCCCCTGCCCCCTCCCCCATTCCCCCTGCCTCCGTGTCCTCACCAGAGGTGGTTTATGATGTGCGGCTGCTGAGAGCGCCACCACTGCCGATCGGCGCACATTGCGGTCCTGGTCCGACATGAGGGATAGGAAGTCCAGCAGCGAGGAGGACAGGTGGGCATCCACGGGGTGCGGGCGCTCAACAACGGCATACTTAATGGCAGAGACAACCTGGAGAGGGGGATGGGAAGGGAGAACAGCATACTTAATGGCAGAGGCAACCTAGAGAGGGGGGTGGGAAGAGCGCTCAACTGCGGCGTACTTGATGGCAGAGGCAACCTGGAGAGGGGAGGGAGGGGTCAGCAACAATATACTTAACTCTGAGTCAATCTGGGTTAGGGGGTGGGAGGGGTCAGCAACAACGTGCTTGATGGCAGAGATTGCCTAGAGAGTGGGGTGGAGCTTGCGCGGGGGATCAAAAACAACATGCATGATGAGAGAGATAAACTAGAGGGAGGGGTGGAGGGTCGGGAGGGGAGCGTGCACGGGGTGTGGGCACTCAACAACAGCGTAGTAGCGTACTTCATGGCAGAGGCAACCTATACAGACTTTGTTTGCTCCCCCTTCGTTCAACCCACTCCCTCAGGGCCTGTTATTGTTCCTCTTGTCTCTTTTGTTCTTACCACTGATCGTACGTTTGCCGAGGGCGCCGCAACGCGTGCCCGCAGTTCCGCAAGCACAGGCGCCGGGTGTAGCAGCGCCAGTCGTCCCAGGCACTCAGCCAGGACGTTGCGACACTCCTCCTCGCCGTCACAGTTACTGAGCAGCAGCTGCAGCACCTGACCCAGGTCACCTGAATGGGATCGAAAGAAAAGGGATCAGGAGAAAGAGGGGTAGTGGGAAAGGGGGTAGGATGAGAAAGAGGCGAGTAGAAAGGGGTAGCAGACAGGGGGTAGGAGCCATGAGAAATGAGGAAGGTGGTAGCGTGATGAATGTGAGAGAGAAAGGAGCAGATGGTAGTAATGTAGACAAACGAAGGGGAAGGAGTTGGGGGGGGGGGAATTGGGGGATGACGAAATGTATTAGTGGGGAATAAGGAGAGGGGGACACGTCTCGCCCTGGATGAGAATTCTCTTGCCCTCCAACCACACCTAAAGAACAAAAACATCAGCCCGCCTCACCTTCAGACAACTGCATCTTGGCCTGCTGCCCTGCCGCCCCCCCAATGGTGGCCAGCACCTCGCCCAGGGATTGCAGCAGCAGGTACTGCCTCTTTGGCGCGCTGGCGGTACTGCTAATGGAAGTGAGCACGCTGAGAAGAGCAGCAGGAGGGGGGGGCATGTTCAGCAGCAGCAGCAGCAGCAGTACATATTGTCACAAAGGCACACTGGCGTTGCTGCTGATGAAAGTAGGCAGGTGAAAGGGGCAGCAGGAGAGGGAGAGGGGGGGGGGAGGGGGGATGTTCAGCGTCAGCAGCAGAAGCAGCAGCACATATTGTCACAGTGGCGCACTGATGCTGCTGCTGATGAAAGCAAGCAAGTGAAAGGAGCAGCAAGAGAGGGGAGAGGGGAGGGGGATCTCAAAAGCAGCAGCAGTAGTTACTGCTTCTTGGGCGCGCTTGCGTGCTGCTGATGGAAGCAAGCATGCTGAAAGGAGCAGGAAGAGGAGGGAGGGGGAGATGGGGTGTTCAGCAGCAGCAGGTACTCCCTCTTGAACGCGGGTGATACTGCTAATGGAGGCAAGGACACTGAAAGGAGCAGGAAGAGGATGGAGGAGGGGGGGGGGGGGGGGGGTAGATTGGTAGAAGACCAGATCCATTCCCCATTGGCAATAGGCAAGACCAGATCCATTCCCCAGGCAAGACCAGATCCATTCATCCCTGGCCAGACCATAAGGCAAGACCAGATCCATTCCCCACTTGCAAAAGACTCCTTTCCTCCACCCCTGAAGGTAAAGGATCAGCAGAAACCCTCCATGGTGTTGAAATATTCTCCTCCATCCCCCACAGGTAAAATATCAGCTCTAACCTCAAGTGGTAAATAATCCAGTGGATAGAGACTCCCCTCACCCCCCTACCTTGGAAGGTAGCACAGTATGCCCCTCTTCCTTGGTAGGTAGCACGGTATGCCCCCCTACCTTGGAAGGTAGCACGGTATGCCCCTCTTCCTTGGTAGGTAGCACGGTATGCCCCCCTACCTTGGAAGATAGCACGGTATGCCCCCCTACCTTGGAAGGTAGCACGGTATGCCCCCCTACCTTGGAAGGTAGCACGGTATGCCCCCCTACCTTGGTGAGTAGCACGATATGCCCCCCTACCTTGGAAGGTAGCACGGTATGCCCCCCTACCTTGGAAGATAGCACGGTATGCCCCCCTACCTTGGAAGGTAGCACGGTATGCCCCCCTACCTTGGAAGGTAGCACGGTATGCCCCCCTACCTTGGAAGGTAGCGCGGTATGCCCCCCTACCTTGGAAGGTAGCACGGCATGCCCCCCTACCTTGGAAGGTAGCACGGTATGCCCCCCTACCTTGGAAGGTAGCACGGTATGCCCCCCTACCTTGGTAGGTAGCACGATATGCCCCCCTACCTTGGAAGGTAGCACGGTATGCCCCCCTACCTTGGAAGGTAGCACGGCATGCCCCCCTACCTTGGAAGGTAGCACGGTATGCCCCCCTACCTTGGAAGGTAGCACGGTATGCCCCCCTACCTTGGAAGGTAGCACGATATGCCCCCCTACCTTGGAAGGTAGCACGGTATGCCCCCCTACCTTGGTAGGTAGCACGATATGCCCCCCTACCTTGGAAGGTAGCACGGTATGCCCCCCTACCTTGGAAGGTAGCACGATATGCCCCCCTACCTTGGAAGGTAGCACGGTATGCCCCCCTACCTTGGAAGGTAGCACGGTATGCCCCCCTACCTTGGTAGGTAGCACGGTATGCCCCCCTACCTTGGAAGGTAGCACGGTATGTTCCCACACACGACGCCTCCTAGCGCCAGGCTGGCCGCGCTCTTCGTATCCTCGTTCTCGCTAGACAGGGAGGCCGTGATGGCAGCCTCCACCTAAAGGGCAGCAGAATGAAGCGAGGAGGTGGGTGGGGGGCAGGAGGCATCGAAGACAGCCGCAGGGGGGGAGGGATGCATCAATAAGAGAGTGCAGAGGAGATACAAAAAACTGTGCACAGTTTGTGTGTCCTCGCTCTCACTTGACAGGGAAGCCGCAATGGCAGCCTTAACCTAAAGGGCAGCAGAATGAGGCGGGCGGGGGGGGGGGGGGTAAGCATCAACAACCGGGTGAGTGACAACAGCCGGGAAGCGAGGGAAATACGGCAACTGGCCGCTTTTGTTTGCTACACCTGCAAGTAGTTCAGACCACACCTTCATGCAAGGTGTGAGGAAAGGCAGATGCACCTCTCTCCAGGCGTTGCACATATTACACTACCGACAAATTTCACTTATTACACCATGTCGTACTTACAACACCATGTCGCACTTATTACACTTTATTGCACTTATTACACCATGTTGCACTTACAACACCATGTTGCACATACAGTACCGGTATCACACTATGTTGCACACATTACACTATATTGCACTTATTACACCATGTTGCACTTACAACACCATGTTGCACATACCGTACCGGTATCACACTATGTTGCACATATTACACTATGTCGCACATATTACACTATCTGAAGGTTGCACGTGTTACACAGTTGACTGGACCGGCCGTGTCGGCCCGCTGCCCTGCTCACCTGGGGCATGCCGCTGAGGTCATGCCTGCGCCCGATCTCCCCCAGGCAGAGAAGCGCCAGCCTTTGGTTGACCTCCCCACCCGCACCCGCAGCGGCGAGCTTCTCCAGAAGCCTAGAAGAACAGCAGCAGGCAGCAGCAGCAAACTTAGAATTATGATCAGCACCATCAGCAGCAGCGGCACCATCATCATCATCAGGAGCATGAGCATGAGCATGAGCAGCACCACCATCAGCATCAGCATCAGCATCAGCACGAATAGTAGAAGCAGCAGCAGCAGCATGAGCACGAGCATGAGCAGCAGCATGAGCACGAGCATGAGCAGCAGCATGAGCACGGGCATGAGCAGCAGCATGAGCACGGGCATGAGCAGCAGCATGAGCTCGAGCATGAGCAGCAGCATGAGCAGCAGCATGAGCAGCAGCATGAGCACGGGCATGAGCAGCAGCATGAGGACGAGCATGAGCAGCAGCATGAGCACGAGCATGAGCAGCAGCATGAGCACGGGCATGAGCAGCAGCATGAGGACGAGCATGAGCAGCAGCATGAGCACGAGCATGAGCAGCAGCATGAGCACGGGCATGAGCAGCAGCATGAGGACGAGCATGAGCAGCAGCATGAGCACGAGCATGAGCAGCAGCATGAGCACGAGCATGAGCAGCAGCATGAGCACGAGCATGAGCAGCAGCATGAGCACGGGCATGAGCAGCAGCATGAGGACGAGCATGAGCAGCAGCATGAGCACGAGCATGAGCAGCAGCATGAGCACGAGCATGAGCAGCAGCATGAGCACGAGCATGAGCAGCAGCATGAGCACGAGCACGAGCATGAGCAGCAGCAGCAGCGAGAGATCAGCTGGTCAGCTTCATGAAGAGTAGCAGCAGCAGCAGCAGCAGCAGCAGCAGCAGCAGCAAAATAAAATGAAGCCAGCGGGTATCGGTCTCCTCGAAAATGACGAAGCACCACGGAACGGACAGCCACTTCGAATCTGGGCAGTCAGGAACTACGGACAAAAACCTGACACTTTATAAGCTAACACGCTGTTCAGCTTCTGGCTACCTTATACCAGTAGGTGTGCCCCCTCAGGGACCCAAGATCCAGTATTTTGACAAGAGCGAGTCTGACTAAAAAAACGGCCACCACCAATACAACAACAACAAAACATGAGGGACAAAAAAATGTGAGGGACAGCCAGCGATCGGACAGCCCGCAAAGGCCCGTCCCAACGCCTGTCCCCGCCACAGAGCACCCGCCACCCAGACCCACATGCCAGCCGTCGCCTGCACCTCAGCTGTGCTGGCCGCGCAGCACTGCACCGCCACGCCCAAGATCCAGGGTTTTGATATTTGCGCATCTGACAAAAACCCCGTCCCTAACCCGCACAACAAGAAAAACATGTTAGGGATAGCCAGTGATCAGACAGCCCGCAAGTGCCCGTCCCAACGCCTGCCCCCGCCTCCCATCCCCGGCCACCCAGACCCACCTGCCAGCCGTCGCCTGCACCTCCGCAGTACTCGCCGCGCAGCACAGCACCGCCACGCACTGCGCTACGCTGCGCTGCGCCTGCCGGCCTGCATCGCGCGAGGCGCCCGCCTCGAGCAGCCGCGGCAGCAGCGCCTCCGGGGAGCTACTAGAACCTGGGCCGCTGGCGCTGCCCAGCGCGGCAAAGAAGGCCTGCAGCGACTCGAGCGCTGCGCCCTGGAGCAGCGGGCTACGCACCATGGACATGGCCTGGGGGAGAACCTACAGGGGGCAGGAAAAGGGATAGGTAAGCCGTGCATGGACATGGCCTGGGGGAGAACCTACAGGGCCAGGAGAGGGGATAGTTAAGCCGAGCATGGAGTGCCATGCAGATGTGCCATGCAGATGTCAAATTTAGCTGAAGGTAGCTGAGAGCTACCTCAGTGCTATCGCAGCACCAGGCTGACCGCTTTACAGCTGTTCCCGTTGTGTGTTCTACAATTTACTGAGACTTGAAGAAAGGGGGAGAAGAGGACGTCGAGCAGAAAGAGGCGGGACGGATGGAACGGGGGGAGGCATGCTCGCACGGACACACACGCCTGATCTCACCCCTTTGGTGTAAGCCAAGGCTGCTACATGGGACAACACAACGGCGCAGCTGACTTGCAGCCGAAGTGACACAGCCCCAGCACTACCGCCTTGCCACCTCCCGGCCAGCGCCTCGTCAGCATACCCAAAACCATACATCGTAACTCACTGATCCCACCAATCAATCACCATGAACAGCATCAACAAAAAGCATTCAACCGCAAGGGTCGTCTCACGCTATCCTGCCCCCTCGCCTGCAACCGCCTCTTCACCTTGTCAGTTACTGTCTCTGCAATCTTCGTCTTCTAGGGTTAAGGGTTACGTTCTCACCTTATCGGCCACTGTCTCGGCAATCTACTGCTGCTAGGATTCAACGTTATGGTCTCACCTTATCGGCCACTGTCGCGGCAATCTTCTTCTGCTGCTCTATGAGCGTCACGAGGAAGCGCAGCGCCAGTGATGCGAGCGGGAGCTCTGCATCCGTGATGAGGGTGGCGGCCTCGTCAATGGCAACCAAGGCGCTCGCACGATCCAGGGACTTGCCATACTTTCCAGTGAGGGCCTAGGAGGGGAGGGGGGGAGGGGTCATAGGGTTCATAGGGGAGGTACTGGGGGCTGGGGAAGGGGGCTAGGGGCTAGGGGCCAGAGGTCAAAGGGGAACCACTGGGGGCTGGGGAAGGGGGCTAGGGACTAGGGGCAAGGGGGAGGGGGAAAGGGGTCAAAGGGGAGGTACTGGGGGCTGGGGAAGGGGACTAGGGGCTGGGGGTAAGAGGGAGAGGTCAAAGGGGAGGCACTGGGGGCTGGGGAAGGGGGCTAGGGGCCAGGGGGGAAGGGGTCAAAGGGGAGGCACTGGGGGCTGGGGAAGGGGGCTAGGGGCCAGGGGTAAGGGGGAGATGGTCAAAGGGGAAGCACTGGGGGCTGGGGAAGGGGGCTAGGGGCTGGGGGTAAGGGGTCAAAGGGGAGGCACTGGGGGCTGGGGGCCAGGGGGGGGGGGGTCAAAGGGGAAGCACTGGGGGCTGGGGAAGGGGGCTAGGGGCTGGTGGCCAGGGGGAGAGGTCAAAGGGGAGGCACTGGGGGCTGGGGAAGGGGGCTAGGGGTAAGGGGGTAAGGGGTCAAAGGGGAGGTATTGGGGGCTGGGGAAGGGGGCTAGGGGCTGGGGGCAAGGGGAAGAGATCAAAGGGGAGGCACTGGGGGCTGGGGAAGGGGGCTAGGGGCAAGGGGTCAAAGGGGAGGCACTGGGGGCTGGGGAAGGGGGCTAGGGGCCAGGGGCAAGGGGGAGGGGGCAAGAGGTCAAAAGGGAGGCACTGGGGGCTGGGGAAGTAGACTAGGGGCAAGGGGCAAGGGGTAGGGGGGAAGGGGTCAAAGGGGAGGTACTGGGGGTTGGGGAAGGGGGCTAGGGGCTAGGGGCAAGGGGGACGGGGAGGGGGGGGGGGGCAAAGGGTAGGTACTGGGGGCCGGGGAAGGGGAGGTACTGGGGGCAAGGGGAAGGGGCAAGAGAGAGGTACTGGGTGAGAGGTACTGAGATTTAGGCAGGGTGAGGGTGGGGTAGGGGAAATCAAGAGGAAGGGACTGTGAGGGCCTGAGGGGGAGGATTGGGGAAGGGGAGGTATTAAAAGCTAGGGGAAGGGGGAAAGGGGGAGGTTCTGCCCCCCCCTACCTGCTCTGTGCCCTAATGGTCTAACAACCCTCTCATCCTCACTCTCAGCCCCACTCCCCCACTTCTCCGCACCCTTACCTCCAGGGCTTGTAGGGACGCCTGCCTCAGCATGCGGTTGGCCTTGCGAAGGAAGCTGGTCAGCTCCACAAGGACGGGCTCCAGAACCGATGACACGTCCGCAGCTGCACGACTGGAGGCACAAATGGTGGCCAGGGCGCGCACCTGTCATGAGGGGGGAGGGGGGAGGAGATGAAGGACGGAAGAGGAGTTGGGAAGGAAGAGGGAGGATGGAGTCATTACAGGGGAGGAGGAGAAAGGGAAGGAGGTAGGGGAGAAGGTAAGGAGAAAGGAAAGAGGAGAGGAGTGGAACAAAGCAAAGAGAGGAGAAAGTGGAGAGGATAGGAGAGGAGTGGAGTGGAGATGAAAGGACAGCAAAGAGAGGAGAGTGTTCTTACATATAAGCCCCAGATATAAACCTCCATATTGGACAAACGGCAGAGTGCAGAGTCACTAGTAATTTATATTTTCATAGATGGATGATCCCATTCTCCATCAACCTTAAGCCACGCAACCCATCCATGCACCAAGGACATCGTCTGGTGACCTTGCTGCACAGCCTGTCAAGCAGCACTTGACAGAACCTTGGTCACCTCGGCATATGATCCCATCACCCATTAACCCGAAGCCACGCAACCCATCCTCGCACCGAGGGCATCGTCTGCGACTTTGGCTGCACAGCCTGTTAAGGAAAACTTGGAGAACCTCGGTCACCCCAACATATGATCCCATCACCAATCAACCCTAAGCCAAGCAACCCATCTACGCACCGCAGGTAGTCTGGTGACTTCGTTGCGCAGCCTGTCCAGCAGCACTTGGAGGACCTTGGGTACCTCTACGGGAATCTCGTCAGCCAGGAGGGCAATGCAGGTGGCCATGGCGGTGATGGCTGCCTCCTTGACCTCCTTCAGGGGTCACAGGACAAATTAAGAGTGAAGGGTGGTGGATGAATGGCATTGGGGGGCGGTAAGGGGAGGCTGAGTCACCCTGGCAGAACCAGTCGCTTCCCCAAAGGCAGGAGGGGGGGGGATACGGTAGGCAATTGATGGTTTCGGGGCTTGATAGGGGGGTCCACACCCCACACACCTCCACCAACAAATAAAGCAAATCTCTCTCTGTAGCAAATGCGAGGCCCGAATGGCAGGGCTATGAGGACTTGTGCAACTTTCTGCATATTTGTAAAATCACTTTGAAGCTCAACTTGATAGAACGGACACCTTTCGGTAATACTGAAGCCTTGTACACGATTACACTCCCGGTACAAGGTTCATTAGTTTCATCCTGTGTTCAGGGTTTAGGGAAGACACACTGTGCAACGGGTTGTAGGTTAAGGGTTTAGGGAAGACACACTGTGCAACGGGTTGTAGGTTAAGGGTTTAGGGAAGACACACTGTGCAACGGGTTGTAGGTTAAGGGTTTAGGGAAGACACACTGTGCAACGGGTTGTAGGTTAAGGGTTTAGGGTTAAGGGAAGACACACTGTGCAACGGGTTGTAGGTTAAGGGTTTAGGGAAGACACACTGTGCAACGGGTTGTAGGTTAAGGGTTTAGGGAAGACACACTGTGCAACGGGTTGTAGGTTAAGGGTTTGGGGAAGACACACTGTGCAACGGGTTGTAGGTTAAGGGTTTAGGGAAGACACACTGTGCAACGGGTTGTAGGTTAAGGGTTAAGGGAAGACACACTGTGCAACGGGTTGTAGGTTAAGGGTTTAGGGAAGACACACTGTGCAACGGGTTGTAGGTTAAGGGTTTAGGGAAGACACACTGTGCAACGGGTTGTAGGTTAAGGGTTTAGGGTTAAGGGAAGACACACTGTGCAACGGGTTGTAGGTTAAGGGTTTGGGGAAGACACACTGTGCAACGGGTTGTAGGTTAAGGGTTTAGGGAAGACACACTGTGCAACGGGTTGTAGATAAGGGTTTAGGGAAGACACACTGTGCAACGGGTTGTAGGTTAAGGGTTTAGGGAAGACACACTGTGCAACGGGTTGTAGGTTAAGGGTTTAGGGTTAAGGGAAGACACACTGTGCAACGGGTTGTAGGTTAAGGGTTTGGGGAAGACACACTGTGCAACGGGTTGTAGGTTAAGGGTTTAGGGAAGACACACTGTGCAACGGGTTGTAGGTTAAGGGTTTAGGGAAGACACACTGTGCAACGGGTTGTAGGTTAAGGGTTTAGGGAAGACACACTGTGCAACGGGTTGTAGGTTAAGGGTTTAGGGAAGACACACTGTGCAACGGGTTGTAGGTTAAGGGTTTCGGGTTAAGGGAAGACACACTGTGCAACAGGTTGTAGGTTAAGGGTTTAGGGTTTAAGGCAGACACATTGCGCACCTGGTCCTAGGTTTTGAGTTCAGGCCAGACACACTGCCCACCTGGTCTTGGTCCTGGGCGCTCAGCCTGACCATGATGGCCTTGAACAAGGGCTGCACCAGCGGCTGCAGTGCGGGCGCAACACAGCTGCCTGCCGCAGGAGCAACCACCACCACCAGCTGCTCACACACGCGGACCGCCTCGGCAGACACCTGCAGAGGGGTAGGGGGAGATGTGGAGGGGTAAAAGCAGAGGGGGGAAGACACACAACTGGCTGAGGCCGCCGTAGGTGATACCATCATTTCCAGCTGCTCACACACAAGGACTTCTGTAGCAGGTGCCGTTATGGCAAGGGGGGGGAGAGGCTGAAAAATAAAAACGATCCAATTTGAACTCGAGGGGACCCAAATCCTGCTCCTCCATGACCTACGGAGTGACAAGCAAGTAATTCACCTGTAATCATTTGACTACCTAATAAGATTCCGATGAGAACCCCAACTCCAATTCCAATTAAGGTTCATTGGTGTCGGGAGATGGGCGGCTCAGGCGGAGGTGATAAGAACGTGTCCACGCAGGGCCACCCAGGAAGCATCATCACTACCAGCTGCTAAAACACACCCCTCACCCCCCCCACACACATGCCCCTACCCACCTTGTAGTATCGCTCCCCAGCTGCCGCAAACACCGCTGCCGACAGCGTCTTCACGTGCGGCTGAAAAGCTGCCGGGGGGCTGGAGGCCAGGAGCTGGCGCAGGAAGGACAGCGCCTCGATCTTGAGGTTGCTGTGTCCACCCTTGTCCTGAACATGGGAACAAGGGGCATTGACGGAGGGAGGGGCTGGTGAGAGGGGGTGAGGGAGACCGGGAGTTGGCACTGGAAGGAAAGGGCCTCTATCTTAAGGTTGCTGTGTCCACTGTAGCCCTGATTATGACCATACAGGACAGGGCAGGGCAAAATAAAGGCGGGGGTAGTTTTTTTAAGGAGGTAAGAGAAAAGGCAGGGGAGGTCTGTAAGGGACTCAGGAAGGACAGGGCCTTCATTTTGAGGCAGCTGCGCCCATTATTGTCCTGACAATGGGAACAAGAGACATGTAGGAGAGGGGCCGGTGAGAGGGGGCCAGGGAGTTAAGTAGTTGGCGCAGGCAAGATAGAGCCTCAATCTTCAGGCAGCAGTGTCAACGCTTGTCCTGACAATGGGAAAAAGCGAATGAGGGCTGTGGAACAGAGGAAGGATAAAAACGATGAGGGTGGAGACTTACAGAACCCCAGTCACGGTACCATGAAACTTAAACCCCCTTTGGGAGAAACGGCTTCCCCCCCTTGCCCTCCGCCCCTTGTGGCCCCTGTCGGCACGCCTCCCCCCCCATCCGCCTCTGCCCCTCACATGTAGTGCCTACCCCCCGCCCCTGCCCTCCCCCCTCCTCCCAACCCTTGATGCCCCTACATTTAGAGCCTGAATGACGCCGGGCACAAGGAGGGCCGCCTGCTCCGCAACGCATCCCGGCAGTACGTCCACCAGCTCCCTCAACACACCCAGCACGCCCACGCGCGTCTTGGGGGACTTGACCTTGAGGCCACGCGCACACAGACGCAGCGTCGCTGGGGTGTCCGCTCGCAGCAGGGCCAACGGGCTGCCAGGGAAAGGCAGGCAGGTGAAGAGGGGGGGGAAGGGGGAGGCGCAGATAAGCAACATCGTGAGAATGTGCGCTCGCAGCAGGGCCAGTGGGCTGACAAGGGAAGGTGTAGCGCCCCGGGATGCTACTGAGGGGTATGAAGAGGTGATGCTTACCTACAATTTTGTGAGGCATTAGGTAGGGAATTGTAGCGTCCCTGGATGCTACTGAGTCTAAGGCTATACAGATGTACATGCTTTACGCCTATGTAACGGACAGTGTATCGTATCTTGAGGATATGTTGAGGAGACACTGACAGTACTGAGCATGGCGGGGCTCTTTACACTACAACACTCTGAAACATATTCAACGTAATAGCAGAGCGCTACAAGGAGGTAGGTGAGAGGCAGGGGGGAGGGGCAGACACAGCGTCACAGGGGCATCTGCTTGCAGCAGGGCCAACAGGCCGCGAGGGAAGGCAGGCAGGTGAGGAGGGGGGTGGGGGCAAGGAAGAGGAATGTGTGTGGGGGGGGGGAGGGGGGGCGCACACGCAGCGTTGCGGGAGTACCTGCTCGCAGCATGGCCAGCGGGCTGTGAAAAGCAGAGGCAGGCAGGCAGACAGGCAGGCAGGCAGACAGGGGGGCAGGCAAGCAGGCAGGAGGGGCAGCGAGTAACGCATGTGAGGAATCCCGCCTGTTGGCCTATCCCTGTCTCTCACACACATTCACACACCTGCCAAGGCCCTTGTCGTTTCATACCTCCTGCCTCACCCCTCTGGCACAAACACTACTCCACACATATTCACACACCTGGCAGGGTCCTCTGTCGAGTACCCGCGCCCCGCAGCTGCAATCTGCTGAGTCAGCATAACGTACGCTCCGAAGACGTCATGCAGCACGTTTTCCTCCCGCTCACGGAACCTGACAGAGCAGGGGGGCGTGAGGGGATAAGAAAATGAGACAGGCCCTGCACCCTTCATGTATCTTGACCGGAATCTGTCAGGGCAGGGGGCAGGGGGGATACAAAGCAAACCCTGATCCCCAAGTCACTATACCCTGACTAGAAAATCTGTCAGACTACGAGGTCATAGGGTGAGATGGGGCGGGGAAACCTACATGGAGAGCCCAAGACCCCAGGCCGAAGGCCCTGACCGGAAAATGGGGCAAGAAGATGAGGCAAACAAACACTACCTTTTACCCCAACTCGTACAGGAGTCCTGGGGAAACAGGAATCCTAGCACAGTTACCATGCAGGGTCTAGGGTGAAACCACTCATATGCTGTAAAGATACGTCAATGTCAGAGAGAATGTACGAGCTGATGCCGATCGAGTAAGAGATCGAATATATCTCAATGTCAGAGAGACTGTACGAGATTATGCCGATCGAGTAAGAGATCGGATAGATCTCAATGTCAGAGGGAATGTACGAGCTTATGCCGATCGAGTAACAATTCATTGGTCAGTCGGGGTTCATGCATACCTCGCAGCCAGAGGCTCGGCGGTTGCGCGGTACAGCTCGGGGATAGCGTCTGGGTAGGCCTGCGTGGTGGCTGCCAGGCACTTGGCAGCTGCACGCCGGACCTTCCAACTCATGTCCTCGTCGTCAGAGTACTCGTCGCCACTGCCGTCACTGAAGAGGTGTGGGGCGGGGCGAAGTGGGGTGGGGAGGAGTGGGAGGGGCGACAGAGGCGGCGTGAGGTGGTGCTGGGGGGGTGGGGTGACAGAGGCGGCGTGGGGTGGTGCCGTGGGGTGGGGTGGGGTGGAGTGGAGTGGGGTGGGGTGCAATGGGTAGCAGAAAAGAGGGGAAGGGGCTGGGATGGTGGGGCGGGTAGGGCGGGGTGGGGTAAGGCAGGGCGACAGAGGAGATGCCAGATTGAAAGCGGAGGCAAGGTCAGATACTCAGATGGGGTAGGCAGATGTCGGATGGGGCGAGGAAACAGAGGAGGGGTCAAATTACAAGACAGATGTGTGGTCAGGGGGGGGAGAGGGCGGAGCGGCAGAGGGGGGTGAATTAAAAGTTGGATACGTGGCGCCAGGGGCAGGCAGGCAAGCGAATGCAAATAAAAACGAGCGTTGAATGATGATTCCTTTTCCTGTCCTCTTCAATGTCATGTTCATGGCCTTAATACTGGTCTGACGAGGCCTGCAGGAGTCACAACAGTCCCTGAATCTACCCCCATCTCACTGTTCCTCCCCTTTTGACATCCCCTCCTACCCCCCACCCCCCACTCTACTCTTATCCTCCCATCTTTCACTCCCCTCCCGCCTCTTCCCCCCTTTCGCCCTCCATCCTCATTCCCCTCCCCCCGTCCCCCTCTCTCCAACTCGATCCCCCCCTCTCCTCCCTCCCTATTCTCCCCAAACAAATAGAACCTCTGACCATCCTCATCCTCATCACCGCCCCCCTTTCCCTCCTACCCATCCCTCTGTCTACGTGTCCCCTTCTCTCCTATCACCCTGAATCCACATCCTCACTGTCATCATCATGGCCTCTCCCTTCCCTGTTATACTCAATACGGCCCCCCCTCCTACCCCCGTCCCCGAGCCTCTCTCTCACCCTCCAACCTCATCCTCGTAATCCTTGTCGTCACCCAACTCAGCCCCCTCCCCAGTTACCCCCCCCCCCCTTCTCCTTACATCCCCCCCCCCATCCTAACCCCCTCCCCGGCCTCTACCCTCATAGCCCCTTCCCCATCCTCTCACCCCCCATTCCTTCTCCGTCCTCTCACCCTCCGTCTTCATCCTCCTCATTATCATTGTCGCCGTTGCCCGCATCTGCCCTCTTTCCCCTATCCTCTCCCCCTCCCCAGTCCGCCTCCGCCCCCTCCCCTCATTGCCCCTCCTCCCCTCTCCCCTTCCCTCTCACCCTCCGTCCTCATCCTCGTCGTCATCTTCGTCGCCATTGCCCTCCCCGTCGTCCTCCATATCATCCACAAAATTAGGATCGTACTTCAGGTATCGCAGCGCAGCTGGGAGGAGGACGTCCAGGTGGGCGCGGCAGTCATGTGGGCTACGCTGCACAAAACCCTCAAGGGCCTGCATGCAGGGGGTGCACGGTCTGAAGGGTTAAACTGGGCAGGGTCGAGGTATCGCAGCGCAGCTGGGAGGAGGACGTCCAGGTGGGCGCAACAGTCATGTGGGCTACACTGCAAAAAACATCTCAAGGGCCTGCATGCAGGGGGTGCACAGTCTGAAGGGTTAAACTGGGCAGGGTCGAGGTATCGCAGCGCAGCTGGGAGGAGGACGTCCAGGTGGGCGCAACAGTCATGTGGGCTACACTGCAAAAAACATCTCAAGGGCCTGCATGCAGGGGGTGCACGGTCTGAAGGGTTAAACTGGGCAGGGTCGAGGTATCGCAGCGCAGCTGGGAGGAGGACGTCCAGGTGGGCGCGGCAGTCATGTGGGCTACACTGCAAAAAACATCTCAAGGGCCTGCATGCAGGGGGTGCACGGTCTGAAGGGTTTAACTGGGCAGGGTCGAGGTATCGCAGCGCAGCTGGGAGGAGGACGTCCAGGTGGGCGCGGCAGTCATGTGGGCTACACTGCAAAAAACATCTCAAGGGCCTGCATGCAGGGGGTGCACGGTCTGAAGGGTTAAACTGGGCAGGGTCGAGGTATCGCAGCGCAGCTGGGAGGAGGACGTCCAGGTGGGCGCGGCAGTCATGTGGGCTACACTGCAAAAAACATCTCAAGGGCCTGCATGCAGGGGGTGCAAGGTCGGAAGGGTTAAACTGGGCAGGGTCGAGGTATCGCAGCGCAGCTGGGAGGAGGACGTCCAGGTGGGCGCGGCAGTCATGTGGGCTACACTGCAAAAAACATCTCAAGGGCCTGCATGCAGGGGGTGCACGGTCAGAAGGGTTAAACTGGGCAGGGTCGAGGTATCGCAGCGCAGCTGGGAGGAGGACGTCCAGGTGGGCGCGGCAGTCATGTGGGCTACACTGCAAAAAACATCTCAAGGGCCTGCATGCAGGGGGTGCAAGGTCGGAAGGGTTAAACTGGGCAGGGTCGAGGTATCGCAGCGCAGCTGGGAGGAGGACGTCCAGGTGGGCGCGGCAGTCATGTGGGCTAGGCTGCACAAAAAATCTCTAGGACCTGCACACATGCAGGGTTCTCGAGGTTGACATTTGAAGGGGGAGATGGTTGGGTTGGTTGGTTTTAGTTTAGGGTGAACAGTTTAGGGTGAAGGGGGGGGGGGGGTGAAATGGCTGACTGGCTTTGACTTATGAGGCAGCAACAAGGAAATACACGAAAAGGAATTTTCGATGGAGGAGGGCAAGGCAGCCTATTTTGATCCGGGGAGGCAAGCAGCCTATTTTAATGCGAGCCCTGGGCCAGTGAGAGGAGGGCCTCCAGGGAGCCTTGCTGTGTTCCTTTATATTCTTGTACTCATTCGTGTATTCATTCATTCATTTATTCATTCGCGACACAGCTACAGGTCAGCTACACTAAAGCCTTTGGCAGGAGGCCCTAGAAGTGAGCAGCCACTCTGCTTGGGCTGCCGCCCGTTGGCCAGTCCAGGTTTGATCCCGGCAAAGGCGGCCTGCCTAACTTGTCCTTATAGCAAAAAGAATAAAAGCAGCAGGGAGGCAAGCAGCGCATGTTGACGCGAGCCCGGACCCATCGAGAGGCAGGCACCAAGCAATGCAGCACAGACAGCGAACATTACGCAGCACATGGACCACAGAACATCAAGCAGTCGATGAAGCAAATGCCTACAGGCGTGCGGGGTAGCACATGACAGGCACAAGCGCGGACAGCAAAACATGGAGCAAAGGAGACAGCTTCAGCCACATGCATCCATTCAACAGCTCCACCTATTCAACAGCTGCCTCCTTAACAAAGCTGTCCGTGATAAAGGCTGCCTCTGCTATGAAGCTGTCCCAGATGAAGGCTGCCAACAGTATGAAGCTGCCTTTCTAACAAAAGCTGCCCCTGTTCAATTGCTGTCGCTGTTATAAATCTCCTTCGGCCTCCCCGGGAGTTGAGCACCCACGAGCACACACCTGCAAGCAGTGTTCCCTCAACTCCTCGTCCCCCTCGGCTGCTTTGTCTAGGTGGCTGATGATCATTGGCAGTGCAGAGGCCAGGTGACGACCAAACCGGTAGCCCACAGCTCGGCTGCAACACGACAAACCAGGGGGGGGGGCAGGGTTCTTTTTGGGATTTGGGAAACATTGTTTGGTGACCGCTTTGGTTACGACTCATAACCAGTAACAAGATACAGTGGCCCACTGCTCGGCTGCGACACATCAAACCATGAGACACGTTCATCGAATGGCATGTATGAAGTCAAGCATCAGTACAGTACCTGTTTTTGTATGCATCATGTCCATGCATAAAACTATCAATACACATAACTATTGCCTGCAGCCTTGATAGTTTAAATGTTGTGCATCTCCTGGGCAACAGCCCGCATTTGACAAGATCACATACATCCCACAACCATGACACAGCAACCGTTTGCGTGTCTCAGGATTCCAAGCGTGCTGCAAGGGTCATGGTGCAGGCCGTAACAGGCTGAGGCGCTCAAACGCTTCCTTTTCAAGATTCAGAAAGGGGGGGAGGTATCAGGCGAGGTATTAAGCTTCAGGGCCTGATAAAAATAATAATTTTTGTAAAAATCGTCAAACCTTAAAACTTGTAAAATAGCCAGCCTACACACTTCCTCCTGCAGTTCTTGGACAGCAGGTTCTGTCGCACATCTGTTCCACCCCTAACCAAACCCCTCACCACTCACATACGCCCACACACCTGACCCCTCACCTGACATGCCCCACAGCCGTCATGTAAATCCTGACTATGTCCGGCTTGAGGGTTTTGCCATTCTTAAGCTGTTCCACCAGACGAGACACCACGTCATCAAGATGGGCGTCGTTCAGGTGTACAGAGGCGGCGGCTGCAGGGGAGTGGGAGGGGAGGAGGTCAGGGTTTAGGGTCCAGGTGGACAGAAGCGGCGGCTGCAGGGGGGGGGGGGGGGGCAGTCTTTAGGGATAAGGGTTCAGGTGGACAGAGGCGGCAGCTGCAGGGGGGTGGGAGGGGGAGGGGAGTGGGGGGGGGTGGGGGGGGGGTAGAGTTTAGGGTTAAGGGTTCAGGTGGACAGAGGCGGCGGCTTCAGGGGGGTGGGAGGGTGGGGCAGGGTGTAGGGTGTAGGGTTCAGGAGGACAAATGCAGGGGGAGGGGGGGGGGGGCAGGGTTTAGGGTCCAGGTGAAGAGGGAGGGTGCAGGATTGAGGGGTTGGGGTTCAGGTGGGCAGAGGCAGCAGCTGGTAGGGGGGGGGGCAGGGTGAAGATCAAGGGTTCAGGAGGTCAGATGCAGTAGCTGATAGGGTGAGGCTGCAGGGTGCAGGGTTTGGGGTTCAGGTGGTCAGATGCAGTAGCTGATAGGGGGGGGATGTAGGGTGCAGGTGGAACAAGACGGTGGATGCGAGGGGAGGGGGGGGGAGGTTCAGGCTTCGGGTAGCCTGAGGCGGTTGCTGTGAAGGAATGGGTCCAGGGTTTAGGGTTAAGGTAGGTATAGGCGGCCTCTGTGAAGGAATGGGTCCAAGGTTCAGGGTTTAGGAGGACAGAGGCGGCAGATGAGAAGGAATGGGTCCAGGATGCAGGGTGCAGATGAAAAAAACGGTGGATGCGACGGGAGGGGGGGAGGAGGGTTCAAAGTTCAGGTGGACGCATGACCTTCTTGCGCAATGTGGGCTTCTGATCCCCCAACCCGCCCATTCCCACCGCGCTTTACCGCTTTCCCACCAAAGCAGTGGAAGGCCCTACTGCGCCTTAAATCCACCCCCTGCCTCCCCCCCCCCAACCCACCTTGCATTCCCACTCAGGCAGTGCATGGCTTTCTTGCGCAGTGTGACCTTCTGATCCCCCACCCCCACCCCATTCCCGCGCAACCCCCCACTGACCCCCCCCTGCCTTACCCCCCCTTGCATTCCTACCAAGGCAGTGCATGGCCTTCTTGCGCAGTGTGACCTTCTGATCCCCCACCCCCACCCCATTCCCACGCAACCCCCCACTGCCCCCCCCCCCCTGCCTTACCCCCCCTTGCATTCCTACCAAGGCAGTGCATGGCCTTCTTGCGCAGTGTGACCTTCTGATCCCCCACCTCCACCCCATTCCCACGCAACCCCCCACTGACCCCCCCCCCCTGCCTTACCCCCCCTTGCATTCCTACCAAGGCAGTGCATGGCCTTCTTGCGCAGTGTGACCTTCTGATCCCCCACCCCCACCCCATTCCCACGCAACCCCCACTGACCCCCCCCCCCTGCCTTACCCCCCCTTGCATTCCTACCAAGGCAGTGCATGGCCTTCTTGCGCAATGTGACCTTCTGATCCCCCACCCCCACCCCATTCCCACGCAACCCCCCACTGACCCCCCCCCCTGCCTTACCCCCCCTTGCATTCCTACCAAGGCAGTGCATGGCCTTCTTGCGCAGTGTGACCTTCTGATCCCCCACCCCCACCCCATTCCCACGCAACCCCCCACTGACCCCCCCCCCCTGCCTTACCCCCCCTTGCATTCCTACCAAGGCAGTGCATGGCCTTCTTGCGCAGTGTGACCTTCTGATCCCCCACCCCCACCCCATTCCCACGCAACCCCCCACTGACCCCCCCCCCTGCCTTACCCCCCCTTGCATTCCTACCAAGGCAGTGCATGGCCTTCTTGCGCAGTGTGACCTTCTGATCCCCCACCCCCACCCCATTCCCACGCAACCCCCCACTGACCCCCCCCCCTGCCTTACCCCCCCTTGCATTCCTACCAAGGCAGTGCATGGCCTTCTTGCGCAGTGTGACCTTCTGATCCCCCACCCCCACCCCATTCCCACGCAACCCCCCACTGACCCCCCTCCCTGCCTTACCCCCCCTTGCATTCCTACCAAGGCAGTGCATGGCCTTCTTGCGCAGTGTGACCTTCTGATCCCCCACCCCCACCCCATTCCCACGCAACCCCCCACTGACCCCCCCCCCTGCCTTACCCCCCCTTGCATTCCTACCAAGGCAGTGCATGGCCTTCTTGCGCAGTGTGACCTTCTGATCCCCCACCCCCACCCCATTCCCACGCAACCCCCCACTGACCCCCCCCCCTGCCTTACCCCCCCTTGCATTCCTACCAAGGCAGTGCATGGCCTTCTTGCGCAGTGTGACCTTCTGATCCCCCACCCCCACCCCATTCCCACGCAACCCCCCACTGACCCCCCCCCCTGCCTTACCCCCCCTTGCATTCCTACCAAGGCAGTGCATGGCCTTCTTGCGCAGTGTGACCTTCTGATCCCCCACCCCCACCCCATTCCCACGCAACCCCCCACTGACCCCCCCCCCTGCCTTACCCCCCCTTGCATTCCTACCAAGGCAGTGCATGGCCTTCTTGCGCAGTGTGACCTTCTGATCCCCCACCCCCACCCCATTCCCACGCAACCCCCCACTGACCCCCCCCCCCTGCCTTACCCCCCCTTGCATTCCTACCAAGGCAGTGCATGGCCTTCTTGCGCAGTGTGACCTTCTGATCCCCCACCCCCACCCCATTCCCACGCAACCCCCCACTGACCCCCCCCCCCTGCCTTACCCCCCCTTGCATTCCTACCAAGGCAGTGCATGGCCTTCTTGCGCAGTGTGACCTTCTGATCCCCCACCCCCACCCCATTCCCACGCAACCCCCCACTGACCCCCCTCCCTGCCTTACCCCCCCTTGCATTCCTACCAAGGCAGTGCATGGCCTTCTTGCGCAGTGTGACCTTCTGATCCCCCACCCCCACCCCATTCCCACGCAACCCCCCACTGACCCCCCCCCCTGCCTTACCCCCCCTTGCATTCCTACCAAGGCAGTGCATGGCCTTCTTGCGCAGTGTGACCTTCTGATCCCCCACCCCCACCCCATTCCCACGCAACCCCCCACTGACCCCCCCCCTGCCTTACCCCCCCTTGCATTCCTACCAAGGCAGTGCATGGCCTTCTTGCGCAGTGTGACCTTCTGATCCCCCACCCCCACCCCATTCCCACGCAACCCCCCACTGACCCCCCCCCCCTGCCTTACCCCCCCTTGCATTCCTACCAAGGCAGTGCATGGCCTTCTTGCGCAGTGTGACCTTCTGATCCCCCACCCCCACCCCATTCCCACGCAACCCCCCACTGACCCCCCCCCCTGCCTTACCCCCCCTTGCATTCCTACCAAGGCAGTGCATGGCCTTCTTGCGCAGTGTGACCTTCTGATCCCCCACCCCCACCCCATTCCCACGCAACCCCCCACTGACCCCCCCCCCTGCCTTACCCCCCCTTGCATTCCTACCAAGGCAGTGCATGGCCTTCTTGCGCAGTGTGACCTTCTGATCCCCCACCCCCACCCCATTCCCACGCAACTCCCCACTGACCCCCCCCCCTGCCTTAACCCCCCTTGCATTCCTACCAAGGCAGTGCATGGCCTTCTTGCGCAGTGTGACCTTCTGATCCCCCACCCTCACCCCATTCCCACGCAACCCCCCACTGACCCCCCCCTGCCTTACCCCCCCTTGCATTCCTACCAAGGCAGTGCATGGCCTTCTTGCGCAGTGTGACCTTCTGATCCCCCAGGTACCCCAGTGTGCATTCCTTGATGCGTGCGTGCTCGGAAGGCACCAGGCCGCCAAAGCGCGTCAGCAGGTCGCTCAGGATGTCTAGCGCATCAGTAGCCACGTCTGGGCTGGCCTACCACACGGGGGAAAAGGACAGAGGGGAGAAGTGAGGGATGTGGGGCCTGCCACAAGGGGGAAAAGGGTAGAGGGGAGGAGTGTGGGATGTGGGGCCTGCCACATGGAGGGGGAGCAGTGGGGGGAGGGTGGTTGGGGCCTGCCACAAGGGAAATAGAGCAGTGGGGAGAGGGTGGCTGGGGCCTGCCACCCGGGGGGGAAGGGCAGTGGGGAGGAGAGGGTGGCCTTCAGTCCTTGTTTCTCACGACCTCCAGCATTCATCCCCCTATGGAACAGATGCTTGTGCAGCAAAGCTTGCCGGCAGACCAAGGCATCCACCCCGTTCCCAGCACCCCCCCGACCCCCCCCGAACACCTTGCCCTTATGGTTTGAGTGATGTTGGCTCTCTGAAATCTCTGACGAGCGTCGCAGGCGCGAAAACTCGATTCTTAGCTGATTTTGCTTGTTTCGGGATATATTTTTATTAGTGAGCGACTGCGTTGAATATCAAGACCAACAAGCTTTCGATACCGCGTTTCGGTTCGAGTCGTTCCCGATACCGACTAAACATTCACTGACCCCTACCCCACCCAGCCCTGCCCACCCGAATCCCCTGGTGACAGCGGCTGCCTGCGCAGGGATGCCCGCCCAAAGACCAAAGATCTCTGCAACGACTGTTTCCCCAGCCATGCCCTGCCCAGCCCCCTGTCTCACCACAATCCGTGCAGCGATGCCTGCCCCTGCCCCTTGCCCCCGCCCCTGCCCACCGCCCTCCCCTGCCCCGCACCCCTGCCTGCCCCCTGCCCCCCGGCACACCCCCACCCGTGCAGCAATGCCTGCCCCCTGCCCCCGCCCTCCCACACCCAGCCTGTCACAGTGCCACAGACGCCCCCGCCCCGCTCACCTTATTCGCCACGCCCTCCAGCATTTTGTTCGTGATCACAGCAGCTGCCCGCGCAGCGATGGCCGCCGGCGGACCCGCGCCCCTGCCCCCGCCCCCCCACACCCAGCCTGTCACAGTGCCACAGACGTCCCCGCCCCGCTCACCTTATTCGCCGCGCCCTCCAGCATTTTGTTCGTGATCACAGCAGCTGCCCGCGCAGCGATGGCCGCCGGCGGACCCGGGATCTCTGCAATGACCGTCTTCAACCCGATGCTGGCGATGTCGCGCTGCTGCTCCTTCTTGCCAGTCAGCACCTGCAGGGTGCAGGGTGCAGAGGGAAGACTTACATGCTTGGCGTTTAGGGCAATCAGGGCAATTAGGGCATTAAGGGCACTTCAGGCATATAGGACACTTCAGGCATTAAGGGCATTTAGCACATTCGGGGCACTTCAGGCATTTAGGGCATATAGGGCACTTGAGGCATATAGGGCACTTTTAACAATTAGGGCACAAAGGGCATTAAGGCATTTAGGGCATCCAGCCCTGACTTGCGGGCTAAGGGCTTAGGGTCAGTGCTGTGCAAAAAATTAGAAACCAATGAAATAGTTTCAGTCCCTAGTAGCGAGTAAAAGTAGCTAAATTTGTCTTAAAATCACGGTGACTGACACTCAGCTACGCGATTCAGCTACTTTTAAGACCGTAATCGGCACAGCACTGCTGAAGGTGGACCTGTCTTGCATGTTGATGGTGTTCATGGTTCAAGGTGCAGGGCGCAGACTTGCATGCCTATGCATGTTTAAAATATGCTGTCCTGTCTCAGAGAGGGGGGGGGCCATGATTGTGTGCAGGAGTGCGAGCAAGAGCAGCTGTAGCCAGGAAGGGGGCCGGGGGGGGAGGGGGGAAGGCCGGAGCAGTGGAGGAGGCGTTCGGAATCAGCATAGCGGCCCAGAGTTGGCCAGAGCACCCTGTGCTGTACCTCACTGGGGTTGGTTGAGGTTGGTTGAGGTTGGTTGGGGTTGGTTGTTGGTTAGGCACGTCGGCTCTAGGAGGGCGCCCTTATGTCTCACTGAGGCTGACACTGCAGGCTAACTAAGTTTCGGCGGCCTTCGCCCTGCTGCCGCGCACCTCATACCTCTCACAAGTCACAACTGAGGCAACCAGCTAGACTGACGCGTGACCTATCTTACGGAGGTCTTAGGGTGGCAAAGGGTTTTTATAAAACTTACTTATATGCAGTAGTTATGTTGAAGAAACATCTGGAGTAGTAATGTTACATGCAGTAGTAGTAGTGCTGTATGCAGTAGTTATAATGTGATATGCAGTAATAATGCTATATGCAGTAGTAATGTTAAATAAATACTACGTCATTTCCTTCCCATTCGCACTGCTTGACCATTTCGAAAAGGCTTTTGAACACATGCCTCAACACTGTAAATAAAACTGTGCAGCATTTGCTTTTTTTTTCAAAATGTCATTCACAGCATAGCCTAGCAAATGGCTGAAATACTGGCAGGTGGAAGATTCAGGGCAACAGCTGTTATTTTACACTGCAGTAGCAACGGCTGTTGTCAACCTCAAGCAACTGTCGAGCAGCTTGACACGTCTTTAAAGAGTAGAAGAAGCGGGGCCCAAATAGCGCTCGAAGGGCTGGTTTTGGGCTCCCGCTCACTCTTTAAGGAGTGAGCAGGACGGGGTCCCCCTGGTTAACTAGGGGGTGTGGAGGGTTATAATGAATTTAGGGACTTTAGCTACACTTCTGGGCTCTTTCCCTGCGTCTTTAGAGAATTGGAGAGGCGAAGTGACCCCCCTAAAGGGAGGTACTTCGCCTCTCCAATTCTCTAAAGACGCGGAGGTGCGACGCACACTTACCGGTCAGGGACCCAAATTTAATTCGCGGGGCGTCCCGCCTCAACCTCCTAATTGATCTCTTGGAGGGCGCTCTAGCAATCCCGATGACGCGCACCCCGCGCTTTTAAGAATCATCGGAATTGCTGTGGTGCCCTCCACCTTTGGTGGAGGAGACCCACCACCTTTGGTGGAGGAGACCTTAGCATGTGAGTGATAATCCCAGTCTTCCACCTAAGAGATGTGACGTGCATGCCAGCATTGTGTGTAGCACAATGTGGTTACAATTCATGTACGTCACCAGCTTGACCCCAAGGTGACATGTGCCATGGTCAGCATCCCACGCAGCATTGGCCACCGGCCCCAGGCCGGTCCACGCTTAATCCCTAATGGGCTCAGTAGCCATTGCCCGGAAGTCCTGAGAGGGTTGCCTGCCTGCCTGGTGAGCACTAAAAATGACACCAGGAATAAATGACCCGGACAGCAGGACAACAGTTGATGTTGTAGTGCGTACACAGCCACACAGACCCTCAGCCAGGGCTGCTCATAAAGCGCTGACTTAGCCACCCACAGACCATTAACTAGGCCGAATACCGCGTCTTACAGTGCTACCATAGCCATGCACACAAACTGACCTAGCGGTAAGGCTCACCTTGTCGCATAGAGCTAGGGTCAGCTCCTCCGTGCGGACTTCAGCTACTTTCCGCACCAGCAGACCCAGGCTGAGAGGGAAGGGGGCAGCAGGGAAGGGTATAAAAGTGAGGCAGACCCAGGCTGAGAGGGAAGGGGGCAGCAGGGAAGGGCACAAAAGTGAGGCAGACCCAGGCTGAGAGGGAAGGGGGCAGCAGGAAAGGGGCCAAAAGTGAGGCACACCCAGGCTGACATGGTAGGGGGCAGTAGGGCAGGGCATAAGAGTGAGACAGGCGCAGGCCGAGATGGAAGGGGGCATTGACGTGGGGCACGAGGATGAGTGATCACCCCAAGCAATTCAGGATATGGCTTGATTGTGGCTGCCATGCGGTGCAGGACATGGGCTCATTGCGGCTGCAAAACGGTGCAAGACAAGGGACGTTTGCAGCTGCCATATGGTGCAAGACAATGGACGTTTGCAGCTGCCATATGGTGCAAGACAATGGACGTTTGCAGCTGCCATATGATGCAGGACATGGTTTGATTGCGGCTGCTATGCGATGATAGGTATGGGTTGATTGCGGCTGCCATGCCAGGCAGGGCATGGGTTGATTGTGGCTGCCATGCAATGCAAGACCTGGGTTGTTTACAGCTGCCATGTGGTGCAGGGCATGGTATAATTGCGGCTGCTATGCGATGATAGGTATGGGTTGATTGCGGCTGCCATGCCAGGCAGGGCATGGGTTGATTGCGGCTGCCATGCAATACAAGACATTGTTTGATTGCAGCCGCCATGCGATGATAGACATGGGCTGATTGCAGCCGCCATGGCATGTAGGGCATGCGTTGATTGCAGCTGCCATGCGATGATAGGCATGGCCTGATTGTAACTGCCATGGCTTGTGGAAATAAGCTGATTGCAGCTGCCATGCGATGCAGTCCATGGGTTGATTGCAGCTAACCATGCAATGTAGAACATGGGTTGATTGCAGCTGCCATGGCATGAAGGAAGTGGGCTGATTGCAACCACCATGCACCTGCACAATCCGCTCACTTACTATGTATCGTGGGGTGTGCTCGGTGCAGCAGCCCTGCCCCCCTCCTCATATGGCATTACCCTGATTGTACGGCTACTCCCAGGTCATGGAATCCTACATCGGTGCGCCACATCTACAGGGATCCACATGAAAGTGAGAGCCAGCTAACCCCAGAGTCTTTTTCAAATTACCCAGATACCCTCCAGGAAATCTTGACAGCTTTAACAGGAAAACGGGCCTGGGGGAACCATGATTACCATTCTGCCCCCAACATGTGTGACGGTAAGACAGCTGCAAATTAAAGCCAGCCTGTCTGGGACCTTAGAGCACTTTTGAGCATTTTGCAATGTGGCCAGCACGCATGATGTCGTGCATGATGGGAGTGGCCGTTGAGGCTGCCCCTCACAAATTTGCCTTGCTTCCTCCCTCCCCCACAAGGACCGGTTACACCAAGGCTTGCTGTTATACAATCGCTGTCTAAGACAGTTCCCATCTGACCATTTGACAGCCAGGCCGCTGATGTCGCCACTAGCATCCTCCAGCTGCGTGAGCAGCGCAGCGCTCAGCTTCCTCTCATGATCGCCATCGACTTTGAATGTGTCTTTTTGCAGCTCGTTCAGCAAATCAGACGTGGCCATGTAGCGGAAGTCCTTATCTTTCGAGGAGATCTGCAAAGATGTCGAACAAACTGGCGAAACGATCCCCGGAAGGTTGCTAACGAAATAATGAAAAACTCTTTATAATTGCATCGCAGGAGACAGGAGATCGTCTCACCTTCTCGAGAATGGCCACCACGGCCGTGTTCGACGACATTGCGCCTGTTCAAATGGTAATGTGGGGGGGGGGACAGCCGAGAGACTGCAATGTTGGGGACGCAAACCACCCTTGGCATCACGGGATCTTTCACACCAGATCACTGCAAGGTTTCGGAGAGGCCCAGGTAAGATCGGTTGTTGCGGCCTCCAGTGCACGGTGTACGGCATTTAAAATCCCGTATTCCTCAAGCCACGCTCAGGCGTTTTCTTTCTTTCTTTCTTGCACTGCCAGCCTCTCAATTCACCTATCCTCCTCACACCACCCTTAACCCAGGTCCCAAACCACTTGACTGAGTCCAGTGAGTGTCGTAACAATAGACTGTTCGACTTCATCTTCGACGGTTTGAATTCCGTACCTTCTATTCCTTGACCAGTCATAAGCCACCTGATTGTTGAATCTTCAGCTTCAAGCACAATTTAATGGTCGCTAAACGAGCTAAATCCAATCGTGCAGTGACGAACCTCAACGTCAACAATCCAGTTCCAGTGGTCCAGCTTCCAGCTCAGCTTCCAGCCCCTGCCGCACCCGACATGGTGGCTGCGATACCTGACCCAGCCCCAGTCCCGGCCCCAGCCCCAGCCCCAGTATCTGTTGTTTCGCCTGTTGCGGTCGCTGCACCGAGACCAGCCCTCCAGCCCATCGCTGTGGCTTCCGAGAACGCTCCGGCACCTGCAACCTACGCAGCGGTGGCCAATCAATCAACCCTCGAGTCGTTATCACACCTTGCGTCGCTGGCTGCAGCACGGACCCGCTCCCAGCCCAGCAGATCTCACCCTACACTCGGGATGAGATGTTCGAGCAGTTTAAAAGGCAACTCAAGCAAGGTGATTTGCAACTCTTGCAGTCACTCTTTACCATCCTAGGTCCAACTGCCGTCCCTGTCCAGCCTGTTGTTAATCCTGTCGTTAATCCTGTCGGGAATCCTGTCATCGGTGTTCCCACCCAAGTTCAAATCCCAGCACCTAGCACCTGTCAGACGCGATACTGACTATCGTCGTCGTTCCCCAGCCTTGCCTGCACCAGGCCGAATGGGCAAGCCGTTCTTCCAGCAAAGCAAGAACAAGCCTAGACTGATCGCGATGAGCTTTAAGGAGCTCAGGCGCTGGCTCCTTGAGAATGGGCACCGATACCCCGAGGACATGTCCGTCTTTATTGACGATCCCGAGGTCAAGGAGTTCCTGATGAACTACATCGAGTCACACATGCTGTTTGAGCATGACGAGTTCATCATGGCACTCACGAACTTCGTGTCTGGCGAGGTACGTTCAGCGGTTGACATTGCCCGCGAACAACTAGTCGGTCGTATGATCACCCAGGGTTCCCAGTCAGCCTCCCTGTACTCCCAGCAATTCCTGAACGTGACCAGACTCTTGCCTGACGAGTCTCAAGCAACCTTGTGCGTCCATTACCTATCAGGCATGGATCCCTGTCTAGAATGCAGCGCTGTTTCAGGGAGGGATCCATGCCTGATAGGTTATGGACGCACAAGGTTGCTTGAGACTCGTCAGGCAAGAGTCTGGTCACGTTCAGGAATTGCTGGGAGTACAGGGAGGCTGACTGGGAACCCTGGGTGATCATACGACCGACTAGTTGTTCGCGGGCAATGTCAACCGCTGAACGTACCTCGCCAGACACGAAGTTCGTGAGTGCCATGATGAACTCGTCATGCTCAAACAGCATGTGTGACTCGATGTAGTTCATCAGGAACTCCTTGACCTCGGGATCGTCAATAAAGACGGACATGTCCTCGGGGTAACGGTGCCCATTCTCAAGGAGCCAGCGCCTGAGCTCCTCAAAGCTCATCGCGATCAGTCTAGGCTTGTTCTTGCTTTGCTGGAAGAACGGCTTGCCCGTTCGGCCTGGTGCAGGCAAGGCTGGGGAACGACGACGATAGTCAGTATCGCGTCTGACAGGTGATGGGATTTGAACTTGGGTGGGAAAACCGATGACAGGATTCCCGACAGAATTAACAACAGGCTGGGCAGGGACGGCAGTTGGACCTAGGATGGTAAAGAGTGACTGCAAGAGTTGCAAATCACCTTGCTTGAGTTGCCTTTTAAACTGCTCGGACATCTCATCCCGAGTGTAGGGTGAGATATGCTGGGCTGGGAGCGGGTCCGTGCTGCAGCCAGCGACGCAAGGTGTGATAACGACTCGAGGGTTGATTGGCCACCGCTGCGTAGGTTGCAGGTGCCGGAGCGTTCTCGGAAGCCACAGCGATGGGCTGGAGGGCTGGTCTCGGTGCAGCGACCGCAACAGGCGAAACAACTGATACTGGGGCTGGGGCTGGGGCAGGGACTGGGGCTGGGTCAGGTATCGCAGCCACCATGTCGGGTGCGGCAGGGGCTGGAAGCTGAGCTGGAAGCTGGACCACTGGATTGTTGACGTTGAGGTTCGTCACTACACGATTGGATTTAGCTCGTTTAGCGACCATTAAATTGTGCTTGAAGCTGAAGATTCAACAATCAGGTGGCTTATGACCGGTCAAGGAATGGAAGGTACGGAATTCAAACCGTCGAAGATGAAGTCGAACAGTCTATTGTTACGACACTCACTGGACTCAGTCAGCGAAAGGACGTGACTGGGACTGGGTACGAGGGCTGGAAATCCGTCGGGTCCGCCGAGCACGTCAACCCTGTAATTAATACTGTTGTATTGCTCGGGGGTTGGCCCTGATTTGGACACTGGTCTGGGGTCGATTCGGGAATACTAATAATGCAACCCTGGCAGTATAAGGGACGCGAGTGCCCAGCGCACGTGTCTCAAAACTCTTTCGAGCCGACGGCAGGGTTCAGTCAATAAAGCGAAGCGACAGCAATTGAACCGATTGAGCTCTGAAACCACTGAAGAGGTCCTAGGTGCCCTAGGGGGCAGGACTCTTATATCTAGTCAAGGACTCACTATTGAGGAAGCGGAGAGTAGCGGAGAGGAGCAAAGAGGGAGTTCCGAGCGCGGTGCTGAGGGAAGTCGGAGAGTCGAAGGGTTGACTGAAGGGGGGGGACTAGGTGCTCACGAAGGGAGACGACTGGGGACTAGAGATTTATAGTGGGAGAGTCAGGTATTGAGCCTGATGGATTTATCTCGTCTGAGACTTCCCGATAACTAGCAGAGCTCGCTTATATCCATGGGAGGTGCAGGGTTTAACCCGTGAGGGTTCTGGTCTGGGCTTGCTAAGCGACCCTGCAACTTCCGTATCGGTGCGTAAGCGCCGATAACGTAGGCCAGGTCGCATCAGCACTAGTATTTCTGGTGTACTGGTTGGACGACCATTACATAGTACACAATTTGCAAATCCTTGACGTATGGCCATGCCTTCATCAAAGGAAAAGTGTGGACGCTGATCAAATATGCAGGCGCTATAATCTAAAAATACGATTTCAAATATGTTACAATGGGCTATCAGCAGAAAACCTCTCTTCATTATGTTAGTTGAAGGAAGCAACGAAATCATGCGGGAAATCAAATACTAACAATTTGGCTGCCGTCCAGTCAGTTGTCCAGTCCCCATGGCAGAATGACGTCTAATTCCTAGCAATTTTGACCCAAGGAAGGGCAATTCATATCTATGCCCGGTGAGAAAATCCGAATATAGAGGGGTGCGTAAAGATTAAGATACTTTTTGTCCCTGCAGAAGCGTAACAGTAACTGGCTGAGCGCACAGGAATCACCAAGGAGTGAACTTGATATGGTTGTTAATTTTATTTTTCGAGGGTGCGGGAAGGCAGATCAAATCAGGAGATCAAATCTAAGAAATTGTATAAGAGATGTCCACTCCTGCTAGTAGCCAGGGTTGTTGCCCTCAGACCAAGCTCAGGTGGATTTTTGTAAATTTGTTTTTCAGTCCAACAGCGCATCACATTTGAACAATTTAATGCATGGGATGGCACATGTGCCCGTAACCCGGTACTAAAAACGCTAGAACACCGAGCGAAACCCAGTGACCCCCCCCGGGCAAGCAGCCAACACACAAACATAGAGCAGTAGCGTGGAAATGAACCCATAGTGCAGAAGATAAGCCCCGGTGGGCTAACTCCATGTCGAAGACATTACATCTCTGGGCCTTGCTCAAAAAGGCACGGCGGCGTGGGCGCCCAACTGTCCCGTTGGGAGAAAAGAGAAGGAACTAATGGAAGACGTAAAATGGATAGAAGGAGAAGAACACAAAGAAGAAAGAAATACCCCCCCACAAAAAGAAAAAGGCAGCCCGAAGTATCCCCGCCCCTCCTAAGTCTTCAACAAGAAAGCAAGAGAGAAACAAAGAAGGGGGTAGAAAAACCTTTTCCCCAAGAAGGTAAAGAAAACCACAAACTAGGCCTCAACAATGCCTACCACATCCTCAACAAAAGTCAGAGCCTCCCACCCAGGCAGGGGCCAGGCCTGCCCCAGCGCAACTGTTAAAACTCCGTGGCGCCCTTGGGGGGGCCTGCCCACCCTCTCGCCCTAAGCCTGTCCTTCACGCTAGGGCAATGGAAGCAGACATGCAGCGCACCCTCCACATGCTGGCCGTGTCCCTCAGCCCAGAACCGTTGGCAGTAGCGTGTCTCACGTTGTTCACCGCTCCGCCGTCCTCTCATGTTAGCCGTGCTAACCGCACCGAGCCGCATCCGTAAGTTCGTGCGCACACAAGCGCACACCTTATTGCTTGTGCGGCTCCTAGCTTGCGCGAACACGGCGCCCGCCGTAGACTGGAACCAAGCGCGGTAGGCGGCTGCAGACCGGTTCTCGGTGTCGGGGTCCCAGGGGTCTCCTCTGCCAGTCGCCTGAAGCTGCACCTGGTTGTAGGCTGCGTGCACTAGGTGTAGCACCTCTGGGATGGGGAGCGGCTGCATGTCAGAGACTGCCTCACACAGTTTGGGGACAACTGCTCCGCGCTCCAACTCCTTCGACGCCTCCATCAGCTCACCGCACCATGTGCGCCCTCCGGTGTTCTGTCGAAGCGCGAGCTGCATGTCGGCCGCCATGCCAGCTGCCATGAGTGGGCTGTCTTGCTGTGATGCGTGTGCCACCGCTGCATTGTAGAAGTGGAGCATGTGCTGCCACCAGTCTCGTTGTAACGGCTGGATCTGCAGCTCACTCATGACTCCCCAGTTGGCAGCGGAGGCAGGCAGCCCCGCAGTCTGGCGCAAGTGCTGAAGTAGGCTGGACTGCATCCTGCTCCGGAGGTAGTATTGCGGCCGGAGGTGACCGGTGGCCCACACCATATCTCTGTAGTCCGCCGCAGGCGCTGCATAGACAGCCACCAGCCGGATGCATGTGGCAGATGTTGCCTCAAACGCACCCTGGCGGCCATGCGGCGAACACGAAGCAACGCAGCAGCCAAAGGCGCCTCTCTGCCTTGAATGGCCTTCCTCATGCTGCCGCTAACTCCATGTGATCTAAGATGTGATAAGGGCGGATGGTGCCCGCGATGCTCCTACATATGGTTCGAGCCACTGGTCTGTTGGTACATGGATTGGCAACAGAATCCTTCGCAGCAGCGACATATGACACCTTGTAGTTCATGGGGCAGAGGGACTTGACTGATAAGGTGCTAGTTAATGACCTCTGGGTCATGCTGAAAAGAAGCTCGGCCACGCCGGCAAACAAAAGAAGTGGCATCTGCCTGAGGTACTACTATTGTACAAATGCATGTATGGTTCAATTCAAGACGTCGTCCCTTTGGGGGGATATGTCGTGTCTGCCGGAGAGGCAAGTTGCAAACAACGATTATTTTGACAGCGTGCTCGTGTTAGAGCCTCTGTCAATGTTTGTTCTGCACTGGCCTGGTGCCGTCTCCACACGCCACATAAGCCACATAGGCCGCATGCTTCAGCACCACTTAGCTCCAAGAGTGCAAGCTGCATGATGCGCCACATTGTCACAACACGATGTGCGCGCTGACGTGCAGCCGCATAGCTGATAGCTTGACCATCTTCCCACAGCCATGCACCTTGCACACCGTCTGCGCATCCCTAGCTACTGATGGTACATGTTTTTGTTGAAGAACCTCCAACTATCGGGAGTGTCAGCGCAAAGTGGCCATGGCTTCGCTTCATCGATTCTGTATGGAAAATCAGCCGACATGCTCGAGCTATGGCGTGAAGCTGGTGGAAGCTGACCAGGGACCCTCTACTTTTCTGGTTGCAGAGCCGCCCTCTCTGCCGAAATAAGACGTCCAGGGGATCTGGTTTTAAGAAATGCTGTATGATGTGATGCAAATCGACAGCAATTGCCACTAGTCATGCAACGGTGCAGCTCTTCTCCCCAATCTTCGTCAGAAAAAATACACAAATGTCAGCAAATGTCAAGTGCATTTTCTTAACATCACTTTCTCTTGGTAATCTCCTCCCCATCAACTACGGCCAAAAATCATTTCCATACCAGATTTGGAAGCTCCCAAGAAGCTTTACAACTTTGGGATGATGGGGTAAATCCCCCGGCAGACTTCTCCTCTGGCGTGTACGGCATGCGGAGTGGTGCTTAACGTGATCAACATTTATGGACGAACATCCTGATGGTGTGGGTGCATGGCATGTGCAATCTTCAAAGCGTCCCACTCCGTTTCCCAACGTGAAGCCTTATCTAGTTTTTTGTCCAAATAAGCATTTTATTTGATGCATGAGACAAGTCTCAGCGCAGGGATAAATTGAGACCCTCTTGATAAACCGAGCATACCGGTATATTGCTCAGTGCCCATTAATTTCAAACGTGTGCGCCAGATTGCCTGCTAGAGGGTGCCCCATGGCATGAATATCGCACGGCTGCCAGGCTCGAGTGTTGCTGACACACTTGACCCAAAATATTCAAATATCTCTTCGGATGGCGTAGTCTTACATTTACAGATAAAAGAAAGAAGAGACAGGAAGACCCGCTGGAGGTCAAAATTTGCATTGCAACTGTACCTCATCAGCAGAGGGCTCAGACATGAGAGTCAACGTACTGCCATCGAGACAAACCCAGCTCACTAGCTCTAGTTTTGAAAACGAGTACAGGAAGGTGAGGATGCCAGACGGGAGGATGGAAGGTGTCAAGCAAAAAAACACTTGGTTAGGAAAATGTGCTCGATTGACAAATCTTTAACTTAGAAGAAGAGTGCTCCATTGCAGCATAGTTTGAATCTGGGCGCCTCCAGGGATTTAAAAACGAAGCACGAATCCTGGCAAGCCCAGTACCTTGAGAAAAATCCTGGATACAAGCCAAAATGCAATTCAAAACGTTGAACTGTAAACAACCTGGAAAGGACGCATTTATTACAAAGAAAGCTGTGGTAAAGGGATGAACACCATTTTTCTTACCTACATTGGGTACCGTAAATCAAACACCCTGTTAGTGCACTTGTTCACACCTGCCATGTCAGAGGCTTCAAATAAGCGGATTGCGGTATGATACAAGTATGATACAGGTGAATGACGGACGACAGCTAAGACCATAATGACTGTTCAATGGACAACCAACAGCAACAAGCCGAAACAAAACAACTACAGAGGCATCGATACAAGAAATTCTACAGATATGACCACCACAGATCAAACGTGGGGACATCATGTACAGCCATGGAATCATACACAAACTATGGAAGCTCTAGCCAAATCATGCTCAAGGCCCACAAGACCATACCCTCAGATGGACGGACATGGGTCAAGGTTAAAAATACCTCGCATTTATAATATTTGCAATATGTATCCTTACACCAGACGGCACCCGAACATGAGGATAAGTAGGAAGCCTGCTACTCTGACCATCCTCTGGGCCATGGCGTCAGCTGCAGCAGATGACACACAAAATTGCAAGTTGAAAACCACTGTGGTTGAAACACTGAGCGTTGTCTGCATCATAATCCCTTTTTTGCCAAGCTCAGGGCTCGCATATTTATGAATTCTCCATTCTCTCACGAGGTCACAAGAGCTATTTCACCCCATGCTGAATTCCAAGGCAAACAATACAGTCAGCACTAGTCAATTATCAGGGGCAGGCAGCACTGGTAATCAAGCCCATGCAGAAGATCAAGCATGTAGGCTCTGTCATGGATCAAGGCTACGCATGAGACATGTATTTGTACCTTCCGATGTGCGTTCTTCGATTGCCTCCTCCATCTTAAGAACTGGTTCGTAATAGCGATCCACCTGAAGACATCGATGGGATTGGGGACGTGTCCGCAAATCCGAGGACTGGTGCATCGCACTTATGCCCACTGACAGAGGGTTTGGATCCGCGGACACGAAGACACTGCAGCATGGCTTCCAGTGTGCACAAACGCAAGATCCCGTTGTTAGAGCATCAGCTACTCACTGCTTCGGAGCTGAGCCCAAAGTTGAGAAAGCACTGCTCTCTCTCCTCTGGTGAGCGCACTGTTGAGCAAGTCTCCACCGCATCCCTACAAAGGACATGCATGAGAATGCTATTAGTTCACAGAATGCAAACCGCAGCTTTCCTGGCAGCTGTCAGGGAAAAGGAATGGAAAGAACAGCTGTCATTATCACAGTCTAGGCTGTTCAAGCAGAAGATATCGACAGGCAAGAGAGAATGGAATTAGATTGGGGTACCAAGATATGCTGCTGAAGGGTAGAGATCTCGAGGCAAACCCCAACCAAGACTGGACAGGTTCAGATACCATCTTTGATATGATAATGAATGAGAGGTGGAGGTCGAAGCTGGAAAACAAATTTCATGTGTACCGTACCTGACATCCAGGAGCGAGTGATGGTAGCCGCGAGGGGGGCTCGCTTGAAAAACCCAATTCGACGGAGTGGGGCTCGGGGACTTGGACGAGCGGCAGATGGCCCCTCGAAAGGGTAAGCGAGACTCCAAACAACCCAGCTTTGAAATACTGGCGCCATTCATGACTGCCATGCTTGTCTCGGAATTAGGATGAGGTTGTTGTAGCTTGTAAGCCTGGTTGCAAGGGATCCTTGCTGGTCGTGGACAGCAATGCCAACTTGAGTTTAAGGATTGTATGCAAACAATGAAAACCTATGAGCAGCTGCAGTAATAGTATTGTTTGAGACCACCTCGAGATTTTGTCGTAGATTTTGTATGGACAAGTTCGAGGGGTCGCTGGTTGGAGCCCTCGGTTGCGGTTGGAGCCAGAAATGTCTCTGCTGGTACGACCCTCTGGATTACCCTTGGTCGGAACAGGCACGGATCATATTATCCGAATGAGAGAGTTGTTTCATATTCAGGGTGCAGCCACGTCAGCAACATCCTACCGAGCGAGGACCGAAGCCGGTCGGTGCTTGGGCCAGTCTGACAAACTTCGGTCGGAATGCAGGGTGAAGTCCAAGTTAAAGGAAACAGTCCGATAAATTTGCGATGGTCACAGACTGCGTCCCCGGATGCTATGACATGGCGAATCATTGACTGGTTATAATGCAGAACAGACTAGCGGTATTGGGCAACAATGCAACTAACACTACGGTATTTGCTAGATTGATTGAGGCACTGAGTGTCCGGTACTCCGGGGAGCACCTCCCCACCACCATTCCCTATCTACCTACCTTCATTGCTCCCGCCTCACAAAACTTAAGGTAAGCATCACCTCTTCATACCCCTTGGGTGGGTAAACACAACTGGCCAGAAGGCCCCGTGGAGTGGTCGGTGAGTGGATGGGGGAGTTCGTGATTCTTCTGAGATGAATCTTCTCATACATGTGCCATCAACTCTCTTAGCTTCTGAGCCACCATTCATTGAGTGGACCACTGATGATAACATCTAAACAAATCGTTGAATCCACTTGGTTGACCAACATCTACGTATCAATATCATTCGGGATGAGTTTGCAGTCTAAGTACACGCTGCCAAATACTTAAGTTTCTTTTCTTCCAACGAGATAGTTAGTTGGGCACGCACGCGGCCGAGCCTTCCTGAGCAGGGCCCAAAGGTGTAATGTCATTGACACTGACAGTTACTTGATGAAAGTCATCATGAAACCAAAACAAATATGTGCCACGTGCACTCTTTTGTGTTGCACATGCTCCCCTAGGTCTGTGAACAATAGCCTAGCTACGCTTATAGAATTTCATGTTGTATGCCTTCTCCTCAAACATGCCATTTACATACTACTCTTCCCGGGGGCTTTAGTTTGCCAAGGTAGGCCGCCTTCCAGCAACCCAATACCATAGTCGCCTCTTAGTAAACAAGTCCCTTCAAGACTTTGACCCTTACCTATACCGTAAAGTGCCGTAGACTTCGCTCATAATTAATTAATTATTGGGGTGCGCGAACATGGGTGCGTGCTAATATTAATTCAAAAATCGCCGCTGCGCTGCGTGCCAGTCAGGTGCCCAAACAAATGTTCTGGGGGTGCGCGCTACGAATTATAAACAGCAGATATAATGAAAACGCACGCACGACTGTTTGATTTGACATCCGTCGAGTGATCTTTACACCAGTCCCTGTAGCGAAGCTCGATCCTGGAGGCGGGTGCTGACGAATGCTTACGTTTCGGGGCCCCTACAACCACAAGTTTCTTGAGGCCAGGAACCGGAGGAGTAGGAGGATGACGACTTTGCTGAGTATTGCTGACCGTGCAGGCGTGTACTATCCTTGCTAGCATCAAACAAGGTTTTAACTGAGTTTTACTGTACAAGCTGAACGTGCTGCGAGGACGGAAATTATTATTATTTTAAATGATGCGCGATATTAAGTTAAATTTCCTGCGTTAAATTAAATTAAAAATTCGCCGTTGCGCGGCCGTTTTTTTACTTCTTTTTGGCTGCGCAACGAAAAAAACAAATTGTTTTTTGGGGGGGTGCGCAGACCGTAAGGCGTTTTACGGTAGCTTTTGTATAGCTTTTGTCAACTGTAAAGAAGAAAAACCCAAAGGATAGTGCAGGATCTGCAACCCTGCATAAAAAAATAAGTGTTAAGTTAATTGCCAGCACCCAAACGACCCTACAAGAATGTCATGATGCATTATAACTGGTGTGATCAGGAACGGAGGGAGTGTGATTGAGAGTGGAGTGAAGGACTGTCACTTGTTGCCCACCTTTATTTTCCCTCAATTATTCCGCCCGTTCAAGAGGTGGGCCCCCCAGCCCAGCAAGAGAAAGGCTACATGTCTGCAACATTGTAGCACGTTACGGCGCGATACGGCACAGGATTAGCCGGATTGCACTACCAAGGTAGAACGATACGGCACGATGCTGCGCGATACAGTGCAGGTTTAGCTGGATTTTGCTACCATGGCTTGCAGCGCCCACTCGGTGCCATCGTGTCCGCCGTATGGCAGCCAAGCTGCCAAGGTGCGTCTGAGGCATCATTTGCCTACTCGCATCCGGCTGGCAGCCACATACGGAGCGCCTGCAGCCGAACACGGTGATGTGGTGTGGGCCATCGGACTACCCAGGCCCTAGCCCTGGCCCACGCCTCAGCCAGGTGAAGTCATGCCAGTTTTCCCCATGATTATTGTTGATGCTGATGCTGATGCTGATGCTGGTACTGCTGTTATTGCTGGAGCTGGTGCTGGCAAGGCCGCTGCTCCATGCTGCAAATATCGCTCCTGCTGCTGCTGCGGCATCTTGCCATCTTGAAGGTTGGCCGCCCTGATGGCACAGATAGGTCCCCATGCTTGCCCCCGTGGGTCATCAGAGGTGTGAAAATGGGTGTGAACTAGGGCCCTGGGAACCGCGGCCGTCCCTAATCGAGCATCGAAATTCACGCGTACAGTCCACACCCAAGAGTGGGACAGTTGGCGCTCACGCGGCCGAGCCTTTATGAGCACGGCCCAGAGGTGTAATGTCATTGACCCAAGGCGGAACCCCGTTCCGCTGCTGCTGTAACTCTCCTTCTTCAACCTGCGATGGCCAAATCCCCAAGGCCAGTCTCTTCTAGGGCAGGGGATACGGTTTGTTTGAACTTTTGTTGTTGATCTCGTTGTGTTTGAGATGAACTTTCTTTCCGCCTGGGCCTTCTCCCTTGAATTTCTAGCTGACTGTGGCTGAGCCGTATTTATTAAGCAGGGCCCAGAGGTGTAACGTCATTAACACGGAGCCCATCACCGAGGGCATAACAACTTAAACTGGGGTATCAGTTACATTTTCTGGAGTGTCTTTTACTGTCGCCACCCTCGTGCTTCCCGTACATCATCGATGGGCGTTGTCGCAGACGAGCAGTTTTAGCAGGGCCTAGTAGTGGTGTAACGACATTGAACCAGGTTTCAGATGGATTACTGACCATATTCCATTCCCATATTTATATTTCTGTTTTCCTTTCCTTCCGTTTCCTTTTTGGACCACCACCACCTGACAGGCGGGAACACAAGCCTTTTCCCCGTTATATTCCGTTCCTTTTTGGACCACCGCTACCAGTCGGGCGGGAACCCAAGCCTTTTGAGCATGGCCCAGAGGTGTGATGTCATTGACCCTATGCTTCAGATGATGAGATAACCCACCAGACATGGCTGCCAGATTCATTGTGGAACGAACCCTCAAGATCCTTACAATATAGCGTGTGCAGGTAGTACCCACATGACCATTTAGCTTATTAGCTAGGAATGACGTTTCTACAACACGAACACTACTTGCACGTGCACAATCATTAAGGTAGCAGTTGTACCTGAGTCCAGAAAGCTGGACAAAAGAATTCGAAGCCAGCAGACAATTTGGACATTCATTTATTTAGTACACACCCTGTTTCTGTATATCCTGTATTATACCCAACGAAAGAGCCAAAGCCATTTTATGAGATTCAGGCAACCCCATGCGGACCAACAATGTACTGTTTAAATCCCACCCGATTTTTAACTCAAAACTAGCGCATGCATATCCGGGAAGGCCACCAAGAGCAAGTATTTCTCAAAGGAGTGCCCTACATTGCAGCAACACATCCTCAGCACAGGCTGGGTAATCGAAGGGTCAGACGAAAAAAGGTTCCTAAAGCCATATAATGATACAGGGATGAACCAGAAGCCCAGAAAGACACATGCATGAAACAAACACTGCACCTGGATAGTTCCATACTTCCATCCCTACCATTTGTGTACCCCTTCAGCATATCTAAGGGCTCCAGTCAAGCCCCAAACACCCGCATACAATGAGTCCGCCAAACATGCTAAGCTCCTCCCCCCCCCCCCCTTGAAAGCACCTAGTTTGCCCTCAGAGGACGTGCGGGAGGACAGTGAAAATTGCCCGTAGAAAAGCTCCCTGTAGTACAATTCAGAATGCAGGTACATGCATCGATAAGAATTCCAGATTTTCGATAGCCCGTGTTCCGTATCAAGGCTTTGTGCCAATATGCATTTGTTTGTAGCGAGGAAAAGACGCAATTTGCACAATGCGCGCCTGCTCCTTCTGCGAGGATATATGCATTTTGCACTATGCATGCCTCCTCCTGCAGCCAGAATAAATGCATTTTGCGTAAAGGACCCACCCTCCTTCAGCCAGCACACCAGCCGCTAGAACGGCAACGCTGCCGTCACCTCATCCTCATCCTGCAGGAGTTCCGAGGATGCAAAAAACAAACCCTAAATGCTGCAGCCACTTAAGCTACTTCTGTTGCAGCCACTGTTGCCACCTCTGTTGCAGCTGTTGTTACATGATGCCATGAGAGCAAAACCCAGCTCACAACATCAGAGCGTGAGCAACATGTTGTAAAGCTGCTCTGCCATCCTTGCAGCTAACGCTGCTGCAGCTGGCTCTCGATTGCAGAGCATGATCTAAATGTCGCAGCCGCGACAGCGCCAGCTGTTGTTACATGATGTCCTTAGCAAATTCGGGCTCTCCACCTCGCAGCATGGGCAAATGTTGCAACCGCTGTTGCAGCCGCTACTGCCGCTGTTGCTGGGCAGCCACGGTGCCAGGGAGGCCCTACCAGCAGCCTATCCGAGCAGCAGCTCAGCCCCGAAGGGTGTTCCCGCAATGCGTGCTCTGAGCCTTGCCTGAGAATGCCGGCCAGGCTGGCCAGCCTCTGCACCAGACCAGTCCCAACCATCAGCCAGACAGTGGGGCAGCTCACCCCCCCCCCCATCCCGCAGGTGGCCCCAGCAACTCGCAAATCCCAATATCGGCACAACTACTGCCGCAAGTGGTGAGCGGGGACAAGTTCCAGACACGCTTATGATCAGCGCCCCATACAGAGGAGACATCGGAAGTTTCAGGGTCTGTGTAGTGATCCTTTTCTCATGCCTCAGCTACGTGTGAGCTACATGCCAGCTACACTCCAGCCGCTGGCAGGAGGCCCCATTCATGGCCAGCCTTGCTGCTCTGGTCACCACTGGCAGACCGATCCATGTTTGGTCCGAGCTGGGCCTTTGGCGGCCTGCCGAAGTCGAACTTATCGCCGGAAAAAGAAACACTAGGGCTGTGTGCAGCGTTGGGTCCCGAAACTGCGTGGGAGCCGGGCAAAGAGCCCCAAGGACCCTAACAGGACCCGCACGCACCTGCAGTTAGATTTTCTTTCCTACTGGGCAAGGGGCCACCTTCGGCACATTGGGACCAAACCAGGACCGGGCTATGGCCAGCGGCCCAAGGAGCACGGTAGGCCATGCAGAATGGTAGGCGGGTAGGCAGGCACGGTTGCAGAGCCAGGAAAGCAGACTGAGGCCCGCAGCGTCGACACCCCTAGGGATCAGGAGAACCGGGCGAGCCCAGACGCCAATGTCGTCTGGGGCGACGGTTGTAGGGAAGTGCAGGAGCCTTGTCTTTTGACCAGGCCAGGGCTGGCCGCCCGCGAGGCGCCGCCCCCGTGTGCCTCGCCCGGCAGCGTCACCACCGAGCGCTGATGCGGGGGGCGGGACGGCGCTGGGCTCTGGCCACGTGCATGGGCCAAGTCCTTGCTCAGCAGCCCCCTGGACAGGGTTTTGGATTCAGGGTTCAGGTTTTGGAAACAGGGTTCAGGTTTTGGATTCAGGGTTCAGGTTTTGGATTCAGGGTTCAGGCTTTAAATTCATGGTTCAGGTTCAGCAGACCTCGCACATCAGGCAGGCAGTTGCACCCATCGGTGTTCTCTAGTCAGCATCAAGGGCTCAGTGTACAAAAAAACGGGAAAAAACGGGAAACAATCCTCAAAGGCAGCTGCATACTGCCACAGCTTCTTGGTTCATGCGATCGGCTTTTCCTGCTCATCAGTGATTCCCCCCCCCTCCACGACTCAGCTACATGTCAGCTACAATCAGACCCCTAGCCGGAGGCCCTGTTTGTGGCCAGACATGCTGCTCTAGCCACAATTTGCAGGCAGGTTTCCAGGCAAATTTGCAGGCCAGTTTCAACTGGGCGATCCACCTCTTCGGGCCAGACACAAAGTATCTGAGCATGTAATGAGGCCCAAGCCTCATATCATGCCTGAGGCTAGACATCAACAAGCTCACAAAACTCGGCGCTCAGAGCTTCAGACAGCTGCTTGCGGTGTTCCCGGGATTCAGCTACATTCCAGCTATGTTTCAGCTACCTATCCGCCTCCAGCTAGATGCCTCATGCATGTCCAGCCATACTGCTTGGGTAGCTAGGCATAGGCCAATCAAGGTTTGGCCAAATCAGGCCCTTCGTGACCGCATGCTGCCCGCCAAGGGTGGCCTTGTTAATGAATTAACAGCCCCTGACTGCCATCCCCCCGTGTCATTCCACTTTAAATTACTAAATTTAGCTAATTTTAAGCAATCAAGCAAATATGAGAGGCAAGATCACTAACAAATCAGGTGCAAGTGTCCCACCCGGAGGCTCCTGTGGACGACTGGCCCGACTTGAGCACGCTCCCGTTGATGGAGCGCCCAAAGCCTCGCCGCGCGGCAGCCGTCACAGCGGGACTCGAGCTGCGCATGGGCAAGGCCGCGTCCTCCTCATCCATGCCCGGCCAGCCCCCCCTGGTGCTCAGATCAGCAGACTGCGGCGGGCGGACCTTATATGTCATGGAGCCGCCACTGCCGCCAGCGCTTAAGGCTCCGGAGCCCTTGCCCAGGTCATAGCTCATGGAGAGGCCGCCGCTGCCGGTGCTGCCCAGGGCGATCCGTGACTGCGACGGACATGCAGTGGGCCTGAGGCGAGGAAGGGGAGGTAGGGGTGAGGAGGAGAGGGGAGGCAAATTTACACAACCAAGCGCATATTAAATATCTTTATTTCTGGGGATGTTATTTTAAGAAGGATTCGGGAGCCTGCGCGCCGAGCGATACAAACAATGCCCTAACCCCCGCCCCTCCCCCAGATCACGACCTTGTGCTTTGGAGGAATGCCACAACTCCCTCAGCCGCCCTGCCACCCCGCCTGTGTTAATTTCCTTGTGAATGAGCTACGTGTCAGCTACATTCCGGCCGCAGTTGGGAGGCCCCAGGTGTGGCCAGCCATGCTGCTTGGGCCGCCAGCAGCAGGCCGGTACTGGTTTGGTCCTGATCCGGCCTTCGGCAGGCAGCCTGCGGATGGTGGCCTCGTAGCTGACAAAAGAAACACTGTGCCCCGCACCTGTCTCTCAGTGCCGACGGTCCCCTCCCCACGGCAACGGCTCCCCCCAAGCTCAGGTAGTGTCTTGACCGCTGCTGACTGGTGCCCACCGCCGACTGCGCCAGAACCGCCCGCGTCAGCTTGCCGGGCGCCGGCGCCGGAACCGTAGCGCCCCCGCCCGAGCTCTCTGCCAAAGCGTGCCCCGGCATTGTCTTGGCGAGCATCTGACGCTGCTGGGTGTACGAGTAGCTTTTGACAGGGTCACGGGGAGCGTGCGCCCCGAAAGTGCTCGATGGGCGCGATGGTGCGGCGGCCTCCTCGGCGCGAGCTGACCTCGGCCCGCCCGCGCGGCCCGCCGTTGAACAGGGCGCGGTCGCAGTGGCGGCGGCGGCGGCCGCGCTGCTCAACGGGCCTGACTTCGAGCGCGAGTAGAGGGGTGTGGGTTTCGGCGAGCACTGCCTCCCAGCTGTGACCCAACACGTTTTGAGTTTTGTTCAGAGCGGTGCGGTGAAGCTTCATACAAGAATCATGTCATACGACTCAGATTATTAACATGATTCATGAATCAAATCATATGAATCATACTATTGCGACCGGAACCTGCCGGTATAACCGGGACAAGTCGGCATGCCCGGAAACAACATATAAGTTTCATGCGCACTGGCATCAAAGCCACCGGATGGATCGAAGCGGGTAGAGACACTTCAATATTTGGAACAGAGCATGCCAAGAAATGGGCACCCACCATGTCTCCAGTGCAGAGCCAGCTACAAATACTTTTCTTTTACCTCTCATCAGCTACAATTCAGCTACGAGCACTGTTTCTTTAAGCTCTCATCAGGTGCAATTCCGCTACGTCTCAGCCAACGGCTGTGGGGCCTGGTGTAGCAAGCCCTTCAGCTGGGACCAAAAGCTGTGGGATGGTCATGGTTTGGGACCAATTGGCCATGTAATGCCCCCAAGTGGCCTTGCAATGCCCCCAGTGATGCCCCCAATTGGCCGTGCAATGGCCCCAGTGATGCCCCCAATTGGCCAAGCAATGCCCCCAGTGATGCCCCCAATTGGCCAAGCAATGCCCCCAGTGATGCCCCCAATTGGCCATGCAATGCCCCCAGTGATGCCCCCAATTGGCCATGCAATGCCCCCAGTGATGCCCCCAATTGGCCATGCAATGCCCCCAGTGATGCCCCCAATAGGCCTTGCAATGCCCCCAGTGATGCCCCCAATTGGCCAAGCAATGCCCCCAGTGATGCCCCCAATAGGCCATGCAATGCCCCCAGTGATGCCCCCAATTGGCCATGCAATGCCCCCAGTGATGCCCCCAATTGGCCATGCAATGCCCCCAGTGATGCCCCCAATTGGCCATGCAATGCCCCCAGTGATGCCCCCAATTGGCCATGCAATGCCCCCAGTGATGCCCCCGATTGGCCATGCAATGCCCCCAGTGATGCCCCCAATTGGCCAAGCAATGCCCCCAGTGATGCCCCCAATTGGCCATGCAATGCCCCCAGTGATGCCCCCAATAGGCCTTGCAATGCCCCCAGTGATGCCCCCAATTGGCCATGCAATGCCCCCAGTGATGCCCCCAATTGGCCATGCAATGCCCCCAGTGATGCCCCCAATTGGCCAAGCAATGCCCCCAGTGATGCCCCCAATTGACCAAGCAATGCCCCCAGTGATGCCCCCAATTGGCCAAGCAATACCCCCAGTGATGCCCCCAATTGGCCGTGCAATGCCCCCAGTGATGCCCCCAATTGGCCAAGCAATGCCCCCTCATGTAATGCCCCCAAGGTAACTTGGCGCACACTAAAAAAAAGACGACTTCAGGCCTTGTGACCGTCCCGTTTGAGGCACTTGCCTGCTGTGCCTGGCGACGCGGGCGAGGGAGTCAAGTCTTTCAGTGTGGCGCCGGACGAGGGCGAGGAAAAGGGGGAGACGGTCTTGCTGGCCATCTCAGCCAGGTCGACTTGGAGCTCCGTCATGACGGACAACAGGCGATTGGCACGGCGCTTCAGGATACTCTGCTCCGGTGGCAGGGTTCAGGGTGTAGGGTCAAGTAGGGGTAAGGGTCAAAAGTTCTTGGGTTTAGAGTCAAGGGGTTTTTAAGGTTTCGGGTTAAGGGTCAAGGGTTTTTAAAGGTTAAACTGGGCGTTTCAGGATACTCTGCACCAGTGACAGGGTGTAAGGTTTAGGGTCAAGGGTTTAGGATGAAGGATTTAGGGTTTTAAGGTTTAAACTTAGCGTTCCAGGATGCACTGAAGGGGATTTAAGACTTGCATGCGAACGGGTTAACGGGTAGCAGCAGGCAGGGGGGGTTGCACACTCGCATGGGGACGGGGTTACACACTAGCATTCACTTGTGCGACAGCGGGCGGGAGCCATATACTAAAAGTACGCCGGGTGGCAGGGAATAACACACTCACATGGGGACAGGCGGAAGGGGCCGGGGGCTGAACAGTAGGAGTGGGATGGGCCGAAGCGGGTACTTCACCACATCCATCACTTAAGTGTGTTCACAAGTATTTTTAGAATAAAGACCACGGTAGATCCACATTGCCTGCCCTCAAAATTAACATTGTTGATGAGAGGGATTCAACGAATAGTCTAATTGTTGATTGCCAACACTACTTCTCAGTGGGGAAATGTTCTTGGCCATTTTCCAGCCCAGAGTCAAGCATGAAAGAAAATGATCAAAGTTGTATCAGAGGGAAGGCCATTGAAATCTTGTGGGTAAACAACCTTTCACCCTTGAGATGCCACACTTCACAAATCCCGGCACAATCCCGGCACAATCCCCATCGCGGCATGCTCCTCGTTTAGTGCTGTCTGTGGCAAGAAAAGGGAAAATGCCTAGATGGGAAAATTGAAAACAACCCTGTTCCCTCAACGTCCAACAGCTCAAAATCACTGCCGCAGTTTCCATCAAGGCACGCTTATCTTTTGGCGCTGTTCGACTAGAAAAGGGAAAGCAATAGAAACAGAATACAGAACTGGTATTGTACTTGCCTGGAAGCTGTTGTCGCTGCTCCTCATGCGGCACGTGGCGATCCAGCTATGCTCCATCAGCTGGTCTGCAGTGGGGCGCTTTGAGGCATCCTGCACACGAGTGTGGGGTGTGTGTTGGGTGGGGTCTGTGTGGGTCTGTGTGGGGTGTATGGGGGGTGTGTGGTGTGTGTGTGGCAAATTAAAGAGTGCGAGCTGCATCAGCTGGATCCCCGTGGGACGCCTCGAGAATCCTGCACATGCAAAAAGTGCGTGGAGGTGGGTCAGCAGGTTCAGAACGAACACTTCATCAGCTGGGCGACGATGGGCCGTCTGAAGGCACAGGCAAAACGTTGTTGGGGGCTGAGCGGGTGAAAAGTGCGGACCGCCTCTCAAGGCATCCCACACAAAGGGGTGCAGCGAGGAGGGGTTTGAGTTCAAGAGCAAGGGCCGCCTGGAGGCATCCTGTAGACGGTGTGATGCAGGCGAGCAACAAACAGGGCGGTGCCGAGCGGTTTCGGTTCAAGAGCAAGGCCCGCCTCGAGGCATCTTGTATAGATGGTGTGATGCAGGCGAGCAAGGGAGTTCAAGAGAGTTTGCGAGCAAGGGCCATCCTGAGGCATCCTGTAGAGACGGTGAGGCGCGGAGGGGTCGAGCATCAAGAGGGTTCAGAGCTGCGTGGCTGCATTCCCCCCCCCCATTTTTAGGCGTATCTAGCTATTTCCTTTGTACAGGCACTGTTCACAAGCTATGCGGCACGTCATGCATGCCCAAGCGCATGCATTCAAGCCTGTATATGTGTCAGTGCGTGCAGCGTGCCTCGGCGCAGGCTGCATGAGGCAACAGTCACAAGTGCAAGCCCCGCAAACGATGCATGCGCATCTACCAGAGCAATGTAGAACCTGAGCACCTACATGCGCATGCGCCTGTTTGCGGACATGCTGTACAAAGCATCAGGCCTGCATTGCATGTGCCACGACATGAGGCATCGCGCATCAGGGCCGGACACAAACCCGATAACAACGAGCAGCAGCTGCGCACCTTCCGCAAAGCGGCAGTGATGAACTCAACCGCCTCGACCGATATCCGAGACGAGAACCTGGGCTCCGCCTTCAAGATCTGAGCAGGCAACCAGGCACAAACCACACACACAGGTTGGCGATCAAGTGGACGCCGATCCCAAGAAGAGGAGAATTGTCCAGATTCAAATATAAGCCTGAGCCTCTCATAAAGCTCAGGTTTTGGGTCGGGTTCAAATCTTGCATCTTCAATCAGTGTCGATACTTAAGCATTTTACGATCACTTGCACTGAGCAGCGACAGACGAAAGATCCTTATTTTTCTGTTACGAGGCCACACCTGGTGGGCTGCCCCTCAGCGGTCAGGATCAGCAGACCACAAACCCTGGATCAACATACCACAAACCCTAGATCAGCGAAACACAAATTCTACTTCAGCAGACCACAAACACTAGATCAGCAGAACACAAACTCTAGATCAGCTGAATACAAGCCCTAGATCAGCAGAACACAAACCCTAGAACAGCAGAACATAAACACTACAACAGCAGAACACAAACCCTAGATCAGCAGACCACAAACAATAGATCAGCAGACCACAAACAATAGATCAGCAGACCACAAACCATAGATCAGCAGACCACAAACAATAGATCAGCAGACCACAAACCATAGATCAGCAGACCACAAACCATAGATCAGCAGACCACAAACCCTAGATCAGCATACCACAAACCCTAGATCAGCAGACCACAAACCCTAGATCAGCAGACCACAAACCCTAGATCAGCAGACCACAAACCCTAGATCAGCAGACCACGAACCCTAGATCGGCCTACTGCCGGTGCTCCAAGCAGAGCAAGGCAGACCATGCATGAAGCCCCTGGCCAAAGGCCGGTAGGTAGCCGAACCAAAGCTAACGGTAGCTGAATTATACCTACCAGTAGCTGAGCCACGGAGAATACAAATTGCGCAGGTCACGAACCTTCGCCCCTCACCTGCACTGAGGTGGATTCTCGAGAGTCCTTCTCAAACGGACACCGGCCCTCCAGCAGCTCATACGCCATGACGCCCACAGCCCAAACGTCAACCTGCAAGCGGCACATGAGGGCAAGTTCAGGACCCAGGGTAAGGGGCCTGTCACCCAGGTGATATATTTATTTATTTTCTCTGTCAATCCTTGTGTGGGCTGAGGCTCTATCCCGGCCACCGACGCCCCCCTGTTTTGGGGGATGGGTCTGCCCCCCTTGATGACAGTCCCCTTCCTAGGGTAGTGTGATGCCCATGAGTGCAGATAAAAGCCAAAGCTAGTGTGATGCAGATCCTCGGAGTGATACAGGTTCAGTGCCAAGAGCAGTGTGATTATGTGATGAACATCCTCAAGAGTGATGCAGATCCTCAGAGTGATACAGGTTCAGTGCCAAGAGCAGTGTGACGCAGATCCTCAGAGTGATGCAGGTTCAGTGCCAAGAGCAGTGTCATTATGTGATGTACATCCTCAAGAGTGATGCAGATCCTCAGAGTGATACAGGTTCATTGCCAAGAGCAGTCTGATTATGTGATGAACATCCTCAAGAATGATGCAGATCCTCCGAGTGATGCAGGTTCAGTGCCAAGAGCAGTGTAATTGTGTGATGTACATCCTCAAGAGTAATGCAGATCCTCAGAGTGATGCAGGTTCATTGCTAAGAGAGTGTGACGCAGATCCTCCGAGTGATGCAGGTTCGTTGCCAAAAGCAGTGTGACGCAGATCCTCAGAGTGATGCACATCTGCAGAATAAAGTTAATTCTCATCCCTTACGCCCTGTCATGTTCGAATCTGAGGCTTCTTTTCCGACAAGGGAGGTACAACACTGCATCATGTGGCGTGCAGGTATCACAATTGAGGGTGAGCAGTTCCCCCCCGGGCGCTTGAGCCCTAGGACACACAGGAGGGGTCTGACCATTGGCGGCAGTCTCCTTCCCAGAAGTGCAACACTTCAAAAGGTTCTTTGAAACCAAGCATTTCCCAAACCCCAACCTGTCACCTATCAATCCACCGTCTTATTTATGACCTCATTGCATCCCCCCTCTGGCACTGCCATGCCCTTTCGAAACAGGCCATTGGCTGGGCGTGCAGATGGTGGATGCGCAGACACAGGCGCTGTCATACGAGCAACTGCTTGCGACGCTCTAATAAGAGCAACTGCTTGCAACGCTGTAATTAGGCAAGTGCTTGCTAGAGTGGATATGCAGACACAGGCGCTGTAATAAGAGCCACTGCTTGCGACGGTGGACGCGCATATGCAGAGTTCAGGAGGCTAATGCTAACAACTAGGTACCTTAACCAGTAGGCTAATATCACAACAACTCTTGTGACCATGCAACCACTGGTGACTGGAGGCAACCATTCGCTAATTCATATTTTATCAGTACCAGCAGTTCTTGAATGCGTTGCTCTGTGCCCCCACAGATATTGGAATTGTGGACATCAGTGGCAGCCAACCGCATGCACATCCCCCCCCAAAGCGTGAGCAAGGGTGATAACGTTTTTTTAAACATGTCCGCCTTGTTTAGGGAATTTGAAATGACGGAATAGTTTTGGGGGGCGACACAGGTGAAAACAGTAAAAAATTAACAAACCAGAAAATAAGACATACCCTATGCAAGGATGTTGATTTTGAACATAGCCTTCACCAGCGCCTGAAGGCGTATCAAAGAAGCAGGCCTTGCCCACGCATGGGGAGCGGCAACAAGCAAGTCCTTTGCATTGCGCTGCTATTACGTCTATCTTGAGGTCCCCCAAATAATAAACTTGTGTGTTCACCGCACCTGGCAGTTGTAGATCATGTTCATCGCACCTGGCAGTTGTAGATCATGTTCACCGCACCTGGCAGTTGTAGATCATGTTAACCGCACCTGGCAGTTGTAGATCATGTTCACCGCACCTGGCAGTTGCAGATCATGTTCACCGCACCTGGCAGTTGTAGATCATGTTCACTGCACCTGGCAGTTGTAGATCATGTTCACCGCACCTGGCAGTTGTAGATCAGGTTCACCGCACCTGGCAGTTGTAGATCATGATCACCGCACCTGGCAGTTGTATATAATGATCACCGCACCTGGCAGTTGTAGATCAGGTTCACCGCACCTGGCAGTTGTAGATCATGATCACCGCACCTGGCAGTTGTAGATCATGATCACCGCACCTGGCAGTTGTAGATCATGTTCACCACACCTGGCAGTTGAAGATCATGATCACCGCACCTGGCAGTTGTAAATCAGGTTCACCGCACCTGGCAGTTGTAGATCATGATCACCGCACCTGGCAGTTGTATATCATGATCACCGCACCTGGCAGTTGTAGATCATGTTCACCACACCTGGCAGTTGTAGATCAGGTTCACCGCACCTGGCAGTTGTAGATCATGTTCACCGCACCTGGCAGTTGTAGATCATGTTCACTACACCTGGCAGTTGTAGATCATGTTCACCGCACCTGGCAGTTGTAGATCATGATCACCGCACCTGGCAGTTGAAGATCATGATCACCGCACCTGGCAGTTGTAGATCATGTTCACCGCACCTGGCAGTTGTAGATCATGTTCACCGCACCTGGCAGTTGAGATCATGATCACCGCACCTGGCAGTTGTAGATCATGATCACCGCACCTGGCAGTTGTAGATCATGTTCATCGCACCTGGCAGTTGAAGATCATGATCACCTCACCTGGCAGTTGTAGATCATGTTCACCGCACCTGGCAGTTGTAGATCATGATCACCGCACCTGGCAGTTGTAGATCATGTTCACCGCACCTGGCAGTTGTAGATCATGTTCACCGCGCCTGGCAGTTGTAGATCATGATCACCGCACCTGGCAGTTGTAGATCATGTTCACCACACCTGGCACTTGTAGATCATGTTCACCGCACCTGGCAGTTGTAGATCATGTCCCACCGGTCCTTGTTCTCCTCCGGATGGATCTTGTCAGAGCATTCCAGGATCTCAGGGGCCTGCCGAAACAAACAGGGCACGCCGAGGTCTCAGAGGCATGCCCAAGCTTAGGCTAAGCTTAGGGGCCAAGGATCGTGTAGCAGGATGACTTAGCAGGGGGCGACTGCGGTGGTGGCAGGGGGGACGGGAGGGTACGGGGGAGTACTGGGGAGCAGTAGGGTGTCCAGGATGGAAGTATGACATACCGGTACGGGTCTCACTGCAGCCAAATGCCCAGCGGGACACAAAAAATGAGCCCCCCCCCTCCCCCCTCAACACTGGAGACAGCCCCCCCTGCCTTGCCCACTTCGTCGGTTCGTCCCCCAGCGTGTACCGGTAGTCCAATGTTCCTACCCTGTAACCTGACACTAAATAAGCCCCCTCGAAACAAAATTGAGGGCTCTTTCGTTAGCCACCCATGACAAATCAAAGAGCACCCCTCCCCCCCCTCTGAATCCTCCATGTATCCCAGAGTGCTGCCCCCCCCCCCTCAGAACCCACCATGTACTCCAGGGTGCCGGCCCTGGTGACCGGTCGCTCCTCATTCGCGTTGATGGCGAGACCAAAGTCGGCAAGCTTCAGCACCCCACTGGCAGTCAGCAACACATTCTCCAGCTTGAGGTCACGGTGGATGATGCCCTTCAGGGTTCAGGGTTCAGGGTTCAGGGTTCAGGGTTCAGGGTTCAGGGTTTGAATGAGGCCCTGCAGGCAGAAGGGGAGAAGCAGTCACCCTCAGGGCAGCCGAGCATTACCAAGGGTTCTAAAGCGCGAAGGCGGTCGGGTGGGGACCCACCCCACGTGTTTGTAACGAAGGATCAGTATTATTTACAATACCAGCAGTAAACCTACAAGATGTCCATTCCTGCTGATTGTTTCATGGTTTAGGTTAAAGGCTTTGATGTTCCCCCTATGTTTAACTGTATTCCTGTCAACAAAGTGGTGTAAAGCAATGCGTGTCCGCATGACTGGCCTCCATGCATTGGCCTCCATGCACCCCACCCGTCTCATCCTGCGGGGATGAGCGAGGGAGGTGGGTAGGTCCCACCCAAACACGCACAGGAGGGCTGGACGGGAGGCAAGCTCCACCATCACCATCGCAGGGGAGGTTGCAAGTCCAGCCAACATGACCCACACAGAGACTTGGGGGCGCGTCCCCCCTTACTTCGCAAATGGCATGTTTGCTGTGGACCTGCATCGACTTGCAGGTAATTGAGGGCGCTCCAGAAGCAAGTCTCTCACCACATAGGGAGGGGGTAAGTCCCTTCACCCCCCCCACACACCACCACAGGGCACAGGGAAGGCAGCACGCCCCCCCCAACACATAACCAGCATATTACTTGGCGACGCATCTTGACATTCAGGAAGTCGAGGGCATCCAGCAGCAAGTCCCCCGCCACATAGGGACAAAGACAAGTCATTCCCCCACTATGTCCCTCCACATACAACCACAGGACAAAGAGGCGGGGACATATGCCCCCGCCCCTCCACATACCAGCGTGTTGTTGAGTGACGTATCTCATCATTCAGGTAGTCGGGTGCATCCAGCAGCAAGTCCCCCACCACATGGGGACGGGGATAAGTCCCTTCCTCCCCCCGCATACAAGTACAGCGCAAAGAGGCGGGGACATATGCCCCCCCCTCCACATAAACAGCATGTCGTTTGGTAACGTATCTCAAATTCAGGTAGTAGGTCGCATCCAGCACCAAGTCTCTCACCACATAGGGAGAGGGGTGTGCTATAGAGGCCAGGGGGAAAGCCACAACTCTACAGTGCTTCTTTTCTCGGCTACCAGTCCACCTTCAGCAAGGTATCCTGCGGCTGTCAGAGGCCCCATTGGGATTAAGCCTGGACCGGCCTATGGTCGGTGGCAAACGCAGCATGGCTGGCCACAAATGGGGCTGCTGGCCAGACGCCAGAGTGTAGCTGACATGTCGCAGGTCACGATAAAAAGAACACTGCAGTCCTCTCCATGGGCCTCATTCCATCAGAGCTGTTTACGACGCATGAAGGTATAAGGCGTACCTTCCCAGGTGGCATGAAGCCCCATGCATCCATTCGGTTTCTTGGTGACATGCCTTCACATGCAGGTAGTCAAGGGCCAGGAGCTTGTAGTAAGATGACCTGCACCGTCCCCCCTACTAGCACACACACAGGCAGGGGGGAGAGTCCCCCCCGCCCCCCCCCCCCCCCACACACAACAGAACGGTAGTTTTGTTTTGATGATTTAACTTGACATGCAGGTTGTCAAGGGCGTCCAGGAGCTCGTACCAGGATGTTCTGCCCCCCCCCCCCCCCATTCCCACACACACAGGCAAGGGGCCAAGGGGGCCATTCCCTCCCACATAAAAACAAACTGATCATTTTCTTTGGTGACGTACCTTGACATGCAGGTAGTCGAGGGCATCCAGGAGCTCGTACCAGGATGTTCTGTCCCCCCCCATTACCACACATACAGGCAAGGGGGCCGTTCCCTCCCACATCAAACAACAGATTAGTCATTTTCCTTGGTGACGTACCTTGACATGCAGGTAGTCGAGGGCATCCAGGAGCGGCAGGAGGATGTTCTGCACCGCATTCTGCTCTGCGGCTCGCACACCGTCCGTCCGCCGCCTGTTGAAAAGGTCACCACCCCTGAAGTGGGAGAGTGTGTGTGTGTGTGGATTAAGGAGGGTACCCTTGCTTGTTCAACAGGACAGTACCCTGGGGTGGGCCCATGGGAACCACTGGGCCAATAGGGTCAGAACCAACACTGGCCAACAGCTGGTGGCCCAAGCGGCAAGGCATGCTACACCACACACCCCTGAGCTATAGGCCATAATGTAGCTGAATTGCCGCTGAAATTTAATATGTATCCTTGCAGGCCCTACCTGGCCAGCTCAAGGGCATACACATGCAGCGGCAACGCGGATAGGCAAACGGAACAACATGTTTAATTTCGAGCAGCGTTTGAGGTACCTGGCCAGCTCAAGGGCATACACGTGCAGCGGCAACGCGGATAGGCAAACGGAACAACATGTTTAATTTTGAGCAGCGTTTGAGGTACCTGGCCAGCTTAAGGGCATACACATGCAGCGGCAACGCGGATAGGCAAACGGAACAACATGTTTAATTTTGAGCAGCGTTTGAGGTACCTGGCCAGCTCAAGGGCATACACATGCAGCGGCAACGCGGATAGGCAAACGGAACAACATGTTTAATTTTGAGCAGCGTTTGAGGTACCTGGCCAGCTTAAGGGCATACACATGCAGCGGCAACGCGGATAGGCAAACGGAACAACATGTTTAATTTTGAGCAGCGTTTGAGGTACCTGGCCAGCTCAAGGGCATACACATGCAGCGGCAACGCGGATAGGTTAACGGAACAACATGTTTAATTTTGAGCAGCGGTTGAGGTACCTGGCCAGCTCAAGGGCATACACATGCAGCGGCAACGCGGATAGGTTAACGGAACAACATGTTTAATTTTGAGCAGCGGTTGAGGTACCTGGCCAGCTTAAGGGCATACACATGCAGCGGCAACGCGGATAGGTTAACGGAACAACATGTTTAATTTTGAGCAGCGGTTGAGGTACCTGGCCAGCTCAAGGGCATACACATGCAGCGGCAATGCGGATAAGCAAACGGAACAACATGTTTAATTCGAGCAGCGGTTGACGTACCTGGCCAGCTCCATTGCCAGGTATATGTTATTGTCGTCCTCCCAGGCTGCCCACAGCTTGATGATGTTGGGGTGGTCCAGCTCAATGTGCAGCCGCACTTCTCGCTCAACCTGGACCCTGCGCATGGGTTGGGCGGGAGACATCAGTCGGGGGCACGCAGGGCGGAGCGGATGCGTCTTTAGGGGGAGATATCCGCCGCCAGGCTTGCACAGCTTCCCCTTGATTCATGTCTCGAGGCGAATTTCCCGACGTTTTGATTGCATCAGCTGCCTTACCGTGAGGCCTCGAGTCTCTTGGACCAGCAGCCGTTGTTTATAGAAGCAGACGATTGTGCTCCAGGCAGCAGTTTGATACAAGTGCACCCTTAAATTAGGATAAATACCTACCGGTACATATTTTCCTCGAACTGTTTTTGATCTAATTTACTACCTTCCTTATTTATCAGTTTACAATGAGCTAGGCAACCAAGGATAACAAGTCTTCTTATGTCAGAATATAAATAAATAAATAGGGAACTGGGTTAAAAATGGCAATGTGCATGGCAGGTAAGGAGGCTGTTTGTAATGGCATGGGTGAATGAAGAGCTTTCCAGCCTGTGGACATGATGCCTTGTGCGTTCCCACTGGCGCATCGAGCAACTGGATGCGCCATTGGCACTGCACAGAGCTATAATTATTTAGTGTGTGTAGGGCCACCCTCTGAGGGCCGCCGGGCGGCACCCTGTGGGTTAATAAGGACCAAACCTTGACTGGCATACGGCGGGTGGCCCTTGCAGCATGCCTTACTGCATCCAGCTCTGCCGGCAAAAGGCAAGGTTGAAGCTGAAGTGAAGCTGAAGCCTTCTAAAATGAACACTTTCCTTTTCCTGCTCGCCTGTCTCAGCTGCCAACGAGGACCACTTGCGCCCTTTTTTTTGTATGTTAGCGTCTCAGGTTTTCTAGGGTTGGGCGGCCAGCCTCACACCTTGGTAAGTCCCAGCAAAACACACTGGCACAGGGCCAGGTTTCCACACTCCACAACGGCAGCTCAATCTCTGTCCCCCCACCAGGCAGTAGAGAGGCTTCTGGGGGAAAACCAGACATGGCCGGTGTTGCTTAAAGTGCACGCCAGGCCATCTTGAAGGGGCTGCCCGGCAGCCACCAGTGGGCCAACTTCAACCTTACAATGACCTTGGGGCTCTCTGCACCAGGCCCCCTTGTAACAGTATGCCGTGCTGTAGCTGAAGTGTAGCTGAATCACTACACAATAAACACCGGGCACAACCTGCTGCTGGAGCACCATCGATGTCTCAAACCATTATTTTCCGATTGATCCCCGTAACTGGACACCCTAAAATCTTCATCACGCAGCCAGCGTTTATTTTTCTGGCTATGATTCCACCTGCAGCAGCCCGCCATGCGACCGCCATGTGCCGAATGGGGGCAAAAGCAAGACCAGCTGACAGACACAGGCTCATGCAGCATGGCTGGCCATGCATGGGATCTCAGGCCGGATCAGAGTCAAGATGGAACTGAAATGTAGCTGAACTTCAGAGCGGGCTGCGAAAAACGAGGCACTGTGCCCAAAACCCAAGTTCTGTAAACCCGCCTGTTGAGGAGGCTCAGGCGGTGTTTGCGGTACAGCTTCAGCGCCACCTGCGCCCCAGATATTTTGTCCGAGGCGGTGTAGAGCCTGCTGCACCTTCCCTTGTATATGCGCTCGTGCAGGTCAAACTGCTGGACACACCTGTACAGGGATAGGCGCGGAGAGGGCATGGAGCTAGGAGGAGGAGGCAGAGGGCATGGACGGGCTGAAGGGCATGGGAACATGTCAGCTTAAGGTATAAAGGCTCGTGATTTTTATCATATCCAGTGGGATATCGAGTGCGTTAATTAGGAGGTAAAGGGGGGGGGCAGGAGATTCCACATGATAACACCTTTTCTTGAAAGTCGAAACGGATGGGAGAATATCCTGCCAGTGATCTTCCCATCGAAGCCCAAGCTTTATAATCGCAAACATCGTGTTTTGAAATTATTCAGCTCTTCCGAGGGACTTATCTAGGTCTGGCCTGGTTATCGGTATCGGTGTCTGGGTGGGATCGACGATGCCACAGTGCAACTTTCCAAAAAGAGAGAACGCGTAGGGACGAAGGTAGCTTGCCGCAGATGGATGCAATGCGCGTACGTTGATGTGGGGTGAGGTTGCGCACACTCACCAAGGCTCGACACGGACCATGCTGGGGGGCAAGTGGGGCGAAGTTGCACAGACCATCGCCCCATGGTACTGAGCCTCGCTCATGCTGGTAACGTTGGCATCCAGTTGTGTACGAGGATATCTCAAATCTTAAATTGGTAAGCAGAAGGCCTACGGACCGCGGCTTCAAATGGGTCGCAACTGTGCCCCATTGTCACTGTCCTCTCATGGTCAGGCTAGTAATGACAGCTGTGTAGGATAGCTTAACGCCATGCGTGACAAGAGTAAACAACTCGGTTTACTTTAACTCAGTGGCATGTATACGGCGACGAAAACCTGCATCGGCTCCCCATGTCTATGTCCTAACTTTTCGTACACACGCACACACACGAAGAGATCAACCCGACCGATCATCTGCAAGGTGAATCGAGAGACAGCTCAACAAACCGACGAACCTAGTACATTGTAACATAGCTATTCAAAATGCGGATCGCAGCTTCAAGGGGTGTCAATGTGCGAGCCCAGGCTAGCAACGTGGCTGTGGCCCGTCCACGACCTGCTATGCGAGACCCATCAACAATCCTCTCTAAGATAGCCACTGTCGGTACCACGGCAGCCCTGTCAATGTGCTTGCTTGTGGGGGGCGTCGGTCCCAGCCAAGCAGCGCAGATGAACAGCTTGGCGGACGTCATGCGCCCCACTTACGAATTCGTCGACACAAACAAGGACGGCATCGTGACTTTGGACGAGATCAAGCAACTGAGCCTGCAGGTGAGAGAGGCGCCAGATTTTTCAATCGCAAACGCCGATGAGATTGAACCCTTTGGACAGCCGACAAACATAAAAGTATTGTCAGAGGGTATGCCATCAGGTTTGGTCGCTGCGCCCTACAGATTACTCTCTCTATGCGCCACGATTGATGATGATTCGCTACTGTTTGTCACTCGTCGCGCTTGGGAAGACTGGTGTCGACTGCCGCCGGGCTGCGTTATCTTCGCCTGCTCGCGAATTCAGCCCATGCTGATGCTGCCCAGACTGAAAGCATCTTATAGACTCCGGTGCAAGCTAAATGCGTCAACAGAAGCATGCTGCAGCAGATTTGTCGATGTCAGGACCAAGGGAGGAGTCCTCATGATCGCTCCTCCCTAGCTCCCCCATGGTTGCTGGACAGGTATCTGCATGCACCCTCGCACCTCCCAGTATGGTCTCTACTTAGCTAACTAAAAAACAGCCATGTCCATTCACAAGGCTGCATGGAGATACAGCCTTATAAATGAACATGGTTGTCTTTGGGGTATTTGGCACATGTCGAGACTTAACATGGCGGTCCTTCCACAGCATGCCTTCGGCTGCCACACAACTGAGACTCGCAATCTGATGGAGAATTTTTAAACAAATGTACCATGGGGCTAAAGTGGAGCAGGGTTTCTGATTAATCTCAACCAGCAGCTCCGGTAGTTTTTGGGTGCACTAGTCACCAGACCATGATGGATGGGGACCAAGCCATGACCGACCTGCGGCTGGTGGCCCGAGAGGCAGGGCTTGATGCAACATGCCTACTTCGGCCATAGGTCGTGATGCAGTTAAAATCTAGCTCAGGCACGCTAAAATCTAGTGCTGTAGCGGCAATCGCTCTCTGCAGCCCATGCATCGGGACTCTTTGGGACTCGTGTTGGGCATGGACGAGGCTGTCGGGGAAATATATAGATTCTTTCTATCTACCCTGAACTTTGGGCATCATGAGCATGTGCCAGGCAGGCAATGTACTTCATGGGTCGGCACTGATGTTCCCTCCAAAACATACCAGCTGAGCATATTCTCAGCAAGTCTCAGATATGGGGCATGCAAGTGCGCTGTTTATTTCAGTGACCACGATTGGGGGAGCCCCTGGGCTGATTGGGACCAAAGCTTGACCAGGTTACATCTGGTGGCTAAAGAAGCAGGGCATGCTGCCCCAGGTCTCCCTAGCCATTGGTCGTTGTGTAGCTGAAGCGTGCTGAAAGAAACACTGGCATATTGGATCACATCAGTGATGCCCTGGTCTGCCCGCTAGGTCCATCCGCATTAAATAAAAGACGACAACATATATATTTTTTCCGCGATACATGCTGGACGTACTTAACGATGAAACAAACTGGTTAATGTAATTCGCCCATGGGCAGATTAAAGTGATTAGAGCTTCATCTCATTTGTGAAATACGCCCATGCCCATGAGGCGTGGATCAAGGATACTCATGCTCACAGAGGACAGGTGTGTCTTTAGCCAGGCATCTGCATGGGCCAGCCACAGCATGCATCCCTGCCACAGCATGCATTCCTGACACAGCTTGCATTCTCACGCAATGGATGCCATCGGGCCAGGGACTGGAAATATTGCTGCGTGGTGTCAGGTTGGGTGGCTGGCCAGCTATAGAATCAAGCCCTGTAGTTTAAGAGGGCATGCTTCTTGTACCTCGTGCCATGCTTTGAGCGTGCTGTATGTGGCTGAGCCTTGTGTTATGCGGTATGTGAGTGTGCTGCATGTGGGTGGAGTCTGGAGAGGAAGTCCCCAGTATGAGATTGTGCAAACGTTTAGAGGGCAAGCTTCTTGTACCTCATCATTTGTTAGTCTGCTGCTCGTGGGCAGAGGGCAAGGCTTCATTAAGGGCGCACGGAGAAGGTCTCAAGCTCCCTTTGTGTGGGCCGCCTCTGGGTGTTCTTTGCCTCTTCGTTGAGATCCTCTTCTCGGTGTCTCTAACTTCGGTAGTGCGGGCCAATCCTAAATGATCTTTGCCTCTTAATTGAGGGTGGACTCAGGGTGGTGGAGGACATTTTCCTCCCTCAGGACACTGATGGTACACAGGTGCTCAGGTGCCAGGGCAGGACTAGGTATCTATGTTCCGGTTCGTGTATCCCACGGCTCGCAATACAAGGCGTTGCGTATCTTGTTGAATGCAGCCCACTGGTGGCCTTACATAAAGCTCACTGGTGGCCATTCAAGGCGTTGCGTGGCTCATGGGAAACTGGATCTAGGAGCTGCTCTGCAAGTTACCGCTTGTCGATCAGGCCATTTACTGCTCCCTTTTTGCCTTGATTCTCTAGAAGAATTGTTGACATTGTGCCCCCAGGGAATCCTCTCCTCCCCCCACCACCCCTCCCCGACCTTAACCTTTACACATTGCATCGTTCCACACACTTACCTTGTTGGGGACCTCAAGCCTGTTGCCCGTCTAACCTGTTGCCCCCATTGTGCCGCGAATGCAGGTGTCGGAAGAGGAAGCCATGGCACAACCGACTGACACGCAGCTGGAGTTCACGATGCGCCTCTTTGACCTCAACCAGAACGGGACGCTGACAACGGACGAGATGCTCACCAGCTTAGCACTGGACGCGGTGGTGGGTGCATGGGAACAATGTTTCTGATCTCAAAATGTAGTCTTGGTTTGTTAGGCGGCAGCAGTGCCAAAAGTGTGAAGGTGGGCACGCGCCTTCAGCGAGTCAACTTCTTCTGGCGAGTGGCTGGGCAGAAATCGATGATCCAACTTGCTATCGCCTCGCCCTCCTGGTTGCCAATGGCGACCACTCGCCTGATACAACAACACTGTATGACACTATTGTTGAAGCGTGCTGAGGGTGTATGACACTGTTGCTTGAGGACGCTTAGTGTGCATGAAGGGGTAAGGATGCTTAGATTGCTTGACACTGTTGTTTGAGAATGCTTAGGGTGCATGATGCTTGTGTTCAAGGTTTCTTAGGGTGCATTAAGTTGGAAGTATGCTTAGGGTGTGTGACATTGTTGTTAAAGGACGCTTAGGGTGCATTAAGTTGGAAGGATGCTTAGGGTGTGTGACATTGTTGTTAAAGGACGCTTAGGGTGCATTAAGTTGGAAGGATGCTTAGGGTGTGTGACATTGTTGTTTAAGGACGCTTAGGGTGTGACAATGTTGTTACAAGACGCTTAGGGTGCATGAAGTTGTTGTCGAAGGGTGCTTCAGCTGCAGTTTAGCTGCATCGCGACCTTCGGTCGTTGGGGTCTCGTGCAACAAGCCTTGCTGCTCTTGCCTCTGGCCATCGGCTGGTCAAGGCCTGGTCCCCATCAACTCAGTGGCAGCTCACCACTGACCTGCGGCCTGTCGGCATGGTAGCACAATCCGGCTGAACCTGTGCCATATCGAGCTGTATCGAGCCGTAACGTGGCACTTCGGTAGCACAATCCGGCTGAACCTGCGCCGTATCATGCTACCATGCCTGTCGGGGGTGGCTGGGTGCTCACTGAAATAAAGCAAGGGGATTGGGTCGGGTACACAAGATGTTCCAGGACGGTTCCCTACGATGTTTTAGGAGGTCTTGAGGTCCAAACAGCATCAGCCGTGTTTTCAGTGTTTTAGGGAGTTGTTTACCGTAGATTTGCTTTGCCTTCCTTCATTATAAACGCTGTTGGGGGTTGAGGGACCCAGGGATTTACTGTTTCTCGATTTTAATGACGCAAGTTTTACTTGGAAATGAAGCATTCTTTTCGACACTTTGCCCTGAGGGCAGAGCATGAAGATAAATAATGTTTGATGCCCGAGGGAAGGCAAATCAAATTTACGGTTCACCCCTTTGAAGTAACCACTTAACTGCAGAAATTGACTCGCGGAGCCCTGCTGCCCACTCTATTGGTCCTGGAGCCCTACTGCTATCACCTTAACTCTGGGGCCCACAGGAATGGCAGGAGCTGCATCTGGCAGGAATGCAAAGTCAAAGGAATGCATGCTTTGGTCCCATAGCTCAGCTGCTCACTCTACCCCCCTGGCTCTGGGCTCCAACCTCAGGTTCATGGAGGGCGTGACACACATGCAACACACACTGTTTGAGGGGATCCACCTTTTCTCAACCCTCGATAACTATCATGACCTCTGCCCATGTTGTGGTTCAGGTCAGCGATGACGCGATTGACACGGACGCCGTTAAGGTGTTTGACCCCAACGGCGACGGGCTAGTGGAGCGGGGGGACTGGTCGGCGCCGTTTGGTGACCTGGGCGGCGCTCAAGGGGAGGAGATCAAGGGCTACATCTTCCAGTGAGTTTGGGGGTGGAGGGGTGAAAGGGTGGGGGGGCAATACCAAATGGGAAGTGCTCAAGGGCTACATCTTCCAGTGAGGCTTGGGGGGTGGAGGGGTGAATTGGGGGGGGGGGGCAATACCTAACAGTAAGAGCTCAAGGGCTACATCTTCCAGTGAGGCTTGGGGGTGGAGGGGTGAAGTTGGGGGAGGGCGATACCTGATGGAAAGAGTTCAAGGGCTACATCTTCCAGTGTGTGGTGAAGGGATTTTGGTTGGAGTTTGAAATGGAGTTCAGGGTTGGGGTTTAAAGGCATGGGAGGGTTGACAGACGACTTCTTCAGACTTTCCTTGTCTGTGTGTTTGAGACCTGGTAGATGTGTACATCAGTTTATGTCTGTTTGTTGTGTGCACGTATGTGGCTAGGATCATTGAAGACAGGAGTGCATCGTCGAATGATGTTCTGCATGTTACCGGCAGTTGTGAACAGTGGATGGTGGCAGGGAAGGACAAGCCTACATCACGGGGTGCATGGGATCGCTCAAGTATTTGCCTTGCCTCATCAAATGAGTATGTGTGCCTGTGCCTGGTGGTGCATGTGGTTGCCAAAACCTCTTCAAACCCCGTTGAATGACGACATGCCTGTGCCTGGTGCGTCTAGGCGTGTGGACCACTTGTACGATGGCAACGGGAAGCTCGACACTAAGGAGCTGGCCAACGGGTTGACACTGGTGGGTGGAGGGTCAGGGTAAAGAGATGGGTGGAGGTATGGGGTGTAGAGGATGCTGAGTTCCAGATTCGTCCTGTGGGTGCCCAGAAGGCACATGGGGCTTGTTCCTCTGAGCCGACCAATTTACAGCAGTGGGTGGTGAGGGGCTGGAGAGAGATTGCACCCACTGGTGCATATGGCATGGGTGGGAGATGAACCGGCACATGTGGGAGATGAATTGGCACATGTGGGAGATGAACTGACACTGTAAGGCTGGGAGGTGATAGATGAACTGACAAAGGTGGGTGCCAGGGTGGAGGGTCTGGGTGGAGAGATGTCATGCCTCTTTCCGCCTCGTGGGCTGGAAAGTACAGGGAAACGGTGCATCAAACTGTCGTCGCCCCGCATATGGGGGCGTCTTTTTTGTAGTGTGCGTCAGACTTTTTTGTGGGAGCTGCCGAGCAGCCACCACTGGGCTGATTGGAACTACACTTAATGCAACCTACGGTGGCCCAAGCAATAGAGCTTGCTGCACCAAGCTCTGCCGGCAGAAGGCTAGGTGGCAGCAAGAGCAGCTTTAGGACGATGCATCAGCTTCAGAGGAGCTGTAACACCATAAATAGACAATGTTCTACAAGCTAGCTGGTGGCAGTCAATGACGTTACACCTCTGGGCCCTGCTCAAAAAGGCTCGGCCGCGTGGGCTGTAAAATATATGTAGCAAACCCTGCCCGTCGTGCCCCCATCGCACAACTCCTCCAGCTGGTGGCAGTGTTTCACCGGTGTGGATCCGAGCGCCCTATGGGCTTGAGAGAGTACACGCCAGACATATTAACGACTAAACGTCCCTCCTTGCATTTTCCCTCAGGTTCGGACCCTGGCCCTCGGATACTAAACACTCAATTGGGCCTCACCAGGCAGCGAGAGACCACGCCGTTGCGAATGTAAAACACTGTTTTGCATGTTGTTCATGCTCTGAGGGCGACTGTGGCTATGAGGTTGTGTGACTGGTAGGACTTATGAGCCGAGTTAGTGACTCTACACGTCTGGGCCCTGCTCAAATGGCTTGGCCGCGGCTGGACATCAGCACGCGGGTGTGTGGCTGCACCTTGCCGCATGACTTCATTGACCATGGCACGCATGCCGGCTCATCCCGGAGCTCGTCATCTCATTTAGTATGCAACTACGAGCTTTCTCTTGTTTGTTTTGCATGTGGTGGCTTTTACCCAGATGGGGAAACACACGGTGGAGGAGGATAATTCGTCAGAGTGCAGTTGTGGCTTCATTTATTCGGTCGGCCGGTGGCTCCTAAATAATCCACAGTCCACAAAAGCTATCATGCGTCATGTTTGTGCCTGTTCTCACAGTTTAATTGAAATTAAGTTTGAGGCTCATCTACCGGCAGTGGGCGCAAAAGAATTAACATCGTGTCCCGTGGCAGGCACGTGGCCGTGTTCTGATAGATTGCTTCCTTTTACTTGTTCACCTGGTGCCGAGAGGAGGCGTAAGACGCACCCACCAAAACCTGAGTCTAATGATGTTACTCCTCACAAATCACTGGGTGCAAACGATAGATACCGGTCTGGCTGAAATATCCTGTCCATGTTATCCCTCATTCGGAGTTGCACTACAAAAAACTTGATTGTCAAAGGTCCACGAGAGGTGTATAGATTGAAGGCCCATGTCATGGAGGTGTGTGCGCAGTAGGCGGGATGGATGGCGGCTGATACCGTTGCCAGCACCAAGGGTGGCGGCCTACACCGCTACCTGACCGGAGGAACTACACACCGTTCTTAAATGATATTACCTCCGGATATGTTCCGTCACCGCCAGTAAGTCAACGGCGTTACACATTTGGGCCCTGCTCAAGAAGGCTCAACCGCGTGGGCGCCTAACTGAAGGGGTTGGAAGGAAAGAAACAAACACAAACTTGAGGTGCCATGTCAGCGAGGTGCAGGACCTGTCGCCCTTATCATCTTGCGTGTGTCTTCGATCCTTTGACTGCGATACACCTGAAGTGCGTGATCTGACTGCGCTTGCAGCATGCACAACGCTTGAGGTTTATCTATCGGGTCGTGCCCTGCTACAGATCTAGCACCGCTTACGGCTTGCAAGCAGCTGAGGACACTGGACTGCAAGCCTGCAATTCATGTCCAATATTATATCTCAGCCCTCTGGCAGCTTGCAAGCAACTTCGGTCCCTCAGCTGCCTTTCTACACTCGGCATAGAAAGAAAGAAAACTACGCCTCGCAGGGGCGTGAGGGTTAAGGAAACAGCGCGGCATGAGCCTAGGCCGCGTCCGCGCCGTTACTAACTTGCCATTCGTCATAGATTTCCTGCCATTGCTAGCTTGCACTGGTCTCCGGGAGCTACGTCTTGATGGCATAGACTTGCCTGATATTCATGCGCAGCTTGATATCTTAAAGGAAGCTAACGATGAGCTGGTGACGTATGATGTGGAGGAGGGCGAAGACATATACGAGATTGTGTATGATGCCAGCGAGGATCAGGAGGATGGACATATGGGGATTCTGAGGAAGATGAGCACACTCAGTATGATGAGGATGGAGATTTCAAAGAGGCATTTGAGGGTTCTCATTTTAGTCATATGGATTGCATGCATGAGGGGTACGGTATGGTGACCAGTTGCTTCTCGACTGGTTTTGTTTATCTATGCTGATATTGTCACGACGTATGACTGCACCGTGCGTTTGACCGCGCCAACTGCTTTTTGGTTGGAAGTTGTGTGTGAACATGAACAAGTGTGTCTGCCGTCTTAAGGAATCCCGAACTGGGTCCTTTACTTTTTCTTTCTTACTTGATTTCACGGCCTTCAATAGACTCTTAACGTTTCCAGCTATTGTTCTTGAATGTCGATCTGCAAGTTAATCGTCAATCAAAGTCTTACTAAGGGGAAACTGGCAGAGCATCTAGGCCAACAGCGACCCTATAAGCATCAACAAGTCTCCTAATACGAAGCTGGCAGAGCATCTAGGCCAACAGTCGACTATCAGCAGCAATTTGAGTTATTCCTGCCTCTTAACAAGGCATATCTCCAGCCCTACAGCTGGATATTACCACACCACCACCATCACAATTCCAACCTACAGCCTTCCCTTTGGCTCCAAGTCGACCATCTGATTTATCAGAGATATCTTCAATCATCAGAAGTCGCCAAGCAAGCGACTCATCACAGCAGATCAACGGCCACATTCGCCCAAGATCGTCCCAGGAAGTCTAGACGTACCTCAGGAGTCGAGGCTTTACGGAATCCCGTCAACAGTATCGAAGAAGTCCAGGTGAAGTAGCAAGAGCTATCACCTGTTATCGAGCTGAGTTCGCTGAGTTACAGCAGTGAATCGAGAAGCTCCTACTATTAGCTCTGTAAGAGTTTATTAGTACTTGTTTAAGAAAGAAAAAGTGAAGGACCCAGTTCGGGATCCCCTAAGACGGCAAACACACTTGTTCAAGTTCACACATAAACTTCCAACCGAAAAAGCAGTTGGTGCAGTCATACGTCGTGACAGCTGTCGCGGCACAGGGGTGCACCCTAAGGAATGGGTGCACCAAGCGAAAAGAACACAAGACATTCCCCCCCCAGATCGAAAAACACTGGAGGCGGTAATGAACAAGTACGACAACGTTTTAAGAACTGCGTCTTGTTATCAGACTTCCCACCCCTAGGTCCCTGCCCAGAGTCCATGGGACACAAGTATCGGTAGGAAAAATAACCTTCGATATAATGTGTACGTTAGCTGTGACTTCCCACCCCTGGGTTATAAATGTCTTGTGTTCTTTTTGCTTGGTGCACCCATTCCTTAGGGTGCACCCCTGAGCCGCGACAATATGTGTATTTCTGCACTGGTTTCAGGTTTCCCATGCTCTGATGCAACAGTTTCAGGTTTAACATGCTCTGTGAAGTTTTTACAGTCCAGCGGGGCATCACATTTGATGCATGGGACTTGTGCTCTGATGTGCTTTCCTGCCCTGACGTATGATTTATGATATATTCATTCCAAAGACACTAGGAGGCGCATATAACTTGTGCCAGCAATTATATTCAAGCAATATTAACCCATCATCAAATTTTATTGCACGGGTTTTCTTTGACATCCATATACTGTGCTTCAGTGTCAATCATTCAAGCATATGAGATGCTGATATTTTCATAATTTGAATTACTTGACATGCTTGAGCACTGCCCTATCTGGGCCGTACACGCAGATATGGGCTGGTTGTTGGAGCTAAGCTGCTAAGCAGTAAGCTGCTGTCTAACTCCAATATCTCTGTCTTGCTGACGTTCACCAAGAGCTGTTTCTCTGCCGCATATTCATATAGGGCATCGAGCATGGGCTGCAGCCCTGCCGTGCTGCCTACAAGCAGGGAGAGATCATCGACATATAACAGGCACCTCAGCCGTCGCCCTGCCTCCAGCACTATGCCCCTTTGCTGTGCATTTGGCTGCGATAATGCCTGGCAGGTCGCTGATGGTGAGGCTGAAGTTCATGTTAATGACATTACACCTCTGGGCCAGGCTGAAGTGTATGTGCTACATGCTTGCGTCCATTGCCCTGCTGGTAAGGACAAGCTGAAGGAGCAGCGCCACGGACTCACTGTAGTTGTACCTGGGCAGGCATAGGTGCGAGGCCCTAACTTTTGGAAGATAAGCAACTTAATGAGAGCTGGTGGCAGACATAGCAACGGAGCAGAGGTTTCAGATGCTGGGGATTCCTTTCACTGTATTGATTTTGATCAAGGCTGACTCGTTGACGGGCTGGGGATTAGGATCGTCTTTACTTTTCTGAGGCTCTTTTCCTCTTTCTTTCTACTCTCTTGCGTCCAACCATGCAGTTGGCCACGGATGAGCCAATTTGAGCTGGGCCCAGAGGTCACTAACGTTGTGCTTTCAGGCCCAGCCGTGTGGGTGCCGAACTGATCTGTGCCCAGAGGGTTCAAGTCGTTAACCTATGCTACAGCGTCTTTGTTCGATGGTAGGAAGAACGGGGCTTGATCTCGTCTAAGCTTACTGGTATCTAGTCATCGAGCCGGATTATGGCCTTTTGTCCCAGAGCATGCATCAAATCTAACGCCTGATTTAAATTTTAAAATTCCAGAGGTCCACAATGGTACGCTCTCAAATGTTTCAGTACATTCTCGGCACCGCAGTCTACCATGTCAAGTGGAAACTTGGAAAGCCCCAAAAAGAACATGACATCCTTAATCTGTCATCAGTAAGAGACATAAGAACACTAAATCCAGATTCATGTACCGGTAAGCGACCTCCAGCTGTATCCAGCCCTCACTGTATTCCTCATTTATTTTTGCGCAGTCTGCTGCAATCTGCTTCTTCTCCAACTCTTTAAAGACGTGTCGCGCCTTAGGGAATCGTCGGGATTAATCCTCCTCACTTTACTTCTTCCACGCCTTCTTGGGCACTTTCTTCCATTTTGTTTATTGATGACAATTTCCCATGCTACCCGTGGGCCCAGCGCCCATAACCTCCACACTGCCCTTGATCTGCGCAGCAACAGCATCACATGCCGGCTGTATTCCTCACAACGGAGGTTCACTAGGTGGTAACCTGGTGGCATGAAGCACCGAGGTGGTGCTCAGAGTTCCCAATCTCCAGAAGGCTCATGTTGGCTGCCGCGCATCTGCACACATTCACAAGAGGTGGACATTCAGACTCTGCATCACAAACTGGGATGATTTCCCGAGGGGGGGCAAAAAACAACTCGAAACACCCCATCATTGTAAATTGTAAACCCATTTGTCAAAATGATGAGTTTTTGAGAAGTAGGGGTGATGGGTTCCCGTTTTCTTTTTTCTGCCCCCCCTCTCGTGATTTCCATTTCTTTTCAAGCCAGTTCATGTTCTGAAGGCACCTGCATCAGACTGAGATATCGCTGCAAATCAGGCAATGCGTTTGTGTTTGTGCGTCTTCATTATCAGGGTGTCAGGCACCTTGATTTAGGCTCAATATCATCAGGGAGGCGGGTCTCACGATGTTGACCCGACAGGATACATCATTCTGGATGCTGGACATAATCACCATCCAAGTCTAGTGTACAGTGCAGGGGCAACAAGATCACGAGCTGCACTGCGCAGGTCACTGAGATCATTCTGGATGCTGGACATAATCACCATCCAAGTATAGTGTACAGTGCAGGGGCAACAAGATCACGAGCTGCACTGCGCAGGTCACAGATCATTACGGATGCTGGATAGAATTACCAACCAAGTCCAGTGTGCAGTGCAGGGGCAGCAGAGTAGGAGCTGCACTGGGCAGGTCACTGAAAACATTTCATTCACACTTCTGGAAACGACACAGCCCACTCAACACAGGCACCACTCAACCGCAGCTCCTGAAATCACAGGCCCCATTCTCTGCCAGCTTCCCTCCTCGTGTCTCTCCCTGTCCCCCTCCTCTCCCCCAGTCCCCCACTTTCCCTCCCCGTAGCTTTCCTCATTTACCAAATACCAACACAGACATTCATCTTGATGCAACAGCGCAGCACGCTGTTCCCCCTAGCTTTCCTCAACACACACACAATCACCTAGGTGTTACAACGCAGCACGCCGCTCCCCTAGCTTCCCTCAAAACACACAATCGTCAGGATGAAACAACGCAGCATGTCGCCCCCCCTTGCTTCCCTCATCTACCAACACTCACACACTTAGTCACCTAGGTGCGACAACGCAGCGTGCCGCTCCGACGTTGCCGACGTGCTTGCCCGCCCCAACGACATCCCGCTCAGGAAGGGCGCCTTGCTGGAGAACGAGGAGGAGGACGGCACAGCGCCCCCAAGCGGCGACGACACGCCAGGCGGGGTCACGCCTCCGACTCCCCCCCTCCTGCTGCTGCCGGAGCCGGAGGCGATCGGCGTTGACTTTGCAAACACAAACATCATGCCGGCCAGCAGGCCCATGCCGATGCTCATGACGTTTGCCGTATTGGTAGGCTCGTGAAAGTACCACATGCCGACCAGAGCGACAAATACCTTTAAGATAAGGAGAACATGGGCACACGAACACTCAGGAACATGCCGACCAGAGCAACAAACACACAGGACACAGGTCACAGGACACAGGACACAGGTCACAGGACACAGGACACAGGTCACAGGTCACAGTCAGTCAGTCAGTCAGTCAGTCAGTCAGGCACACACACTCTGACACACAGGGGAATAAAACATGCCCACCAGAGCAACCAACACCTGCAAGTATTACACCATACAAGGGGGCTTGGGGGTAACAGCTACACACAGGCTACTTGGTGACAAACAGGGGCACGCATTTAATCAGTAACACTCAGGGTCACACAATTATACAGTGACAAGCACACAGCCTGTGCGGGGGAACACAATTACGCACAGGGCCCAAGGAGGTGCACACTCAAACACAGGGCAAGGCAGCAGGGGCACCACGTTCAGGCCATCAGACAGGATAGGATGTTTCACCAGGTTTTATGGTGCAGGCGTGAGATGGACTGCGGATACCTAACCTGCCAGCCCATAAAGAAATCTAATGCGCGGCAGGGGTGCACAAACCGGCCGGTTGCCGGGAATTTCGACAAAGAAAAATCAATCCGGAGAAAAGCTAGACGGCCCTCCAACGAAGCCGTTAAAAAGGGAGGAAGTTTGGATGTTCTCCAGCTGGGTCATTTAGGGCCGGAGGCCCAGGAATCTTGTCTGATTGGGCGCTCTGCTGGGATGCAGTGCATTCTTTCAGAACAGCTTGGAACTGTACAGTACAGCTTGAAACGTGAAGCCGCCAGCTGCCGCGGCTGCCGACGAGCAACGCCAGCCGCAGCCTCCTGGGCCTCAGCTTGCATAGGATACGGCCATAGGATATGATATGTAAGATCGAAACGCACTGAAAGCCTGTGACTTCACCGTGCGCTACGTTCAGGGCTAACAAGCGCAACCAGCTCGGTTCACACCATAACAACCCTGAACCTCCAGCACCCTGCCCCTCAAACCTGCGCGGGTTGTTGCCCAAACATAATAGAATTTGTGGCATATCCTCTACCGAGTGCGCAACCAGCGCGCTTCACAAAATAAAATCCCTGAACCTCCAGCACCCTGCCCCTCAAACCTGCGCGGCCTGAACATGGAGCCCTGCACCTGCGAGCAGGCCTGCCCACTGAACGAGCACAGCGAAGAGCACCGTGCATTCATATCTTCACGATGGACACCACGTCCCATCAAAAATCAAAGCGCACAGAGCTTTGATTGGGGTTTCGGCGTATTTGACTGCTTTTCCTGACAACAGTCAGGCCTGATCTCAGCTGGATCACAGGTTCACACCCACATTAATATCTTCATTGCCAGGCCGAAAAGGAAGCGTACCTTTGTACCTCATCGAGGGAGCCCGTGAAGCTGTAGATCGTGGGACTGGTGCAGTACAATCCTAAATCTGTGCCGTATTGTGCCGTATCGTGCTACCTTCATAGAATCATAGTACAATCTGGCAGGCCAAGACTGAAGTGCTCCCTTTTACCTTATTGAGGGAGCCGGTCAGGCTGTAGATGGTGGGGCTGGTGCGGCTCATGCACCAGATGCTTGCAAAGCTGACCATGAAACCCATGAGACCACCCAGCACCGCGACCACCTGCAGGGAGGGGGAATGGAGGACAGTACGATTTAGTGGGACTAGGATTATTGTAAATACGGTATACAAGTAAGTGTTACCCTAAGTGTTACCCTAAACCCTAAGATTCGCCATACAAATACGGATTCGCCATACAGATACGGTTCGCCAAAAGTCACGACCGACCTTCCGACAAGCTTCCAGCAAAACCTCACACAAAACCATAAGTCAAGATCATCCAAACGATCTCAACTGCTGACCAGCCACGACAACCTATTACGGACTACTAGGAACTCCTGCGGAACTCCTATGTCAAACCTCACCCAAAATGTTACGGCCTACGCCACCAACAACCCCGTAACAAATATGATACGGCACGCCCCCCGTAACAAAATGCTACGCCTTCCTAACCGTGACAAAAAAATTACGGAACTCCTAACCGTAACAAATAAATACGGTACTCCTTGTTACCGTATGTTTGATTTGCCTTCCCTCGGGCATCAAGGAATGATTTAATTTTATGCTGCCCTCAAGGCAAACTGTCGACAAGAACTCCAATTTCTCGATTAAAAACTGGCGTCGGCAAACGATTATTAGTAAGTCCATGGATCCCTCGACCCCAAACAACATTCATTATGAGGGATGGCAAAGCAAATCTACGTTCACTAAGTTTTAATTGTCATCCTTCAACGCCCTTTCCTTTGCTCGGTATGAACTAACGTGAGACCGGCCTGCCTTACCTCTGGATGCTGAGCCGCAGCAAGAGAGGCAAGGGACTGACCGGGCACTCTAGGCCCTAGAGTTTAGGGCTAAACCCTCAACCCTAGGGTTTATGGCTATTCTGGACCCTGAACGCCAGGTTGCTAGTTGAGTTTGCATTATTGTGCATAACAAATACTTTGCGGCGCTGCCTTCAGATTTCTTGATATACCCAAACCCTAGCCCAGGTTGGCTATCCAGGAAAATATTGAAATAACCCTGGCTGTCATGCGGCAGTAATAATCTTCATTTGAGTCACCAAACAAGAAGGCAGCCGCAGATATCTTTGATGGTCCAAACACCCATTTCTCTTGTTGAAAATTCACCAGGTAAAAAAGAAACATAAGACGCAACATAAGAAGCAACATAACCAAGTGCATACACCAGCTTCTAACCCCGCCCACTTATGTTTATCTCAGCATAGCACTTACATCCCGGCCTGCTGCTGGAGTGGCCAGGTTCTCAGGGCTCGCTGCGCGCGCCACCGGCTGTCGGCACGTCAAGGCTTGGTCCCCATCGGCCAGTGGTGGCCGCGGGGCGCCCCCCCCCCGGATAGGTCAGTTGCACACTGAAATAAAAGGCCGCCTGGGCTTCACCACATCCTTGAGGGCGGGCTGAAGCTCGGTCTTTGCTTCAGGTTTCCCCCCCCCGTTACTCGGCTACATATCAGCTAAAATCCATATCCTCTGACCAGGAGGGCCCATTTGTGGCCAGCCATGCTGCTTTGGCCACCAGTCGTAGGCCGGTCCAGGTTTGGTCCCAATCGGGCTTTTCACGGCCGCGGGGCGGCCTGCTGAAGGTGGACTGGTAGCCGAAAAAACAAACGCTGCTTTGGTTGCGCATATCTGGTGATGATATTCCACGATTCCCCACACCCCTAAGGCCACTTTTTTTCTGACTGGGACACACTGTTCCACACTGGCGGATGTCCTCTGGCGATTCCCACCCACCTGGAACTCCACATCGAATAGCCCTCTGTAACTGGGCAGGGTCCTCAGCTCGCCAGAGAAGAGCACAAGCAGCGCCAGGGGCGGCAGCGAGAGAATGTTATTGTAGTAGACCTGCGTTGAGCACAAACACGAGAGAACTTCTGGTAGGGATGCGAATCACGCCTCGACTGCGAGCACGGACAGCTCAACAGATCAGATCACCCCCTGCTTGACGTGAGAAAACATGCCCGATTGCCTGTGACCCAATGTGAGCTGCCTGTGGTGGGCCACCAGCAACAGCTCCATTAGCTCCATCAGCATGTCCCATGTGGCAATCAAATGTCCAGGAGACCAGGACCCACCACTGACACTTCCCTCAACCTGTCCTATGAGGAGATAAATGCCCTATGGCCCCCAAGGACACAATTTGACATCTCGTCCATCCTGTCTCTTGGGGCAATCAATGCCGAGGACCCAGCATCGGCAGCTCGTTCAACCTGCCCCAAATGAAAATAAATGCATGCTTTCCTGAGCGCAAACCACTTATCCAACCTGCCAGGTCTGATATGTGGGAATCAATGCCCAGGTCCCAACAGTGACAGCTCAATCAACCTATATTTTATGAACACATATGCCGCATTGCCCAGGACCCAACAGGCCAACACAGATAGCTCTTCCGACCCTCACTATGTGGGAATCGATGCCAAGGACCCAACATGGGCACCCCGTACAACCTGTCCCATGTGGAAATAAATGCACAATGGCCCCGAGCGCAATGCAGACTTGTCCAATTTGGCTGATGTGGGAATCAATGACCAGGATCCGCCACGGACAACTCGTTCAACCTGTCTTGTATGAACATGAATGCCCACTGCACAGGACCCGACACAGATAACTCATCCAACCAGGAAGAGGGAATCCATGCCCACACACATCTCCTTGAACTTGCCCCATGAGAGAATGATTGCGCAGAACTAACCAGAGAATGATTGCCCATCCTGCCCGATGTGAAGATCAAGGCCCATGATTCAAGGACCCACAAAGGTCGAACTGGTCGAATCTGCAAAAGGAGGAAATGAACGCCCAAAACCCACCATGGCCCGTTGAGCGGCCCCGAGGTGGGCACCGTTGCCCGGAACCCACCATGGGTGGCCCGTTCAGCTGCCTCAAGGTTGGAACGATTGCCCGGAACCCACCATGGACAGCTCGTTTAGCTGCTTCTTGTCATGCTGCTCCCTGGATGCTCGCTTGATGACTGACGATAGATACAATGAGTACGCAGCGGTGAAGCAGCAGTTCAGCAGCTGCGGGCAGCAGGGGGGAGGGTATAGCTGAGTGAGGTGAGGCATGGCAGAATGGCCCCCTGCGCTCTTGAGGTATGATTGAAAAGACTGACATCATTATACATATGTTCTGCATGCTGAGGGGAAATTGCATTATTGAATACCGGTACTGGTCTATAAATCCGGATTGTTTTCTTATGGTACCCTTGCGGGCCATGAGACATTGTGGCCAATAACTAAATGTCCCTTCGTGTCAAAATTGAAATTCAAGATTCCCAGTTACGGTATAAGTAGGGAGCACAACAGCTTATTGAGGGGCCAATGCCTGCGTTGTGATGAAATTCACGGTCACCCACGCAGTAGGGAGCCTGATTTAGACAAGGCGGAATATCGTGGTTATAGAACAGGGCGGAATATCGTGGTTATAGGACAGGGCGGAATATCGTGGTTATAGGACAGGGCGGAATACCGTGGTTATAGAACAGGGCGGAATACCGTGGTTATAGGACAGGGCGGAATATCGTGGTTATAGGACAGGGCGGAATACCGTGGTTATAGAACAGGGCGGAATACCGTGGTTATAGGACAGGGCGGAATATCGTGGTTATAGGACAGGGCGGAATACCGTGGTTATAGAACAGGGCGGAATACCGTGGTTATAGGACAGGGCGGAATACTGTGGTTATAGGACAGGGCGGAATACCGTGGTTATAGGACAGGGCGGAATACCGTGGTTATAGGACAGGGCGGAATATCGTGGTTATAGGACAGGGCGGAATACCGTGGTTATAGAACAGGGCGGAATACCGTGGTTATAGGACAGGGCGGAATACCGTGGTTATAGGACAGGGCGGAATACCGTGGTTATAGGACAGGGCGGAATACCGTGGTTATAGGACAGGGCGGAATACCGTGGTTATAGGACAGGGCGGAATACCGTGGTTATAGGACAGGGCGGAATATCGTGGTTATAGAACAGGGCGGAATACCGTGGTTATAGGACAGGGCGGAATATCGTGGTTATAGAACAGGGCGGAATACCGTGGTTATAGGACAGGGCGGAATACCGTGGTTATAGGACAGGGCGGAATACCGTGGTTATAGAACAGGGCGGAATACCGTGGTTATAGGACAGGGCGGAATACCGTGGTTATAGGACAGGGCGGAATACCGTGGTTATAGGACAGGGCGGAATACCGTGGTTATAGGACAGGGCGGAATACCGTGGTTATAGGACAGGGCGGAATACCATGGTTATAGGACAGGGCGGAATACCGTGGTTATAGGACAGGGCGGAATACCGTGGTTATAGGACAGGGCGGAATACCGTGGTTATAGGACAGGGCGGAATACCGTGGTTATAGGACAGGGCGGAATACCGTGGTTATAGAACAGGGCGGAATACCGTGGTTATAGGACAGGGCGGAATACCGTGGTTATAGGACAGGGCGGAATACCGTGGTTATAGGACAGGGCGGAATACCGTGGTTATAGGACAGGGCGGAATACCGTGGTTATAGGACAGGGCGGAATACCGTGGTTATAGGACAGGGCGGAATACCGTGGTTATAGGACAGGGCGGAATACCGTGGTTATAGGACAGGGCGGAATACCGTGGTTATAGAACAGGGCGGAATACCGTGGTTATAGGACAGGGCGGAATACCGTGGTTATAGGACAGGGCGGAATACCGTGGTTATAGGACAGGGCGGAATACCGTGGTTATAGGACAGGGCGGAATACCGTGGTTATAGGACAGGGCGGAATACCGTGGTTATAGGACAGGGCGGAATACCGTGGTTATAGGACAAGGCCGTGATAGCCTACCTAGTGCTACGGCCAAACAGGTGGCTTTCTCAATCCACGCCTCAGGGCGTATCCTTTATTTAGTACGTATGATAACTTGATAAGGCTGGAAGAGGAGACCCCAATGAGCTCAAACTGATCGAGTGACCAGCAACTGGGGAAGTATAAACACACATGGTGCGGGAGATCTCATGCGCCGCAATGGTGCATGGACTTGCATGGTGCGGGTGATCTCAAGCCGCCAAAATGATGCATGGACTTGCATGGTGAAAGAGGCGGGTGTCAGAAACGTGTGCTTGGCCGCCCAGACCCCCAAAATGCCACATGCGCATTGAACATGACCAGGGTTTGGAGATTTACGGCCGTGCCGGTCGGTCTTTTGACAGTGCCACAAATATGTTACGGTTCGTTGGGTTTTAGAAGCTTGTAATGAACGTCTTCTTCAGTCCACATTTATATGGTTTTTGTGGTGTACCACACCGTCTTACGTTATGCCTGCCCCGCACAATCCCACTTTCGACAGTCTCCAGACCCTCTGGCTCGACCGACCATCGGAGGGTACATCCTTTGTATCTTATGTACAGCGTCAGAGACCAACACTGAGCAGGATGCTTGTTGAAGGGGTTGGCTGAGATGTGTGAAAAGGACAGGTACCTGCAGCCCAGCGGAAACCTTGGCAACAGGCTCACCCGCCATCAGAAAGTCTGCATGCCCTAGAAGCCTTATCCCCAGCACATCCCTGCTCCAACACCCCTCAGACAGAAAATCTGTCCCCAGCACCCCTTGCCCACTCATCCACATACTCAGCACAGGTCTGCATTAGCACCTCATTTCACCAGCACCCAGTATGCTGAAACCCTTTCCCCAGCACATCCCTGCGCCAGCACTCCTCAGGCTGAAACCCTGCTCTCAGCACCCCTCGCCCACTCATCCACCTATTTGTGTCTGTGCTCTCTGTGTTGGGTCCGCGTCGGTCTGTTTATGGTGTTCCTGCGTCGTCTGTTGTTTCTGTTGCTGGTGGTTTGGTTTGGTCTCTGGTGCCTGCCTCGTTCCTCGTTTTCTGGTTTTTTTACCGGTTTGCTGTAACTGGCCCTTTCGCAAAAGGCTGTGGGTGGTTGCGTCAACTTCGTAACAACAACCAATCCTCAGCACAGGTCTGCATCAGCACCTCATTTCCCCAGCACCCCTCACGCTGGAACCCTTTTCCCAGCGCACACCTGCCACGCGTAGCCTTTGAGGCTGAAGCGTACGTCAGTTGTGCCGCCCACCAGGGCCGATGCGATCATGAACAGGAGGCAGAACCAGACCTGCAGCCGAGGTTAGGGAGGGCAGTGAGAGGCAGCCTGCCACAGGAGGTAGAACCAGACCTGCAGCCGAGGTTAGGGAGGGCAGTGAGAGGCAGCCTGCCACAGGAGGCAGAACCAGACCTGCAGCCGAGGTTAGGGAGGGCGGTGAGAGGCAGCCTGCCACAGGAGGCAGAACCAGACCTGCAGCCGAGGTTAGGGAGGGCGGTGAGAGGCAGCCTGCCACAGGAGGCAGAACCAGACCTGCAGCCGAGGTTAGGGAGGGCGGTGAGAGGCAGCCTGCCACAGGAGGCAGAACCAGACCTGCAGCCGAGGTTAGAGAGGGCGGTGAGAGGCAGCCTGCCACAGGAGGCAGAACCAGACCTGCAGCCGAGATTAGGGAGGGCAGTGAGAGGCAGCCTGCCACAGGCATCAGGCATGGAGGCTGTGCAAGGTGCCACGACTGCAAGCTGGGTGCCTTAGGAAACATCCTTCACTGTTAATTAGGAGACACAACTGCAACCTGGGTGGCACAGAATAAACCCTTAACCCTGGACCCTAAATTATTTGACAAGACTGCCAGTTGAGTGCCACAGAAAAAACCTTAGCCCTGAACTTGTGGACACAAATGCAAACTGGGAACGCCACAGTAAATCCTTGAATGGCTTTTTTCTTCGTCGGATTGTCTTCAGATTGAACAACAACAACAGAAAATTAAACGGAAGGCGCGGCATAGCTGAACATTGTGGTTTTGAACAAGTGACCCGCTGGAGCACCTGGAGCCAATAACACGGTGCAGCAACAGTACAGCAGTGGTGCACTACCATGGTGCAACAATGATGCAGCAATGGGAGGACAACGGTACCGCCAAACCCCCTGCCGTCCAGGAATGCCTCCCCAATCCACTCACCAGTGCGTAGGTATCCTCGTCCTGCACCCTGGCGCCAAGGGCTGCAGCATATCCCACCCAATCCGAGCCTGCCAGGAAATATTGACCTCAAAAAAAGTACCAGTCTCCACACTTCTCACACAAGTGTGGAGATGTCAGCCTGTTCCCATGCCCTGGCACCTAGCACATTCGATCCTATTCAAACCTGTCAGGAATACGTGAGCCCAATAGCCCATAGAAGTACCAGTCTCCAAACACTACACACAAGTGTGGAGGTGTCCTCCTGGTCCTATGCCCTGGTGTCCAAGACATCCAACCCAATCCATACCTGCCAGGAATACGTGAGCCCGTAGAAGTACCAGTCTCCCCCTATGGTCAGCAGGTTGCTGAGGTTCTTGAGCACCGTGAACATGCCTGCGAGGGGAAGCAGGGGGTAGAACAGCTATGCAGGATGCAATGCAAGCGTTGTGATGAGGTCCACGATCATCTTATGCTGCGAGGAGTCTGGTTCTGGAGCACCGTGAACATGCCTGGGAGGGGAAGCAGGGGGCTGAGGGCTGCATCACGACAGGATACGTCACCAGTCCCCATGCCAGTCCAAGACCTCATGGCGCACTACCTCCCAAGGGCATTCATATTTGAGCAAAACAAGGAAATCAGCAAAAGGAAACACCGTCCCATGGGTGCACATCTGCACATCAGGCTGCTGTCTGAATGAGGCCTTACACCCTGAGCTCGTAGCCCCACCCGTAGCCCCACTGCCTGTAGTCCCACTGCCCGTAGCCTCACCCGTAGCCCCACTGCCTGTAGTCCCACTGCCCGTAGCCTCACCCGTAGCCCCACTGCCTGAAATAAGGCAGGGCAGTCCCAACCTGTTTTCCACGTGCCCTGAGCGCCCCCCCCTCGACAAACCTGCTCCGACAGACTGCAACGCATAGAATCCCGTCACGTTCATCGCCACAAACACGAGATTGAGCGGAGCCCATAGCTTCACCGCCGGCCACCTGAGCACCGGCACATTCAGGGTACCGTATTAGGGTTCTAAGGTTTTAGGGTTGGGCGATATTGTTAGGGTTGGGTGCTGTGGTTTAGGGTGTTTTCAGGGTTTGCCGGAAAAAGGGTGGGGAGAGCACAACGCCGACAGAGCAAAACAACTTGAAAACAGGCCAGCTGAGCAACAGCATGTTCAGGGTTTAAGGGTCAGTTTTAGGGTCAGTTTTAGGGTTGACGGTTTTAGGGTTAAGGGTGTTAAGGTTAACGGTTGTAGAACAAACGGTTGTAGGGTTCGGTTGTTTTCAAAAGTTGGCCGGCGGGAGTGCATGGGGAAAGAACGAGGCAGGCCCAACAGCCCCAAAGCTTTTCTGCCGCTCTTATTGCGCGGGCTGAGGTCTTTGGGTGCAAGAAGGCATGCACTCCTTCAATGGTTGGGTTTAGTGAGAGTTTTGAAGTCCATGCCACCGGTAGCAAGCCGCTGGGCAGCCACCACTGGGCCGATGGGGATATAACCTTAACCGGCCTATGGCCGGTCAACCAAGCAGCCGAGCTTGCTGCACCAGCCCCACTAGGCTGCAGGCCATGATCCTTACTGAATTCTTGCTGAAGCAACGTAAAATAATTAGATTATCAACATGATTCCAGGAATACCGGTACTGGTATTGACTTTTGCAGGGAAATGTAGACTACTATCGGTATACCGTAGTCAAGGACGTATTTCGTTGTTTTGATCGTTGTTCAGGGAGCAACGAAATCAATTGTGAAAATGTTTATGACTGGAATTTTTCATGTCAAGGGGCAACGAATCAAAAAAATCGCCAAAACAGCGACTTTTTAAGCAACAACGAACTTCAAAGACAACGAAACACGTCCGTGAACACGGTACCAGTAACAGCACTGCTAAATAATCAATGGTCTCTGACAGATCATGGACATTTTGAGCAGGCAGCATGGAGCAAGCACCTACAAGGCCGCTTGCAACATAAAAATTCGTGCAACACGCAAAATGTACCATGCTCGGCCAAGCAAGGGGCGCGGTGCTCTTAACCTTGCATCGTACATCTCTGAGTAATGACACCCACACTGCAACTGACAGGCTACAGTGGTATGTGAAGCCCAGCAGGTGCTGCTGTGCCTGGTGCTCTACAGATCCAGTGTTTCTTTTTCCGGCATCCACAATCAGCAGGCCCGCCCCGCAGCCACCAAAGGCCCAATTGGGAACAAATCTGGACCGGCCTACGACTGGTGGTCAAGGTAGTCGGAGTGTAGCCGACATGTAGGCGAGTCAAGAAAAAAGAAACAGAGCAACAAATGCCGCTGTGCCTGGTGCTCTACACATCACAACCAGCAGCTGACGTTCCAGAGCACCTGCAGCTTTGCTTTGCCATCTCTTATGATGACCGTAGTTTGGGGTTGAGAGATGCAACATAGTAATGATCGATTGTTGACGCCAGTTTTCATTAAAAAATGAGAGATTTGGACGAAAGTTTTCTCTCGCAGCCGCACTTAAAGAAATATCTTGTTCTTACCCGGGGAAAGGCAAATCAAATCTATGGCATACACTGTGCCACACCTGACTGGCTCCAAATGTATGAAGCCCAGCACGTGCAGCAGCTTGAGAAGGCCCACAGCTAAGGAGAATTGGAACAGCAGGAGGGTGCTTGGGGCGGGGAACCCATACGTGGACAGCGCATGCTTGTTGAATAGGATGGTTCCTGTTTGGGGCAGTGTATATTAAGGCTCAGAGCTTGCTTGGCGCTCCTCAGGAAGGATGTCAGGCTGAGGGAAGGCTGAAGGGAGATGCGGCCTTAGAGGGCGGTGATCCTGGTCAGCTGAATCCAACAGCTAAAGTAAACATGACATCATAATGTGCCACCGGATTTCGACAATGTGGTGTGCTGATTCTTATGCTTTAGGGACAAGGAGGCAAGGAGGTGCATGGTGTTGCATGGCAGTTTGTCAAGCTCACATGCAGAGATCGTCATGGCGAGGCATGAGGGCGCCGCCTGCAGATTCACATGGCTTTATGTCGAGGAACGAGGGCACCTCCTAGATGCGCCCGAAGAGCATTGCATTGCAGGATCATCCTGAAGCAACACTCCATGCATGCCCCCCAAGCTCTATTGAAAGACGAAGAGGTCTTTAAAAATAATGCTGTATAATGCTTTTACTTTTTAACAGCGAAGATATTGCATGGATGAACATGCTTTTCAAGCCTATGCCTTGTATCATGCTACATACCGTGAGGCCCCATGCATCATGCTACATGCCTCGAAAGCCCCATGCATGATGTTGCATGCCGCGGTGCTGCACTCAACACCCACCGGCAGATACTGTGCAGTACAAGATCTCTGACGCCACAGCGGAGGACAGGTTGCTGCCGAAGGGTCCACTACCAACCCGATCCTGGGGATTGCTGGACATGGTATGGCTGCTGCCGTTGCTGGCGGGAATGGAGCTCGAATTGAAGCGCCCGGCCTGTTGGGCCCCACCAGAGCCCAACATTGCTCCTCCCTCCAAGTCGCCCGTGGGCGTGGAGATGGTCAGATGCTTAGGGCGTGAGGGAGATGTATCTGCCGGTGTGGTTTGCTGCTTAGTCATGGGGAAAACGACTAGGGGCTGCTACTGAGGGCGGATCAGGGTGGCATGCAGCTGGCCGGTGGTTGGGGGGTCGGAAAGGCTGGACGTGCCGCGCACTGAGCCGCGAGCGCGGTGCGCACGATTTCTCTGATTCCAGAAGCGTGGAATGGTCAGCAGCTGATCAGCAGCTGGCGGAGATATCCATGCTGTTCGCAGATTCGAAATACAGAATCGTCATGCTCTCATTGGTGCGTAAATGAAACAACGGATCTACAGTCACAGGATCTGCAGTCAAAAATCGTTATTCAGAAGCTGTGTCTCGCCTGGGAGTACGGGCTGTCCGAGGCGAATCAGGACCGACGATCTCCCAGGGGACGGGAAATAGCGGTCAACCTCGATCACACCCCGCCCGCCGCCGTACAATTGATCACAAATGCACGTTTGAAGCCTCGTCGCCACAGGGTTGAATATAGCAACCTGTGTATCGGGCTCTACCCTGAAATTCCACCTGTATCACCTATGTAGTTGGGCACACACGCGACTGAGCCTTTTGAGCAGGGCCCAGAGGTGTAACCCGAGGTGTAACCTGGCTTGATAACCCTGCTTTATAACCCACGTCTCGCCGTTAGGGTAACAGTGGCTGCATATCACGCTGAAATATCGGATTTCAAGATACACTTGACCATATTATTTCCGATGCTCAGTAGCGATGACCTGGGCCTCAGTCGCAAACCCCGTCTGAGACACTCATCCGGGCAGGCCAGCAGAGGTGCGTGTAACGTCATTGCCTAATCTGGGCAGGCCCAGTGAGAGGCTGAGAGACAAAGAGCCGAAGTCAGTGGGTCTGTCCCGCAGTTTCAGACAGCAGACCATAGATCCATGATAGATTCATATTCTACTCATCTGCGGGCCATCTACCGGTATTCAGAACAAAACATTGGTCACCCTTTTCCTGGCTTTAATTTCACCGTTTATGTGCATGCATGCATGCATGCATAGTGGCGGTGCCGCACAGCGCCATCCAAGTCATCATGTCAAGTGCCAAAAGCACAGTGATCTCTGGTACCGATAATCGACATGGCATTATACTCTGGCCATGCATGGCAGCCAAGGTGGGGATTAAGTCGCCATCTTCCAACCCGTATGGCAGCCAAGGTGGGCCTAAGTCGCCATCTTCCAACCCGTATCAGGTTGGCAGCTGTGTACGCAGCGCCTGCGGCCAACTACGGCGACGTGGTGTGGGCCACCAGCCACCTTCGGCCGCGGCAACGTCTCTCCAGCAAAATGCAGACCAGCTTGCTTCAACACCTACGCCAGGCTGCGGGGCTACCTGCATCAGCCGCCAGTTGGGGAGTCCTGAGAGAGCCCAGCCACTACAGCGAGACTGGACCACTGCAGCTCCAGCCACTACAGCGAGACTGGTGGACCCATATCCTCCGCTTCTACAATGCAGCGGTGGCACCGGCGGCACAGCAATCAGCCCTCTCATGGCTCAAGCCATGGCAGCAGATATGTAGCTTGCAGTCAGCCAGGGCACTGGCGGCTGCACCTGGTGCTCTGATCTGCTGGATGCATTAGAGGAGCTGGAGAGGGGGCAGTCACCCCCACCTTGTGCGAGGCAGCAGCTGCCCTACAGCGCCTACCCGTCACAGAGGTGTTGGCACTCGTTGACGCAGCCTACGAGCAAGCACGGCTGGATGCAAGCGGCGGTGGGGACCCTACCACCGAGCACAGATCTGCGGCGACCTACCGCGCCTGGTTCCAGTCCACGGCGGGTGTTGTGCTGGCGCAAGCCAAGAGCCGCACTAGCCAGAGGGAGTGTGCTTGTGTGTGCATAAATTTGCGACTGCGGGTCGGCGCGATCAGCACGGCTGATACCAGAGGACGGCGCAACGGTCAGCGGAGAGAGGCACGCTGCTGCCAGCGGTGTTGGGCACGGGGGGATAGCGAGCAGGTGGAGGATGCGCTACATGTGTGCTTCCAGTGCCCTAGTGTCAGGAAGCAGTTACGGGAGCGGGGGTGGGCAGGTCCTCCAGGCGCTGCCACTAACTTCCACCAGCTGTACCAGGCTGAGCAAGGGTGGGATGCACTTGCTTTTGTGGACTGCGCTGTGGGCATTGTTGAGGGTTATTCTCTAGGGATTCTGAGGCGCTGGTGTCGTTTGCCTTTCCGGCCTTCTCTTTTGGTCATTTTTTTGTTTGTTTGTTGTTGTTGTTGTTGTTTGCCCCCTTTTTAGTTTTTTCTCTTCTCCCTTCTGATCAGTGGGGCGCCCTCGCGGCCAAGCAGGGGTGGGATACGCTTGCTTTTGTGGTCTTTTTTTGAGAGGCTTTGTTCAGGGCTACTCTCTAGTGGAACTCAGGTGTCGGACTTGGTCTTCTTTGCCTTCCCGGCCTCTCCTTTTGTTCCTTCCCCCCCCCTCTTCCTTTTAGTTTCTTCTTTCCTCCCTTCTGAACAGTTGGGCGCCCACGCGGCCGAGCTTTGAGCGTGCCCAGAGGTGTAATGTTATTGAATCTGGTGATGCACCGATCTTTTGTGTTTTTTTTACTTAACAAGGTCAACGACATTACACCTCTGGGCCCTGCTCAAAAAGGCTCGGCCGCGCGGGCGCCCAACTGTCCCGTTGGAAGAAAAGAAACTGAAGGTAAGAGGGAAAGAAGGAGAAGAACACAAAGGAGAAAGAAATATCCCCCCAAAAGGAAAAGGCAGCCCGAAGTATCTTTGCCCCTCTTTGCAACGCGGCACCCGCCGTAGACTGAAACCAGGTGCGCAATAGGCGGCGGCAGACATGTGTTCAGTTGCAGTATCTTTGGGGTCCCCTCTGCCATGACTTAACAAGGTGTGAGCCGATGTGCCCAAAGGTTGGATACATCATATTTTTCACTGGATATCCTTGGAGGCAACTCAATTCGTCCCCCTTCCCACAGGGTAAAAATGTGTTGACACCATTATATATGCGGGGGGCGGGGGTTCCGGTCCTCGGCTAGGACGTCAAGTTAGCTAGGGATCCAAGCTGAGGTTCGGCGTCAGGGGGGCGTCTCCGGGGTCATTCCTCAATGGCCATTTGTATGGAGCCCATGAGTATAGACGAAGAAAGTGTAAAACCCCAAGTATGGAGATTTTTAGCATGAGGCCTTCAGTTCTTGTTGGGGGTCCACCGGCCGGTATTGCAAAATCCAGCATGATTAATGATGTTCACCTCCGGGCCAAGGGGACGTTGCCCAGTGCTTGGAACAACACTGGTGGCCTCCATACCAGGAGATCGAGTTAACCCATCCACTAAACGATCCTCTCTCTCCCCTGTCTAGATCACTGGGCTCCATGTTCCTGCCCCCCTCACATGGGAGAGTGGCGTGGTTGCATCATGGTCCTTGCTGTGCATCATAGCTGGAGTTGACCTTGCTCATCCCCTACCAGCCCCATGCGGCCGAGCATTCAGCAGGGCCCAGCGGGTTTGCACCGTTATAAACTTCTGGGCCCCGATCAAAAGGCCCGGCCATGTTAGCGTCCAACTGCCAAGCATCATCACCGCTTCAACAGTGACTGCCACTTCAAATGTTTTTAACCCCTTTAACCTCAACACCCAACATCAGCTCTATAGGGCCCGATCTCGTCGCTGCGACACTGGGTGTGCTGGAACGCCGTCAGGTCAGCGGAAGGGCCACATCTGATACCACTCAGCCACCAGCCTGAGGCCAAGTCACGAGCCTCCTCCTGATGTGGCGGCTACCCGAGTGCCTGCCGCCTGTGACAGCCCTGGGTGTCTGACTGGTGCAAATCTCCAAAGAGTGCGTGCCATTAGCAACCGTAATGCTGTGGTGGGCTTGTTTTTCGTGGGCCACGAGATGTACTCAGGCTGTTCAGCACTGACAGAGACGAAGGAGTTATGGGCCTGCAGTACCTGACAACGTGAACCTGACTGGCCTTGGTCAGCTGGCCGAAGCAGCCAGCCTGACTTGCGTTGGCCTGTGCACAGACAACAAGAGTGTCAACCATCATGTCAACCGAATCACGATCAGGAATCATAATCCCATGAGATCCGGCAGGCAGGCAGGCAGATCTAGTGAATTGGTCTGGAAGTGCTGTTGCGCTATCGAGTTGCCAGTTTATTCCTTGACAGAAGTAAGGCAGTGAGCAGCTGCAAGACGGAATCAAAGCATGCTTGGACGCTGGAAGCAGAACCACAGCAATCAACTGCCAAACACAGCAGTGAGGCTGCAAGAATCTGGCCATGCTGCCATGGGCATCAGGGATGGGCACATCCACCAGAAGGACAGAAAGAATGACCCAGGATTTAAATGTTAGGAGCGTCTGTCCTCCGCTTGCCGGCACATGAAGCGGAAACCCTAACTGGTGTAACACGTCCAATGTGTCTTGTCAATGTGCGACCGGGCCAGGGTGTGACTCAGACCGGCCTCACGTTCACCCCAACCAAGCTACACCTCAAGTATCGATCGATCGGCTGTGAATCGGTCACTTGTCGCCGATCTCCCTACTTTCGATAGCTGATTGCATCCGATCCGGGCTGCTTCATCCATACCCACATTTCGCTCAGTGCAACGCCAACGCTTTGCAATTTTGCACGGGCCGTGCCCCGGGTCTAGACACGCACCCTCGATGCTTGTAACAAAATGCCGGGCATCCGTTGGAGCTCCCTCGATGAGCAGCACGCGAGGAGGAGCTGGAGCCCAAACGCACATGGTGCGTACGTGGACCCCCAGCTCGCGTAGGGCCCTGAATGAGTGAAGCTACCTGAACAGGGCTTGCGTCGACCTGATTCAATTAATGTGTTCCTCGATCATTAACTGAAAGAGAATTGAGAGCCGTATTTGTCACTTTTCCTGGTAGATCACCAATAAGCCCGTCAGGTGCTCGGGAGAACCACCTCGGACGGTGAACCTAGCATGAGATCCCCTCCGCTGCCACTTCTTCCTCCATCTCCGACAGCAACCCTCCACTTCAATGCCCTCCTGTCACTTCATCCTGGTCTATGTCCTTGCAATGACCTTCATGCCCCCTCGCTGCTGCGCAGATCTCTAGCAGGGTTAACCGGTCAGCATACAGAGGTGGGTGGGCCCTGCTGACACATCAAAAGACGAGGGGCCAGTGTTGATCTCAGTGCGCGACAAACCACGTTTAAACGGTTAATGGGGGAGGAGCGCTGGGCGGCCTCCTTGGTTTAATAAGGACCAAACCTTGACCGGCCTACGGCCGGTAGACTAATCAGCAGGGCTGGCTGCGCCATGGCCCCTGGTCATCAGCCATCATGGAGCTTCATTATAGCGGAACGGCCCTGACATATACATCTCACGGAGCAGGCAGCACCTCTACTTGGATGATTCAGTAGGCAGCTGACAGAGCACAATCAAGCTAGGTCAAGGAGTCATTTTGTGCTGCCTCAGTTATAGCTGCCATACATGGTAGTAGTGCTTTCCTTGGTTTTCTTTTGCATGATCCGTCCTATCAATATAGAATGAGCGCGCGCACGGTGGGTTATGGTTGCGATCAACCCCTGTTTGAATTCGAAATGAATGAGGGTGTGCTGCACAGAGTGGGGTGCTGACCCACGGTTGGGATCAACCCCCGTCCGAGTTTGAAATTAATGAGCGTGTGCTGCACAGAGTGGGGTACTGGGCTATGGTTCGGATCAACCCCTGTTCGAGTTTGAAATGAATGAGCGAGTGCTGCACAAAGTGGGGTACTGGGCTGTGGTTGGGATCAACCCCTGTTCGAGTTTGAAATGAATGAGCGAGTGCTGCACAGGGCGCAAGTCGGCGTTTCAGGGGAAGGCGGTCAGCTCAGCAGCAAGCAACGGGTCTATGAAGCGCTGGAGCATGGCCAAGTGGCTGGAGAACAAGTAAGAGGGGCAGCTTGCAGGACGATGCGGGTGTGTGGACCTGGGTGGGATGTTACATGCTAAAGGGAAGTTAGAGAGGTAGCTTGTCGGTGACCATGCGGGTGTGTGGTACTAAGTGGGATGTACGTGGCAGGCCTGGAGAAAAGTGTGGGAAGCGGCTTGCGGGAGCAGCCTTGAGTGTCGCTGGTGGTGCAGGCCTGGGTGTTGCAGGTTTGGAAACCAATGCTTGAGGAGTCGCATCCCGGCACCCAGTAGATGTACATATTGGCCCTGGCTTCCCAACACAATTACACAATTGTTTTTAAAAAATGCTCCACCGATATCCTAACCCGCTCCCATGCGAGTGGCCTGAAACAGCTGAAAATGACCCAGGCATTGTGTCACGATGGAGCTGGATGCTGCATCCAAAATCCAGGGCTTACCATTGAGTCATGCAGCCTGACAGCCATGCAGCCTGACAGCCATGAAACCTGACAGCCATGCAGCCTGACAGCCATGCAACCTGACAGCCATGCAGCCTGACAGCCATGCAACCTGACAGCCATGCAACCTGACAGCCATGCAGCCTGACAGCCATGCAACCTGACAGCCATGCAACTTGACAGCCATGCAGCCTGACAGCCATGCAACCTGACAGCCATGCAACCTGACAGCCTTGCAGCCTGACAGCCATGCAACCTGACAGCCATGCAGCCTGACAGCCATGCAACCTGACAGCCATGCAGCCATGAGGTTAGGCAGTCATGCGTCCATGGGGCACTCTTGTTTGTAGAGTGCCACCTGCCTTCCGGCTCCTGGACTCAAAGCTGCAGCCCACTCTCGTTTGCTGAGTGATGCCTGCCTGCCTGTCCCCCCACGCAGGGCCCAGATAGATGTCCCTGTGGCTCTGGAGCATTGTTGGTCCCTATGGGAGGACCGCGAGTTGATCCCCCAGTGGATGCCTTGGATCAAGTCAGTCAAGGTGGGGCTGCAGAGGGTGTGGAGGGCTGGGGAAGGGCTGCACATGTGGCCATGCATATGCAAAGAAGTTCATAATAATAATAATAAAGGAAGGGTCCACACCTTGGTGCCTGTCCAGGGTCCACTTTCCCTGCATGAGTGTGTCTTAATGCCTGACTCTTGATGCCTGACTCGAAAAAACATGTTGCGCGGATGCGCCGTGCTGCATTTGAACGATCCACATGTCCAAGCTTTGTTTAAGAAAGTCTCTCCCGCACGCTCCCGCACAGGTCCAAGAGGACGACCCACGTATGTCCAAATGGACACTGGGAACCACCCAGTTTGGCCGCGAGTGGCAGTTCTCGTGGCTATCCCGTAACCTGCAGCCCATCAAGAACCAAAAACTGCACTGGGTGTCCGAGCAGGGCTCCACGTCCATGCCAGGTACTGAGTCACAAACTACTGCCAATTGCGTGCATGTCATATGGGATAAAGCAAACAATGAGAGTACCGGTAAGCAAGTTTGAATAAGTTTTCGTCTCAAGGCGCCACATCCATGCCAGATCAGGTCACAAACTACTGTCAGGTCACAAACTACTGTCAGGTCACAAACTACTGTCAGGTCACAAACTACTGTCAGGTCACAAACTACTGTCAGGTCACAAACTACTGTCAGGTCACAAACTACTGTCAGGTCACAAACTACTGTCAGGTCACAAACTACTGTCAGGTCACAAACTACTGTCAGGTCACAAACTACTTTCAGGTCACAAACTACTGTCAGGTCACAAACTACTGTCAGGTCACAAACTACTGTCAGGTCACAAACTACTTTCAGGTCACAAACTATTTTCAGGTCACAAACTACTTTCAGGTCACAAACTACTGTCAGGTCACAAACTACTGTCAGGTCACAAACTACTGTCAGGTCACAAACTACTGTCAGGTCACAAACTACTGTCAGGTCACAAACTACTGTCAGGTCACAAACTACTGTCAGGTCACAAACTACTGTCAGGTCACAAACTACTGTCAGGTCACAAACTACTGTCAGGTCACAAACTACTGTCAGGTCACAAACTACTGTCAGGTCACAAACTACTGTCAGGTCACAAACTACTGTCAGGTCACAAACTACTGTCAGGTCACAAACTACTGTCAGGTCACAAACTACTGTCAGGTCACAAACTACTGTCAGGTCACAAACTACTGTCAGGTCACAAACTACTTTCAGGTCACAAACTACTGTCAGGTCACAAACTACTGTCAGGTCACAAACTACTGTCAGGTCACAAACTACTTTCAGGTCACAAACTATTTTCAGGTCACAAACTTCTTTCAGGTCACAAACTACTGTCAGGTCACAAACTACTGTCAGGTCACAAACTACTGTCAGGTCACAAACTACTGTCAGGTCACAAACTACTGTCAGGTCACAAACTACTGTCAGGTCACAAACTACTGTCAGGTCACAAACTACTGTCAGGTCACAAACTACTGTCAGGTCACAAACTTCTGTCAGGTCACAAACTACTGTCAGGTCACAAACTACTGTCAGGTCACAAACCACTGTCTGGTCACAAACTACTGTCAGGTCACAAACTACTGTCAGGTCACAAACTACTGTCAGGTCACAAACTACTGTCAGGTCACAAACTACTGTCAGGTCACAAACTACTGTCAGGTCACAAACTACTGTCAGGTCACAAACTACTGTCAGGTCACAAACTACTGTCAGGTCACAAACTACTGTCAGGTCACAAACTACTGTCAGGTCACAAACTACTGTCAGGTCACAAACTACTGTCAGGTCACAAACTACTGTCAGGTCACAAACTACTTTCAGGTCACAAACTACTGTCAGGTCACAAACTACTGTCAGGTCACAAACTACTGTCAGGTCACAAACTACTGTCAGGTCACAAACTACTGTCAGGTCACAAACTACTGTCAGGTCACAAACTACTTTCAGGTCACAAACTACTTTCAGGTCACAAACTACTGTCTGGTCACAAACTACTGTCAGGTCACAAACTACTGTCAGGTCACAAACTACTGTCAGGTCACAAACTACTGTCAGGTCACAAACTACTGTCAGGTCACAAACTACTGTCAGGTCACAAACTACTGTCAGGTCACAAACTACTGTCAGGTCACAAACTACTGTCAGGTCATAAACTACTGTCAGGTCACAAACTACTGTCAGGTCACAAACTACTGTCAGGTCACAAACTACTGTCAGGTCACAAACTACTGTCAGGTCACAAACTACTTTCAGGTCACAAACTACTGTCAGGTCACAAACTACTGTCAGGTCACAAACTACTGTCAGGTCACAAACTACTGTCAGGTCACAAACTACTGTCAGGTCACAAACTACTGTCAGGTCACACACTACTGTCAGGTCACAAACTACTGTCAGGTCACAAACTACTGTCAGGTCACAAACTACTGTCAGGTCACAAACTACTGTCAGGTCACAAACTACTGTCAGGTCACAAACTACTGTCAGGTCACAAACTACTGTCAGGTCACACACTACTGTCAGGTCACAAACTACTGTCAGGTCACAAACTACTGTCAGGTCACAAACTACTGTCAGGTCACAAACTACTGTCAGGTCACAAACTACTGTCAGGTCACAAACTACTGTCAGGTCACAAACTACTGTCAGGTCACAAACTACTGTCAGGTCACAAACTTCTGTCAGGTCACAAACTATTGTCAGGTCACAAACTACTGTCAGGTCACAAACTACTGTCAGGTCACAAACTACTGTCAGGTCACAAACTACTGTCAGGTCACAAACTACTGTCAGGTCACAAACTACTGTCAGGTCACAAACTACTGTCAGGTCACAAACTACTGTCAGGTCACAAACTACTGTCAGGTCACAAACTACTTTCAGGTCACAACCTACTGTCAGGTCACAAACTACTGTCAGGTCACAAACTACTTTCAGGTCACAAACTACTTTCAGGTCACAAACTACTTTCAGGTCACAAACTACTGTCAGGTCACAAACTACTGTCAGGTCACAAACTACTGTCAGGTCACAAACTACTGTCAGGTCACAAACTACTGTCAGGTCACAAACTACTGTCAGGTCACAAACTACTGTCAGGTCACAAACTACTGTCAGGTCACAAACTACTGTCAGGTCACAAACTACTGTCAGGTCACAAACTTCTGTCAGGTCACAAACTACTGTCAGGTCACAAACTACTGTCAGGTCACAAACTACTGTCTGGTCACAAACTACTGTCAGGTCACAAACTACTGTCAGGTCACAAACTACTGTCAGGTCACAAACTACTGTCAGGTCACAAACTACTGTCAGGTCACAAACTACTGTCAGGTCACAAACTACTGTCAGGTCACAAACTACTGTCAGGTCACAAACTACTGTCAGGTCACAAACTACTGTCAGGTCACAAACTACTGTCAGGTCACAAACTACTGTCAGGTCACAAACTACTGTCAGGTCACAAACTACTGTCAGGTCACAAACTACTGTCAGGTCACAAACTACTGTCTGGTCACAAACTACTGTCAGGTCACAAACTACTGTCAGGTCACAAACTACTGTCAGGTCACAAACTACTGTCAGGTCACAAACTACTGTCAGGTCACAAACTACTGTCAGGTCACAAACTACTGTCAGGTCACAAACTTCTGTCAGGTCACAAACTATTGTCAGGTCACAAACTACTGTCAGGTCACAAACTACTGTCAGGTCACAAACTACTTTCAGGTCACAAACTACTGTCAGGTCACAAACTACTGTCAGGTCACAAACTACTGTCAGGTCACAAACTACTGTCAGGTCACAAACTACTGTCAGGTCACAAACTACTTTCAGGTCACAAACTACTGTCAGGTCACAAACTACTGTCAGGTCACAAACTACTGTCAGGTCACAAACTACTTTCAGGTCACAAACTACTTTCAGGTCACAAACTACTTTCAGGTCACAAACTACTGTCAGGTCACAAACTACTGTCAGGTCACAAACTACTGTCAGGTCACAAACTACTGTCAGGTCACAAACTACTGTCAGGTCACAAACTACTGTCAGGTCACAAACTACTGTCAGGTCACAAACTACTGTCAGGTCACAAACTACTGTCAGGTCACAAACTTCTGTCAGGTCACAAACTACTGTCAGGTCACAAACTACTGTCAGGTCACAAACTACTGTCTGGTCACAAACTACTGTCAGGTCACAAACTACTGTCAGGTCACAAACTACTGTCAGGTCACAAACTACTGTCAGGTCACAAACTACTGTCAGGTCACAAACTACTGTCAGGTCACAAACTACTGTCAGGTCACAAACTACTGTCAGGTCACAAACTACTGTCAGGTCACAAACTACTGTCAGGTCACAAACTACTGTCAGGTCACAAACTACTGTCAGGTCACAAACTACTTTCAGGTCACAAACTACTGTCAGGTCACAAACTACTGTCAGGTCACAAACTACTGTCAGGTCACAAACTACTGTCAGGTCACAAACTACTGTCAGGTCACAAACTACTGTCAGGTCACAAACTACTTTCAGGTCACAAACTACTTTCAGGTCACAAACTACTGTCTGGTCACAAACTACTGTCAGGTCACAAACTACTGTCAGGTCACAAACTACTGTCAGGTCACAAACTACTGTCAGGTCACAAACTACTGTCAGGTCACAAACTACTGTCAGGTCACAAACTACTGTCAGGTCACAAACTACTGTCAGGTCACAAACTACTGTCAGGTCACAAACTACTGTCAGGTCACAAACTACTGTCAGGTCACAAACTACTGTCAGGTCACAAACTACTGTCAGGTCACAAACTACTGTCAGGTCACAAACTACTGTCAGGTCACAAACTACTGTCAGGTCACAAACTACTGTCAGGTCACAAACTACTGTCAGGTCACAAACTACTGTCAGGTCATAAACTACTGTCAGGTCACAAACTACTGTCAGGTCACAAACTACTGTCAGGTCACAAACTACTGTCAGGTCACAAACTACTGTCAGGTCACAAACTACTGTCAGGTCACAAACTACTGTCTGGTCACAAACTACTGTCAGGTCACAAACTACTGTCAGGTCACAAACTACTGTCAGGTCACAAACTACTGTCAGGTCACAAACTACTGTCAGGTCACAAACTACTGTCAGGTCACAAACTACTGTCAGGTCACAAACTACTGTCAGGTCACAAACTACTGTCAGGTCACAAACTACTGTCAGGTCACAAACTACTGTCAGGTCACAAACTACTGTCAGGTCACAAACTACTGTCAGGTCACAAACTACTGTCAGGTCACAAACTACTGTCAGGTCACAAACTACTGTCAGGTCACAAACTACTGTCAGGTCACAAACTACTGTCAGGTCACAAACTACTGTCAGGTCACAAACTACTGTCAGGTCACAAACTACTGTCAGGTCACAAACTACTGTCAGGTCACAAACTACTGTCAGGTCACAAACTACTGTCAGGTCACAAACTACTGTCAGGTCACAAACTACTGTCAGGTCACAAACTACTGTCAGGTCACAAACTACTGTCAGGTCACAAACTACTGTCAGGTCACAAACTACTGTCAGGTCACAAACTACTGTCAGGTCACAAACTACTGTCAGGTCACAAACTACTGTCAGGTCACAAACTATTTTCAGGTCACAAACTTCTTTCAGGTCACAAACTTCTTTCAGGTCACAAACTACTGTCAGGTCACAAACTACTGTCAGGTCACAAACTACTGTCAGGTCACAAACTACTGTCAGGTCACAAACTACTGTCAGGTCACAAACTACTGTCAGGTCACAAACTACTGTCAGGTCACAAACTACTGTCAGGTCACAAACTTCTGTCAGGTCACAAACTACTGTCAGGTCACAAACTACTGTCAGGTCACAAACCACTGTCTGGTCACAAACTACTGTCAGGTCACAAACTACTGTCAGGTCACAAACTACTGTCAGGTCACAAACTACTGTCAGGTTACAAACTACTGTCAGGTCACAAACTACTGTCAGGTCACAAACTACTGTCAGGTCACAAACTACTGTCAGGTCACAAACTACTGTCAGGTCACAAACTACTGTCAGGTCACAAACTACTGTCAGGTCACAAACTACTGTCAGGTCACAAACTACTGTCAGGTCACAAACTACTGTCAGGTCACAAACTACTGTCAGGTCACAAACTACTTTCAGGTCACAAACTACTTTCAGGTCACAAACTACTGTCAGGTCACAAACTACTGTCAGGTCACAAACTACTGTCAGGTCACAAACTACTGTCAGGTCACAAACTACTGTCAGGTCACAAACTACTTTCAGGTCACAAACTACTTTCAGGTCACAAACTACTGTCTGGTCACAAACTACTGTCAGGTCACAAACTACTGTCAGGTCACAAACTACTGTCAGGTCACAAACTACTGTCAGGTCACAAACTACTGTCAGGTCACAAACTACTGTCAGGTCACAAACTACTGTCAGGTCACAAACTACTGTCAGGTCACAAACTACTGTCAGGTCACAAACTACTGTCAGGTCATAAACTACTGTCAGGTCACAAACTACTGTCAGGTCACAAACTACTGTCAGGTCACAAACTACTGTCAGGTCACAAACTACTGTCAGGTCACAAACTACTGTCAGGTCACAAACTACTGTCAGGTCACAAACTACTGTCAGGTCACAAACTACTGTCAGGTCACAAACTACTGTCAGGTCACAAACTACTGTCAGGTCACAAACTACTGTCAGGTCACACACTACTGTCAGGTCACAAACTACTGTCAGGTCACAAACTACTGTCAGGTCACAAACTACTGTCAGGTCACAAACTACTGTCAGGTCACAAACTACTGTCAGGTCACAAACTACTGTCAGGTCACAAACTACTGTCAGGTCACACACTACTGTCAGGTCACAAACTACTGTCAGGTCACAAACTACTGTCAGGTCACAAACTACTGTCAGGTCACAAACTACTGTCAGGTCACAAACTACTGTCAGGTCACAAACTACTGTCAGGTCACAAACTACTGTCAGGTCACAAACTACTGTCAGGTCACAAACTTCTGTCAGGTCACAAACTATTGTCAGGTCACAAACTACTGTCAGGTCACAAACTACTGTCAGGTCACAAACTACTGTCAGGTCACAAACTACTGTCAGGTCACAAACTACTGTCAGGTCACAAACTACTGTCAGGTCACAAACTACTGTCAGGTCACAAACTACTGTCAGGTCACAAACTACTGTCAGGTCACAAACTACTTTCAGGTCACAAACTACTGTCAGGTCACAAACTACTGTCAGGTCACAAACTACTGTCAGGTCACAAACTACTTTCAGGTCACAAACTACTTTCAGGTCACAAACTACTGTCAGGTCACAAACTACTGTCAGGTCACAAACTACTGTCAGGTCACAAACTACTGTCAGGTCACAAACTACTGTCAGGTCACAAACTACTGTCAGGTCACAAACTACTGTCAGGTCACAAACTACTGTCAGGTCACAAACTACTGTCAGGTCACAAACTACTGTCAGGTCACAAACTTCTGTCAGGTCACAAACTACTGTCAGGTCACAAACTACTGTCAGGTCACAAACTACTGTCTGGTCACAAACTACTGTCAGGTCACAAACTACTGTCAGGTCACAAACTACTGTCAGGTCACAAACTACTGTCAGGTCACAAACTACTGTCAGGTCACAAACTACTGTCAGGTCACAAACTACTGTCAGGTCACAAACTACTGTCAGGTCACAAACTACTGTCAGGTCACAAACTACTGTCAGGTCACAAACTACTGTCAGGTCACAAACTACTGTCAGGTCACAAACTACTGTCAGGTCACAAACTACTGTCAGGTCACAAACTACTGTCAGGTCACAAACTACTGTCAGGTCACAAACTACTGTCAGGTCACAAACTACTGTCAGGTCACAAACTACTGTCAGGTCACAAACTACTGTCAGGTCACAAACTACTTTCAGGTCACAAACTACTTTCAGGTCACAAACTACTGTCTGGTCACAAACTACTGTCAGGTCACAAACTACTGTCAGGTCACAAACTACTGTCAGGTCACAAATTACTGTCAGGTCACAAACTACTGTCAGGTCACAAACTACTGTCAGGTCACAAACTACTGTCAGGTCACAAACTACTGTCAGGTCACAAACTACTGTCAGGTCACAAACTTCTGTCAGGTCACAAACTACTGTCAGGTCACAAACTACTGTCAGGTCACAAACTACTGTCAGGTCACAAACTACTGTCAGGTCACAAACTACTGTCAGGTCACAAACTACTGTCAGGTCACAAACTACTGTCAGGTCACAAACTACTGTCAGGTCACAAACTACTGTCAGGTCACAAACTACTGTCAGGTCACAAACTACTGTCAGGTCACAAACTACTTTCAGGTCACAAACTACTTTCAGGTCACAAACTACTTTCAGGTCACAAACTACTTTCAGGTCACAAACTACTGTCAGGTCACAAACTACTGTCAGGTCACAAACTACTGTCAGGTCACAAACTACTGTCAGGTCACAAACTACTGTCAGGTCACAAACTACTGTCAGGTCACAAACTACTGTCAGGTCACAAACTACTGTCAGGTCACAAACTACTGTCAGGTCACAAACTTCTGTCAGGTCACAAACTACTGTCAGGTCACAAACTACTGTCAGGTCACAAACTACTGTCTGGTCACAAACTACTGTCAGGTCACAAACTACTGTCAGGTCACAAACTACTGTCAGGTCACAAACTACTGTCAGGTCACAAACTACTGTCAGGTCACAAACTACTGTCAGGTCACAAACTACTGTCAGGTCACAAACTACTGTCAGGTCACAAACTACTGTCAGGTCACAAACTACTGTCAGGTCACAAACTACTGTCAGGTCACAAACTACTGTCAGGTCACAAACTACTGTCAGGTCACAAACTTCTGTCAGGTCACAAACTACTGTCAGGTCACAAACTACTGTCAGGTCACAAACTACTGTCTGGTCACAAACTACTGTCAGGTCACAAACTACTGTCAGGTCACAAACTACTGTCAGGTCACAAACTACTTTCAGGTCACAAACTACTGTCAGGTCACAAACTACTGTCTGGTCACAAACTACTGTCAGGTCACAAACTACTGTCAGGTCACAAACTACTGTCAGGTCACAAACTACTGTCAGGTCACAAACTACTGTCAGGTCACAAACTACTGTCAGGTCACAAACTACTGTCAGGTCACAAACTACTGTCAGGTCACAAACTACTGTCAGGTCACAAACTACTGTCAGGTCACAAACTACTGTCAGGTCACAAACTACTGTCAGGTCACAAACTACTGTCAGGTCACAAACTACTGTCAGGTCACAAACTACTGTCTGGTCACAAACTACTGTCAGGTCACAAACTACTGTCAGGTCACAAACTACTGTCAGGTCACAAACTACTGTCAGGTCACAAACTACTGTCAGGTCACAAACTACTGTCAGGTCACAAACTACTGTCAGGTCACAAACTACTGTCAGGTCACAAACTACTGTCAGGTCACAAACTACTGTCAGGTCACAAACTACTGTCAGGTCACAAACTACTGTCAGGTCACAAACTACTGTCAGGTCACAAACTACTGTCAGGTCACAAACTACTGTCAGGTCACAAACTACTGTCAGGTCACAAACTACTGTCAGGTCACAAACTACTGTCAGGTCACAAACTACTGTCAGGTCACAAACTACTGTCAGGTCACAAACTATTTTCAGGTCACAAACTTCTTTCAGGTCACAAACTACTGTCAGGTCACAAACTACTGTCAGGTCACAAACTACTGTCAGGTCACAAACTACTGTCAGGTCACAAACTACTGTCAGGTCACAAACTACTGTCAGGTCACAAACTACTGTCAGGTCACAAACTACTGTCAGGTCACAAACTACTGTCAGGTCACAAACTTCTGTCAGGTCACAAACTACTGTCAGGTCACAAACTACTGTCAGGTCACAAACCACTGTCTGGTCACAAACTACTGTCAGGTCACAAACTACTGTCAGGTCACAAACTACTGTCAGGTCACAAACTACTGTCAGGTCACAAACTACTGTCAGGTCACAAACTACTGTCAGGTCACAAACTACTGTCAGGTCACAAACTACTGTCAGGTCACAAACTACTGTCAGGTCACAAACTACTGTCAGGTCACAAACTACTGTCAGGTCACAAACTACTGTCAGGTCACAAACTACTGTCAGGTCACAAACTACTGTCAGGTCACAAACTACTTTCAGGTCACAAACTACTTTCAGGTCACAAACTACTGTCAGGTCACAAACTACTGTCAGGTCACAAACTACTGTCAGGTCACAAACTACTGTCAGGTCACAAACTACTGTCAGGTCACAAACTACTTTCAGGTCACAAACTACTTTCAGGTCACAAACTACTGTCTGGTCACAAACTACTGTCAGGTCACAAACTACTGTCAGGTCACAAACTACTGTCAGGTCACAAACTACTGTCAGGTCACAAACTACTGTCAGGTCACAAACTACTGTCAGGTCACAAACTACTGTCAGGTCACAAACTACTGTCAGGTCACAAACTACTGTCAGGTCACAAACTACTGTCAGGTCATAAACTACTGTCAGGTCACAAACTACTGTCAGGTCACAAACTACTGTCAGGTCACAAACTACTGTCAGGTCACAAACTACTGTCAGGTCACAAACTACTTTCAGGTCACAAACTACTGTCAGGTCACAAACTACTGTCAGGTCACAAACTACTGTCAGGTCACAAACTACTGTCAGGTCACAAACTACTGTCAGGTCACAAACTACTGTCAGGTCACACACTACTGTCAGGTCACAAACTACTGTCAGGTCACAAACTACTGTCAGGTCACAAACTACTGTCAGGTCACAAACTACTGTCAGGTCACAAACTACTGTCAGGTCACAAACTACTGTCAGGTCACAAACTACTGTCAGGTCACAAACTACTGTCAGGTCACACACTACTGTCAGGTCACAAACTACTGTCAGGTCACAAACTACTGTCAGGTCACAAACTACTGTCAGGTCACAAACTACTGTCAGGTCACAAACTACTGTCAGGTCACAAACTACTGTCAGGTCACAAACTACTGTCAGGTCACAAACTTCTGTCAGGTCACAAACTATTGTCAGGTCACAAACTACTGTCAGGTCACAAACTACTGTCAGGTCACAAACTACTGTCAGGTCACAAACTACTGTCAGGTCACAAACTACTGTCAGGTCACAAACTACTGTCAGGTCACAAACTACTGTCAGGTCACAAACTACTGTCAGGTCACAAACTACTGTCAGGTCACAAACTACTGTCAGGTCACAAACTACTGTCAGGTCACAAACTTCTGTCAGGTCACAAACTACTGTCAGGTCACAAACTACTGTCAGGTCACAAACTACTGTCTGGTCACAAACTACTGTCAGGTCACAAACTACTGTCAGGTCACAAACTACTGTCAGGTCACAAACTACTGTCAGGTCACAAACTACTGTCAGGTCACAAACTACTGTCAGGTCACAAACTACTGTCAGGTCACAAACTACTGTCAGGTCACAAACTACTGTCAGGTCACAAACTACTGTCAGGTCACAAACTACTGTCAGGTCACAAACTACTGTCAGGTCACAAACTACTGTCAGGTCACAAACTTCTGTCAGGTCACAAACTACTGTCAGGTCACAAACTACTGTCAGGTCACAAACTACTGTCTGGTCACAAACTACTGTCTGGTCACAAACTACTGTCAGGTCACAAACTACTGTCAGGTCACAAACTACTTTCAGGTCACAAACTACTGTCAGGTCACAAACTACTGTCTGGTCACAAACTACTGTCAGGTCACAAACTACTGTCAGGTCACAAACTACTGTCAGGTCACAAACTACTGTCAGGTCACAAACTACTGTCAGGTCACAAACTACTGTCAGGTCACAAACTACTGTCAGGTCACAAACTACTGTCAGGTCACAAACTACTGTCAGGTCACAAACTACTGTCAGGTCACAAACTACTGTCAGGTCACAAACTACTGTCAGGTCACAAACTACTGTCAGGTCACAAACTACTGTCAGGTCACAAACTACTGTCTGGTCACAAACTACTGTCAGGTCACAAACTACTGTCAGGTCACAAACTACTGTCAGGTCACAAACTACTGTCAGGTCACAAACTACTGTCAGGTCACAAACTACTGTCAGGTCACAAACTACTGTCAGGTCACAAACTACTGTCAGGTCACAAACTACTGTCAGGTCACAAACTACTGTCAGGTCACAAACTACTGTCAGGTCACAAACTACTGTCAGGTCACAAACTACTGTCAGGTCACAAACTACTGTCAGGTCACAAACTACTGTCAGGTCACAAACTACTGTCAGGTCACAAACTACTGTCAGGTCACAAACTACTGTCAGGTCACAAACTACTGTCAGGTCACAAACTACTGTCAGGTCACAAACTATTTTCAGGTCACAAACTTCTTTCAGGTCACAAACTACTGTCAGGTCACAAACTACTGTCAGGTCACAAACTACTGTCAGGTCACAAACTACTGTCAGGTCACAAACTACTGTCAGGTCACAAACTACTGTCAGGTCACAAACTACTGTCAGGTCACAAACTACTGTCAGGTCACAAACTACTGTCAGGTCACAAACTTCTGTCAGGTCACAAACTACTGTCAGGTCACAAACTACTGTCAGGTCACAAACCACTGTCTGGTCACAAACTACTGTCAGGTCACAAACTACTGTCAGGTCACAAACTACTGTCAGGTCACAAACTACTGTCAGGTCACAAACTACTGTCAGGTCACAAACTACTGTCAGGTCACAAACTACTGTCAGGTCACAAACTACTGTCAGGTCACAAACTACTGTCAGGTCACAAACTACTGTCAGGTCACAAACTACTGTCAGGTCACAAACTACTGTCAGGTCACAAACTACTGTCAGGTCACAAACTACTGTCAGGTCACAAACTACTTTCAGGTCACAAACTACTTTCAGGTCACAAACTACTGTCAGGTCACAAACTACTGTCAGGTCACAAACTACTGTCAGGTCACAAACTACTGTCAGGTCACAAACTACTGTCAGGTCACAAACTACTTTCAGGTCACAAACTACTTTCAGGTCACAAACTACTGTCTGGTCACAAACTACTGTCAGGTCACAAACTACTGTCAGGTCACAAACTACTGTCAGGTCACAAACTACTGTCAGGTCACAAACTACTGTCAGGTCACAAACTACTGTCAGGTCACAAACTACTGTCAGGTCACAAACTACTGTCAGGTCACAAACTACTGTCAGGTCACAAACTACTGTCAGGTCATAAACTACTGTCAGGTCACAAACTACTGTCAGGTCACAAACTACTGTCAGGTCACAAACTACTGTCAGGTCACAAACTACTGTCAGGTCACAAACTACTTTCAGGTCACAAACTACTGTCAGGTCACAAACTACTGTCAGGTCACAAACTACTGTCAGGTCACAAACTACTGTCAGGTCACAAACTACTGTCAGGTCACAAACTACTGTCAGGTCACACACTACTGTCAGGTCACAAACTACTGTCAGGTCACAAACTACTGTCAGGTCACAAACTACTGTCAGGTCACAAACTACTGTCAGGTCACAAACTACTGTCAGGTCACAAACTACTGTCAGGTCACAAACTACTGTCAGGTCACAAACTACTGTCAGGTCACACACTACTGTCAGGTCACAAACTACTGTCAGGTCACAAACTACTGTCAGGTCACAAACTACTGTCAGGTCACAAACTACTGTCAGGTCACAAACTACTGTCAGGTCACAAACTACTGTCAGGTCACAAACTACTGTCAGGTCACAAACTTCTGTCAGGTCACAAACTATTGTCAGGTCACAAACTACTGTCAGGTCACAAACTACTGTCAGGTCACAAACTACTGTCAGGTCACAAACTACTGTCAGGTCACAAACTACTGTCAGGTCACAAACTACTGTCAGGTCACAAACTACTGTCAGGTCACAAACTACTGTCAGGTCACAAACTACTGTCAGGTCACAAACTACTGTCAGGTCACAAACTACTGTCAGGTCACAAACTACTGTCAGGTCACAAACTACTGTCAGGTCACAAACTACTTTCAGGTCACAAACTACTTTCAGGTCACAAACTACTTTCAGGTCACAAACTACTGTCAGGTCACAAACTACTGTCAGGTCACAAACTACTGTCAGGTCACAAACTACTGTCAGGTCACAAACTACTGTCAGGTCACAAACTACTGTCAGGTCACAAACTACTGTCAGGTCACAAACTACTGTCAGGTCACAAACTACTGTCAGGTCACAAACTTCTGTCAGGTCACAAACTACTGTCAGGTCACAAACTACTGTCAGGTCACAAACTACTGTCTGGTCACAAACTACTGTCAGGTCACAAACTACTGTCAGGTCACAAACTACTGTCAGGTCACAAACTACTGTCAGGTCACAAACTACTGTCAGGTCACAAACTACTGTCAGGTCACAAACTACTGTCAGGTCACAAACTACTGTCAGGTCACAAACTACTGTCAGGTCACAAACTACTGTCAGGTCACAAACTACTGTCAGGTCACAAACTACTGTCAGGTCACAAACTACTGTCAGGTCACAAACTACTGTCAGGTCACAAACTACTGTCAGGTCACAAACTACTGTCAGGTCACAAACTACTGTCAGGTCACAAACTACTGTCAGGTCACAAACTACTGTCAGGTCACAAACTACTGTCAGGTCACAAACTACTGTCAGGTCACAAACTTCTGTCAGGTCACAAACTACTGTCAGGTCACAAACTACTGTCAGGTCACAAACCACTGTCTGGTCACAAACTACTGTCAGGTCACAAACTACTGTCAGGTCACAAACTACTGTCAGGTCACAAACTACTGTCAGGTCACAAACTACTGTCAGGTCACAAACTACTGTCAGGTCACAAACTACTGTCAGGTCACAAACTACTGTCAGGTCACAAACTACTGTCAGGTCACAAACTACTGTCAGGTCACAAACTACTGTCAGGTCACAAACTACTGTCAGGTCACAAACTACTGTCAGGTCACAAACTACTTTCAGGTCACAAACTACTTTCAGGTCACAAACTACTGTCAGGTCACAAACTACTGTCAGGTCACAAACTACTGTCAGGTCACAAACTACTGTCAGGTCACAAACTACTGTCAGGTCACAAACTACTTTCAGGTCACAAACTACTTTCAGGTCACAAACTACTGTCTGGTCACAAACTACTGTCAGGTCACAAACTACTGTCAGGTCACAAACTACTGTCAGGTCACAAACTACTGTCAGGTCACAAACTACTGTCAGGTCACAAACTACTGTCAGGTCACAAACTACTGTCAGGTCACAAACTACTGTCAGGTCACAAACTACTGTCAGGTCACAAACTACTGTCAGGTCATAAACTACTGTCAGGTCACAAACTACTGTCAGGTCACAAACTACTGTCAGGTCACAAACTACTGTCAGGTCACAAACTACTGTCAGGTCACAAACTACTTTCAGGTCACAAACTACTGTCAGGTCACAAACTACTGTCAGGTCACAAACTACTGTCAGGTCACAAACTACTGTCAGGTCACAAACTACTGTCAGGTCACAAACTACTGTCAGGTCACACACTACTGTCAGGTCACAAACTACTGTCAGGTCACAAACTACTGTCAGGTCACAAACTACTGTCAGGTCACAAACTACTGTCAGGTCACAAACTACTGTCAGGTCACAAACTACTGTCAGGTCACAAACTACTGTCAGGTCACAAACTACTGTCAGGTCACACACTACTGTCAGGTCACAAACTACTGTCAGGTCACAAACTACTGTCAGGTCACAAACTACTGTCAGGTCACAAACTACTGTCAGGTCACAAACTACTGTCAGGTCACAAACTACTGTCAGGTCACAAACTACTGTCAGGTCACAAACTACTGTCAGGTCACAAACTTCTGTCAGGTCACAAACTATTGTCAGGTCACAAACTACTGTCAGGTCACAAACTACTGTCAGGTCACAAACTACTGTCAGGTCACAAACTACTGTCAGGTCACAAACTACTGTCAGGTCACAAACTACTGTCAGGTCACAAACTACTGTCAGGTCACAAACTACTGTCAGGTCACAAACTACTGTCAGGTCACAAACTACTGTCAGGTCACAAACTACTGTCAGGTCACAAACTACTGTCAGGTCACAAACTACTGTCAGGTCACAAACTACTTTCAGGTCACAAACTACTTTCAGGTCACAAACTACTTTCAGGTCACAAACTACTGTCAGGTCACAAACTACTGTCAGGTCACAAACTACTGTCAGGTCACAAACTACTGTCAGGTCACAAACTACTGTCAGGTCACAAACTACTGTCAGGTCACAAACTACTGTCAGGTCACAAACTACTGTCAGGTCACAAACTACTGTCAGGTCACAAACTTCTGTCAGGTCACAAACTACTGTCAGGTCACAAACTACTGTCAGGTCACAAACTACTGTCTGGTCACAAACTACTGTCAGGTCACAAACTACTGTCAGGTCACAAACTACTGTCAGGTCACAAACTACTGTCAGGTCACAAACTACTGTCAGGTCACAAACTACTGTCAGGTCACAAACTACTGTCAGGTCACAAACTACTGTCAGGTCACAAACTACTGTCAGGTCACAAACTACTGTCAGGTCACAAACTACTGTCAGGTCACAAACTACTGTCAGGTCACAAACTACTGTCAGGTCACAAACTACTGTCAGGTCACAAACTACTGTCAGGTCACAAACTACTGTCAGGTCACAAACTACTGTCAGGTCACAAACTACTGTCAGGTCACAAACTACTGTCAGGTCACAAACTACTGTCAGGTCACAAACTACTTTCAGGTCACAAACTACTTTCAGGTCACAAACTACTGTCTGGTCACAAACTACTGTCAGGTCACAAACTACTGTCAGGTCACAAACTACTGTCAGGTCACAAACTACTGTCAGGTCACAAACTACTGTCAGGTCACAAACTACTGTCAGGTCACAAACTACTGTCAGGTCACAAACTACTGTCAGGTCACAAACTACTGTCAGGTCACAAACTTCTGTCAGGTCACAAACTATTGTCAGGTCACAAACTACTGTCAGGTCACAAACTACTGTCAGGTCACAAACTACTGTCAGGTCACAAACTACTGTCAGGTCACAAACTACTGTCAGGTCACAAACTACTGTCAGGTCACAAACTACTGTCAGGTCACAAACTACTGTCAGGTCACAAACTACTGTCAGGTCACAAACTACTGTCAGGTCACAAACTACTTTCAGGTCACAAACTACTTTCAGGTCACAAACTACTGTCAGGTCACAAACTACTGTCAGGTCACAAACTACTGTCAGGTCACAAACTACTGTCAGGTCACAAACTACTGTCAGGTCACAAACTACTGTCAGGTCACAAACTACTGTCAGGTCACAAACTACTGTCAGGTCACAAACTACTGTCAGGTCACAAACTACTGTCAGGTCACAAACTACTGTCAGGTCACAAACTACTGTCAGGTCACAAACTACTGTCTGGTCACAAACTACTGTCAGGTCACAAACTACTGTCAGGTCACAAACTACTGTCAGGTCACAAACTACTGTCAGGTCACAAACTACTGTCAGGTCACAAACTTCTGTCAGGTCACAAACTACTGTCAGGTCACAAACTACTGTCAGGTCACAAACTACTGTCTGGTCACAAACTACTGTCAGGTCACAAACTACTGTCAGGTCACAAACTACTGTCAGGTCACAAACTACTGTCAGGTCACAAACTACTGTCAGGTCACAAACTACTGTCAGGTCACAAACTACTGTCAGGTCACAAACTACTGTCAGGTCACAAACTACTGTCAGGTCACAAACTACTGTCAGGTCACAAACTACTGTCAGGTCACAAACTACTGTCAGGTCACAAACTACTGTCAGGTCACAAACTACTGTCAGGTCACAAACTACTGTCAGGTCACAAACTACTGTCAGGTCACAAACTACTGTCAGGTCACAAACTACTGTCAGGTCACAAACTACTGTCAGGTCACAAACTACTGTCAGGTCACAAACTACTTTCAGGTCACAAACTACTTTCAGGTCACAAACTACTGTCTGGTCACAAACTACTGTCAGGTCACAAACTACTGTCAGGTCACAAACTACTGTCAGGTCACAAACTACTGTCAGGTCACAAACTACTGTCAGGTCACAAACTACTGTCAGGTCACAAACTACTGTCAGGTCACAAACTACTGTCAGGTCACAAACTACTGTCAGGTCACAAACTTCTGTCAGGTCACAAACTATTGTCAGGTCACAAACTACTGTCAGGTCACAAACTACTGTCAGGTCACAAACTACTGTCAGGTCACAAACTACTGTCAGGTCACAAACTACTGTCAGGTCACAAACTACTGTCAGGTCACAAACTACTGTCAGGTCACAAACTACTGTCAGGTCACAAACTACTGTCAGGTCACAAACTACTGTCAGGTCACAAACTACTGTCAGGTCACAAACTACTGTCAGGTCACAAACTACTTTCAGGTCACAAACTACTTTCAGGTCACAAACTACTGTCAGGTCACAAACTACTGTCAGGTCACAAACTACTGTCAGGTCACAAACTACTGTCAGGTCACAAACTACTGTCAGGTCACAAACTACTGTCAGGTCACAAACTACTGTCAGGTCACAAACTACTGTCAGGTCACAAACTACTGTCAGGTCACAAACTACTGTCAGGTCACAAACTACTGTCAGGTCACAAACTACTGTCAGGTCACAAACTACTGTCTGGTCACAAACTACTGTCAGGTCACAAACTACTGTCAGGTCACAAACTACTGTCAGGTCACAAACTACTGTCAGGTCACAAACTACTGTCAGGTCACAAACTACTGTCAGGTCACAAACTACTGTCAGGTCACAAACTACTGTCAGGTCACAAACTACTGTCTGGTCACAAACTACTGTCAGGTCACAAACTACTGTCAGGTCACAAACTACTGTCAGGTCACAAACTACTGTCAGGTCACAAACTACTGTCAGGTCACAAACTACTGTCAGGTCACAAACTACTGTCAGGTCACAAACTACTGTCAGGTCACAAACTACTGTCAGGTCACAAACTACTGTCAGGTCACAAACTACTGTCAGGTCACAAACTACTGTCAGGTCACAAACTACTGTCAGGTCACAAACTACTGTCAGGTCACAAACTACTGTCAGGTCACAAACTACTGTCTGGTCACAAACTACTGTCAGGTCACAAACTACTGTCAGGTCACAAACTACTGTCAGGTCACAAACTACTGTCAGGTCACAAACTACTGTCAGGTCACAAACTACTGTCAGGTCACAAACTACTGTCAGGTCACAAACTACTGTCAGGTCACAAACTTCTGTCAGGTCACAAACTATTGTCAGGTCACAAACTACTGTCAGGTCACAAACTACTGTCAGGTCACAAACTACTTTCAGGTCACAAACTACTGTCAGGTCACAAACTACTGTCAGGTCACAAACTACTGTCAGGTCACAAACTACTGTCAGGTCACAAACTACTGTCAGGTCACAAACTACTTTCAGGTCACAAACTACTGTCAGGTCACAAACTACTGTCAGGTCACAAACTACTGTCAGGTCACAAACTACTGTCAGGTCACAAACTACTGTCAGGTCACAAACTACTTTCAGGTCACAAACTACTGTCAGGTCACAAACTACTGTCAGGTCACAAACTACTGTCAGGTCACAAACTACTGTCAGGTCACAAACTACTGTCAGGTCACAAACTACTGTCAGGTCACAAACTACTTTCAGGTCACAAACTACTTTCAGGTCACAAACTACTGTCTGGTCACAAACTACTGTCAGGTCACAAACTACTGTCAGGTCACAAACTACTGTCAGGTCACAAACTACTGTCAGGTCACAAACTACTGTCAGGTCACAAACTACTGTCAGGTCACAAACTACTGTCAGGTCACAAACTACTGTCAGGTCACAAACTACTGTCAGGTCACAAACTACTGTCAGGTCACAAACTACTGTCAGGTCACAAACTACTGTCAGGTCACAAACTACTGTCAGGTCACAAACTACTGTCAGGTCACAAACTACTGTCAGGTCACAAACTACTGTCAGGTCACAAACTACTGTCAGGTCACAAACTACTGTCAGGTCACAAACTACTGTCAGGTCATAAACTACTGTCAGGTCACAATCTACTGTCAGGTCACAAACTACTGTCAGGTCACAAACTACTGTCAGGTCACAAACTACTTTCAGGTCACAAACTACTGTCAGGTCACAAACTACTGTCTGGTCACAAACTACTGTCAGGTCACAAACTACTGTCAGGTCACAAACTACTGTCAGGTCACAAACTACTGTCAGGTCACAAACTACTGTCAGGTCACAAACTACTGTCAGGTCACAAACTACTGTCAGGTCACAAACTACTGTCAGGTCACAAACTACTGTCAGGTCACAAACTACTGTCAGGTCACAAACTACTGTCAGGTCACAAACTACTGTCAGGTCACAAACTACTGTCAGGTCACAAACTACTGTCAGGTCACAAACTACTGTCAGGTCACAAACTACTGTCAGGTCACAAACTACTGTCAGGTCACAAACTACTGTCAGGTCACAAACTACTGTCAGGTCACAAACTACTGTCAGGTCACAAACTACTGTCAGGTCACAAACTACTGTCAGGTCACAAACTACTGTCAGGTCACAAACTACTGTCAGGTCACAAACTACTGTCAGGTCACAAACTACTGTCAGGTCACAAACTACTGTCAGGTCACAAACTACTGTCAGGTCACAAACTACTGTCAGGTCACAAACTACTGTCAGGTCACAAACTACTGTCAGGTCACAAACTACTGTCAGGTCACAAACTACTGTCAGGTCACAAACTATTTTCAGGTCACAAACTTCTTTCAGGTCACAAACTTCTTTCAGGTCACAAACTACTGTCAGGTCACAAACTACTGTCAGGTCACAAACTACTGTCAGGTCACAAACTACTGTCAGGTCACAAACTACTGTCAGGTCACAAACTACTGTCAGGTCACAAACTACTGTCAGGTCACAAACTACTGTCAGGTCACAAACTTCTGTCAGGTCACAAACTACTGTCAGGTCACAAACTACTGTCAGGTCACAAACCACTGTCTGGTCACAAACTACTGTCAGGTCACAAACTACTGTCAGGTCACAAACTACTGTCAGGTCACAAACTACTGTCAGGTCACAAACTACTGTCAGGTCACAAACTACTGTCAGGTCACAAACTACTGTCTGGTCACAAACTACTGTCAGGTCACAAACTACTGTCAGGTCACAAACTACTGTCAGGTCACAAACTACTGTCAGGTCACAAACTACTGTCAGGTCACAAACTACTGTCAGGTCACAAACTACTGTCAGGTCACAAACTACTGTCAGGTCACAAACTTCTGTCAGGTCACAAACTATTGTCAGGTCACAAACTACTGTCAGGTCACAAACTACTGTCAGGTCACAAACTACTTTCAGGTCACAAACTACTGTCAGGTCACAAACTACTGTCAGGTCACAAACTACTGTCAGGTCACAAACTACTGTCAGGTCACAAACTACTGTCAGGTCACAAACTACTTTCAGGTCACAAACTACTGTCAGGTCACAAACTACTGTCAGGTCACAAACTACTGTCAGGTCACAAACTACTTTCAGGTCACAAACTACTTTCAGGTCACAAACTACTTTCAGGTCACAAACTACTGTCAGGTCACAAACTACTGTCAGGTCACAAACTACTGTCAGGTCACAAACTACTGTCAGGTCACAAACTACTGTCAGGTCACAAACTACTGTCAGGTCACAAACTACTGTCAGGTCACAAACTACTGTCAGGTCACAAACTACTGTCAGGTCACAAACTTCTGTCAGGTCACAAACTACTGTCAGGTCACAAACTACTGTCAGGTCACAAACTACTGTCTGGTCACAAACTACTGTCAGGTCACAAACTACTGTCAGGTCACAAACTACTGTCAGGTCACAAACTACTGTCAGGTCACAAACTACTGTCAGGTCACAAACTACTGTCAGGTCACAAACTACTGTCAGGTCACAAACTACTGTCAGGTCACAAACTACTGTCAGGTCACAAACTACTGTCAGGTCACAAACTACTGTCAGGTCACAAACTACTGTCAGGTCACAAACTACTTTCAGGTCACAAACTACTGTCAGGTCACAAACTACTGTCAGGTCACAAACTACTGTCAGGTCACAAACTACTGTCAGGTCACAAACTACTGTCAGGTCACAAACTACTGTCAGGTCACAAACTACTTTCAGGTCACAAACTACTTTCAGGTCACAAACTACTGTCTGGTCACAAACTACTGTCAGGTCACAAACTACTGTCAGGTCACAAACTACTGTCAGGTCACAAACTACTGTCAGGTCACAAACTACTGTCAGGTCACAAACTACTGTCAGGTCACAAACTACTGTCAGGTCACAAACTACTGTGAGGTCACAAACTACTGTCAGGTCACAAACTACTGTCAGGTCACAAACTACTGTCAGGTCACAAACTACTGTCAGGTCACAAACTACTGTCAGGTCACAAACTACTGTCAGGTCACAAACTACTGTCAGGTCACAAACTACTGTCAGGTCACAAACTACTGTCAGGTCACAAACTACTGTCAGGTCACAAACTACTGTCAGGTCATAAACTACTGTCAGGTCACAAACTACTGTCAGGTCACAAACTACTGTCAGGTCACAAACTACTGTCAGGTCACAAACTACTTTCAGGTCACAAACTACTGTCAGGTCACAAACTACTGTCTGGTCACAAACTACTGTCAGGTCACAAACTACTGTCAGGTCACAAACTACTGTCAGGTCACAAACTACTGTCAGGTCACAAACTACTGTCAGGTCACAAACTACTGTCAGGTCACAAACTACTGTCAGGTCACAAACTACTGTCAGGTCACAAACTACTGTCAGGTCACAAACTACTGTCAGGTCACAAACTACTGTCAGGTCACAAACTACTGTCAGGTCACAAACTACTGTCAGGTCACAAACTACTGTCAGGTCACAAACTACTGTCAGGTCACAAACTACTGTCAGGTCACAAACTACTGTCAGGTCACAAACTACTGTCAGGTCACAAACTACTGTCAGGTCACAAACTACTGTCAGGTCACAAACTACTGTCAGGTCACAAACTACTGTCAGGTCACAAACTACTGTCAGGTCACAAACTACTGTCAGGTCACAAACTACTGTCAGGTCACAAACTACTGTCAGGTCACAAACTACTGTCAGGTCACAAACTACTGTCAGGTCACAAACTACTGTCAGGTCACAAACTACTGTCAGGTCACAAACTACTGTCAGGTCACAAACTACTGTCAGGTCACAAACTACTGTCAGGTCACAAACTATTTTCAGGTCACAAACTTCTTTCAGGTCACAAACTTCTTTCAGGTCACAAACTACTGTCAGGTCACAAACTACTGTCAGGTCACAAACTACTGTCAGGTCACAAACTACTGTCAGGTCACAAACTACTGTCAGGTCACAAACTACTGTCAGGTCACAAACTACTGTCAGGTCACAAACTACTGTCAGGTCACAAACTTCTGTCAGGTCACAAACTACTGTCAGGTCACAAACTACTGTCAGGTCACAAACCACTGTCTGGTCACAAACTACTGTCAGGTCACAAACTACTGTCAGGTCACAAACTACTGTCAGGTCACAAACTACTGTCAGGTTACAAACTACTGTCAGGTCACAAACTACTGTCAGGTCACAAACTACTGTCAGGTCACAAACTACTGTCAGGTCACAAACTACTGTCAGGTCACAAACTACTGTCAGGTCACAAACTACTGTCAGGTCACAAACTACTGTCAGGTCACAAACTACTGTCAGGTCACAAACTACTGTCAGGTCACAAACTACTTTCAGGTCACAAACTACTTTCAGGTCACAAACTACTGTCAGGTCACAAACTACTGTCAGGTCACAAACTACTGTCAGGTCACAAACTACTGTCAGGTCACAAACTACTGTCAGGTCACAAACTACTTTCAGGTCACAAACTACTTTCAGGTCACAAACTACTGTCTGGTCACAAACTACTGTCAGGTCACAAACTACTGTCAGGTCACAAACTACTGTCAGGTCACAAACTACTGTCAGGTCACAAACTACTGTCAGGTCACAAACTACTGTCAGGTCACAAACTACTGTCAGGTCACAAACTACTGTCAGGTCACAAACTACTGTCAGGTCACAAACTACTGTCAGGTCATAAACTACTGTCAGGTCACAAACTACTGTCAGGTCACAAACTACTGTCAGGTCACAAACTACTGTCAGGTCACAAACTACTGTCAGGTCACAAACTACTTTCAGGTCACAAACTACTGTCAGGTCACAAACTACTGTCAGGTCACAAACTACTGTCAGGTCACAAACTACTGTCAGGTCACAAACTACTGTCAGGTCACAAACTACTGTCAGGTCACACACTACTGTCAGGTCACAAACTACTGTCAGGTCACAAACTACTGTCAGGTCACAAACTACTGTCAGGTCACAAACTACTGTCAGGTCACAAACTACTGTCAGGTCACAAACTACTGTCAGGTCACAAACTACTGTCAGGTCACACACTACTGTCAGGTCACAAACTACTGTCAGGTCACAAACTACTGTCAGGTCACAAACTACTGTCAGGTCACAAACTACTGTCAGGTCACAAACTACTGTCAGGTCACAAACTACTGTCAGGTCACAAACTACTGTCAGGTCACAAACTACTGTCAGGTCACAAACTTCTGTCAGGTCACAAACTATTGTCAGGTCACAAACTACTGTCAGGTCACAAACTACTGTCAGGTCACAAACTACTGTCAGGTCACAAACTACTGTCAGGTCACAAACTACTGTCAGGTCACAAACTACTGTCAGGTCACAAACTACTGTCAGGTCACAAACTACTGTCAGGTCACAAACTACTGTCAGGTCACAAACTACTTTCAGGTCACAAACTACTGTCAGGTCACAAACTACTGTCAGGTCACAAACTACTGTCAGGTCACAAACTACTTTCAGGTCACAAACTACTTTCAGGTCACAAACTACTGTCAGGTCACAAACTACTGTCAGGTCACAAACTACTGTCAGGTCACAAACTACTGTCAGGTCACAAACTACTGTCAGGTCACAAACTACTGTCAGGTCACAAACTACTGTCAGGTCACAAACTACTGTCAGGTCACAAACTACTGTCAGGTCACAAACTACTGTCAGGTCACAAACTTCTGTCAGGTCACAAACTACTGTCAGGTCACAAACTACTGTCAGGTCACAAACTACTGTCTGGTCACAAACTACTGTCAGGTCACAAACTACTGTCAGGTCACAAACTACTGTCAGGTCACAAACTACTGTCAGGTCACAAACTACTGTCAGGTCACAAACTACTGTCAGGTCACAAACTACTGTCAGGTCACAAACTACTGTCAGGTCACAAACTACTGTCAGGTCACAAACTACTGTCAGGTCACAAACTACTGTCAGGTCACAAACTACTGTCAGGTCACAAACTACTGTCAGGTCACAAACTACTGTCAGGTCACAAACTACTGTCAGGTCACAAACTACTGTCAGGTCACAAACTACTGTCAGGTCACAAACTACTGTCAGGTCACAAACTACTGTCAGGTCACAAACTACTGTCAGGTCACAAACTACTTTCAGGTCACAAACTACTTTCAGGTCACAAACTACTGTCTGGTCACAAACTACTGTCAGGTCACAAACTACTGTCAGGTCACAAACTACTGTCAGGTCACAAACTACTGTCAGGTCACAAACTACTGTCAGGTCACAAACTACTGTCAGGTCACAAACTACTGTCAGGTCACAAACTACTGTCAGGTCACAAACTACTGTCAGGTCACAAACTTCTGTCAGGTCACAAACTATTGTCAGGTCACAAACTACTGTCAGGTCACAAACTACTGTCAGGTCACAAACTACTGTCAGGTCACAAACTACTGTCAGGTCACAAACTACTGTCAGGTCACAAACTACTGTCAGGTCACAAACTACTGTCAGGTCACAAACTACTGTCAGGTCACAAACTACTGTCAGGTCACAAACTACTGTCAGGTCACAAACTACTGTCAGGTCACAAACTACTGTCAGGTCACAAACTACTTTCAGGTCACAAACTACTTTCAGGTCACAAACTACTTTCAGGTCACAAACTACTGTCAGGTCACAAACTACTGTCAGGTCACAAACTACTGTCAGGTCACAAACTACTGTCAGGTCACAAACTACTGTCAGGTCACAAACTACTGTCAGGTCACAAACTACTGTCAGGTCACAAACTACTGTCAGGTCACAAACTACTGTCAGGTCACAAACTTCTGTCAGGTCACAAACTACTGTCAGGTCACAAACTACTGTCAGGTCACAAACTACTGTCTGGTCACAAACTACTGTCAGGTCACAAACTACTGTCAGGTCACAAACTACTGTCAGGTCACAAACTACTGTCAGGTCACAAACTACTGTCAGGTCACAAACTACTGTCAGGTCACAAACTACTGTCAGGTCACAAACTACTGTCAGGTCACAAACTACTGTCAGGTCACAAACTACTGTCAGGTCACAAACTACTGTCAGGTCACAAACTACTGTCAGGTCACAAACTACTGTCAGGTCACAAACTTCTGTCAGGTCACAAACTACTGTCAGGTCACAAACTACTGTCAGGTCACAAACTACTGTCTGGTCACAAACTACTGTCAGGTCACAAACTACTGTCAGGTCACAAACTACTGTCAGGTCACAAACTACTTTCAGGTCACAAACTACTGTCAGGTCACAAACTACTGTCTGGTCACAAACTACTGTCAGGTCACAAACTACTGTCAGGTCACAAACTACTGTCAGGTCACAAACTACTGTCAGGTCACAAACTACTGTCAGGTCACAAACTACTGTCAGGTCACAAACTACTGTCAGGTCACAAACTACTGTCAGGTCACAAACTACTGTCAGGTCACAAACTACTGTCAGGTCACAAACTACTGTCAGGTCACAAACTACTGTCAGGTCACAAACTACTGTCAGGTCACAAACTACTGTCTGGTCACAAACTACTGTCAGGTCACAAACTACTGTCAGGTCACAAACTACTGTCAGGTCACAAACTACTGTCAGGTCACAAACTACTGTCAGGTCACAAACTACTGTCAGGTCACAAACTACTGTCAGGTCACAAACTACTGTCAGGTCACAAACTACTGTCAGGTCACAAACTACTGTCAGGTCACAAACTACTGTCAGGTCACAAACTACTGTCAGGTCACAAACTACTGTCAGGTCACAAACTACTGTCAGGTCACAAACTACTGTCAGGTCACAAACTACTGTCAGGTCACAAACTACTGTCAGGTCACAAACTACTGTCAGGTCACAAACTACTGTCAGGTCACAAACTACTGTCAGGTCACAAACTATTTTCAGGTCACAAACTTCTTTCAGGTCACAAACTACTGTCAGGTCACAAACTACTGTCAGGTCACAAACTACTGTCAGGTCACAAACTACTGTCAGGTCACAAACTACTGTCAGGTCACAAACTACTGTCAGGTCACAAACTACTGTCAGGTCACAAACTACTGTCAGGTCACAAACTACTGTCAGGTCACAAACTTCTGTCAGGTCACAAACTACTGTCAGGTCACAAACTACTGTCAGGTCACAAACCACTGTCTGGTCACAAACTACTGTCAGGTCACAAACTACTGTCATGTCACAAACTACTGTCAGGTCACAAACTACTGTCAGGTCACAAACTACTGTCAGGTCACAAACTACTGTCAGGTCACAAACTACTGTCAGGTCACAAACTACTGTCAGGTCACAAACTACTGTCAGGTCACAAACTACTGTCAGGTCACAAACTACTGTCAGGTCACAAACTACTGTCAGGTCACAAACTACTGTCAGGTCACAAACTACTGTCAGGTCACAAACTACTTTCAGGTCACAAACTACTTTCAGGTCACAAACTACTGTCAGGTCACAAACTACTGTCAGGTCACAAACTACTGTCAGGTCACAAACTACTGTCAGGTCACAAACTACTGTCAGGTCACAAACTACTTTCAGGTCACAAACTACTTTCAGGTCACAAACTACTGTCTGGTCACAAACTACTGTCAGGTCACAAACTACTGTCAGGTCACAAACTACTGTCAGGTCACAAACTACTGTCAGGTCACAAACTACTGTCAGGTCACAAACTACTGTCAGGTCACAAACTACTGTCAGGTCACAAACTACTGTCAGGTCACAAACTACTGTCAGGTCACAAACTACTGTCAGGTCATAAACTACTGTCAGGTCACAAACTACTGTCAGGTCACAAACTACTGTCAGGTCACAAACTACTGTCAGGTCACAAACTACTGTCAGGTCACAAACTACTTTCAGGTCACAAACTACTGTCAGGTCACAAACTACTGTCAGGTCACAAACTACTGTCAGGTCACAAACTACTGTCAGGTCACAAACTACTGTCAGGTCACAAACTACTGTCAGGTCACACACTACTGTCAGGTCACAAACTACTGTCAGGTCACAAACTACTGTCAGGTCACAAACTACTGTCAGGTCACAAACTACTGTCAGGTCACAAACTACTGTCAGGTCACAAACTACTGTCAGGTCACAAACTACTGTCAGGTCACACACTACTGTCAGGTCACAAACTACTGTCAGGTCACAAACTACTGTCAGGTCACAAACTACTGTCAGGTCACAAACTACTGTCAGGTCACAAACTACTGTCAGGTCACAAACTACTGTCAGGTCACAAACTACTGTCAGGTCACAAACTACTGTCAGGTCACAAACTTCTGTCAGGTCACAAACTATTGTCAGGTCACAAACTACTGTCAGGTCACAAACTACTGTCAGGTCACAAACTACTGTCAGGTCACAAACTACTGTCAGGTCACAAACTACTGTCAGGTCACAAACTACTGTCAGGTCACAAACTACTGTCAGGTCACAAACTACTGTCAGGTCACAAACTACTGTCAGGTCACAAACTACTGTCAGGTCACAAACTACTGTCAGGTCACAAACTACTGTCAGGTCACAAACTACTGTCAGGTCACAAACTACTTTCAGGTCACAAACTACTTTCAGGTCACAAACTACTTTCAGGTCACAAACTACTGTCAGGTCACAAACTACTGTCAGGTCACAAACTACTGTCAGGTCACAAACTACTGTCAGGTCACAAACTACTGTCAGGTCACAAACTACTGTCAGGTCACAAACTACTGTCAGGTCACAAACTACTGTCAGGTCACAAACTACTGTCAGGTCACAAACTTCTGTCAGGTCACAAACTACTGTCAGGTCACAAACTACTGTCAGGTCACAAACTACTGTCTGGTCACAAACTACTGTCAGGTCACAAACTACTGTCAGGTCACAAACTACTGTCAGGTCACAAACTACTGTCAGGTCACAAACTACTGTCAGGTCACAAACTACTGTCAGGTCACAAACTACTGTCAGGTCACAAACTACTGTCAGGTCACAAACTACTGTCAGGTCACAAACTACTGTCAGGTCACAAACTACTGTCAGGTCACAAACTACTGTCAGGTCACAAACTACTGTCAGGTCACAAACTACTGTCAGGTCACAAACTACTGTCAGGTCACAAACTACTGTCAGGTCACAAACTACTGTCAGGTCACAAACTACTGTCAGGTCACAAACTACTGTCAGGTCACAAACTACTGTCAGGTCACAAACTACTGTCAGGTCACAAACTACTGTCAGGTCACAAACTACTGTCAGGTCACAAACTACTGTCAGGTCACAAACTACTGTCAGGTCACAAACTACTGTCATGTCACAAACTACTGTCAGGTCACAAACTACTGTCAGGTCACAAACTACTGTCAGGTCACAAACTACTTTCAGGTCACAAACTACTTTCAGGTCACAAACTACTGTCAGGTCACAAACTACTGTCAGGTCACAAACTACTGTCAGGTCACAAACTACTGTCAGGTCACAAACTACTGTCAGGTCACAAACTACTGTCAGGTCACAAACTACTGTCAGGTCACAAACTACTGTCAGGTCACAAACTACTGTCAGGTCACAAACTACTGTCAGGTCACAAACTACTGTCAGGTCACAAACTACTGTCAGGTCACAAACTACTGTCTGGTCACAAACTACTGTCAGGTCACAAACTACTGTCAGGTCACAAACTACTGTCAGGTCACAAACTACTGTCAGGTCACAAACTACTGTCAGGTCACAAACTACTGTCAGGTCACAAACTACTGTCAGGTCACAAACTACTGACAGGTCACAAACTACTGTCAGGTCACAAACTACTGTCAGGTCACAAACTACTGTCAGGTCACAAACTACTGTCAGGTCACAAACTACTGTCAGGTCACAAACTACTGTCAGGTCACAAACTACTTTCAGGTCACAAACTACTGTCAGGTCACAAACTACTGTCAGGTCACAAACTACTGTCAGGTCACAAACTACTGTCAGGTCACAAACTACTGTCAGGTCACAAACTACTGTCAGGTCACAAACTACTGTCAGGTCACAAACTACTTTCAGGTCACAAACTACTTTCAGGTCACAAACTACTGTCTGGTCACAAACTACTGTCAGGTCACAAACTACTGTCAGGTCACAAACTACTGTCAGGTCACAAACTACTGTCAGGTCACAAACTACTGTCAGGTCACAAACTACTGTCAGGTCACAAACTACTGTCAGGTCACAAACTACTGTCAGGTCACAAACTACTGTCAGGTCACAAACTACTGTCAGGTCACAAACTACTGTCAGGTCACAAACTACTGTCAGGTCACAAACTACTGTCAGGTCACAAACTACTGTCAGGTCACAAACTACTGTCAGGTCACAAACTACTGTCAGGTCACAAACTACTGTCAGGTCACAAACTACTGTCAGGTCACAAACTACTGTCAGGTCACAAACTACTGTCAGGTCATAAACTACTGTCAGGTCACAAACTACTGTCAGGTCACAAACTACTGTCAGGTCACAAACTACTGTCAGGTCACAAACTACTGTCAGGTCACAAACTACTGTCAGGTCACAAACTACTGTCTGGTCACAAACTACTGTCAGGTCACAAACTACTGTCAGGTCACAAACTACTGTCAGGTCACAAACTACTGTCAGGTCACAAACTACTGTCAGGTCACAAACTACTGTCAGGTCACAAACTACTGTCAGGTCACAAACTACTGTCAGGTCACAAACTACTGTCAGGTCACAAACTACTGTCAGGTCACAAACTACTGTCAGGTCACAAACTACTGTCAGGTCACAAACTTCTGTCAGGTCACAAACTACTGTCAGGTCACAAACTACTGTCAGGTCACAAACTACTGTCTGGTCACAAACTACTGTCAGGTCACAAACTACTGTCAGGTCACAAACTACTGTCAGGTCACAAACTACTGTCAGGTCACAAACTACTGTCAGGTCACAAACTACTGTCAGGTCACAAACTACTGTCAGGTCACAAACTACTGTCAGGTCACAAACTACTGTCAGGTCACAAACTACTGTCAGGTCACAAACTACTGTCAGGTCACAAACTACTGTCAGGTCACAAACTACTGTCAGGTCACAAACTACTGTCAGGTCACAAACTACTGTCAGGTCACAAACTACTGTCAGGTCACAAACTACTGTCAGGTCACAAACTACTGTCAGGTCACAAACTACTGTCAGGTCACAAACTACTGTCAGGTCACAAACTACTTTCAGGTCACAAACTACTTTCAGGTCACAAACTACTGTCTGGTCACAAACTACTGTCAGGTCACAAACTACTGTCAGGTCACAAACTACTGTCAGGTCACAAACTACTGTCAGGTCACAAACTACTGTCAGGTCACAAACTACTGTCAGGTCACAAACTACTGTCAGGTCACAAACTACTGTCAGGTCACAAACTACTGTCAGGTCACAAACTTCTGTCAGGTCACAAACTATTGTCAGGTCACAAACTACTGTCAGGTCACAAACTACTGTCAGGTCACAAACTACTGTCAGGTCACAAACTACTGTCAGGTCACAAACTACTGTCAGGTCACAAACTACTGTCAGGTCACAAACTACTGTCAGGTCACAAACTACTGTCAGGTCACAAACTACTGTCAGGTCACAAACTACTGTCAGGTCACAAACTACTGTCAGGTCACAAACTACTGTCAGGTCACAAACTACTTTCAGGTCACAAACTACTTTCAGGTCACAAACTACTTTCAGGTCACAAACTACTGTCAGGTCACAAACTACTGTCAGGTCACAAACTACTGTCAGGTCACAAACTACTGTCAGGTCACAAACTACTGTCAGGTCACAAACTACTGTCAGGTCACAAACTACTGTCAGGTCACAAACTACTGTCAGGTCACAAACTACTGTCAGGTCACAAACTTCTGTCAGGTCACAAACTACTGTCAGGTCACAAACTACTGTCAGGTCACAAACTACTGTCTGGTCACAAACTACTGTCAGGTCACAAACTACTGTCAGGTCACAAACTACTGTCAGGTCACAAACTACTGTCAGGTCACAAACTACTGTCAGGTCACAAACTACTGTCAGGTCACAAACTACTGTCAGGTCACAAACTACTGTCAGGTCACAAACTACTGTCAGGTCACAAACTACTGTCAGGTCACAAACTACTGTCAGGTCACAAACTACTGTCAGGTCACAAACTACTGTCAGGTCACAAACTACTGTCAGGTCACAAACTACTGTCAGGTCACAAACTACTTTCAGGTCACAAACTACTGTCAGGTCACAAACTACTGTCAGGTCACAAACTACTGTCAGGTCACAAACTACTGTCAGGTCACAAACTACTGTCAGGTCACAAACTACTGTCAGGTCACAAACTACTTTCAGGTCACAAACTACTTTCAGGTCACAAACTACTGTCTGGTCACAAACTACTGTCAGGTCACAAACTACTGTCAGGTCACAAACTACTGTCAGGTCACAAACTACTGTCAGGTCACAAACTACTGTCAGGTCACAAACTACTGTCAGGTCACAAACTACTGTCAGGTCACAAACTACTGTCAGGTCACAAACTACTGTCAGGTCACAAACTACTGTCAGGTCACAAACTACTGTCAGGTCACAAACTACTGTCAGGTCACAAACTACTGTCAGGTCACAAACTACTGTCAGGTCACAAACTACTGTCAGGTCACAAACTACTGTCAGGTCACAAACTACTGTCAGGTCACAAACTACTGTCAGGTCACAAACTACTGTCAGGTCATAAACTACTGTCAGGTCACAAACTACTGTCAGGTCACAAACTACTGTCAGGTCACAAACTACTTTCAGGTCACAAACTACTGTCAGGTCACAAACTACTGTCTGGTCACAAACTACTGTCAGGTCACAAACTACTGTCAGGTCACAAACTACTGTCAGGTCACAAACTACTGTCAGGTCACAAACTACTGTCAGGTCACAAACTACTGTCAGGTCACAAACTACTGTCAGGTCACAAACTACTGTCAGGTCACAAACTACTGTCAGGTCACAAACTACTGTCAGGTCACAAACTACTGTCAGGTCACAAACTACTGTCAGGTCACAAACTACTGTCAGGTCACAAACTACTGTCAGGTCACAAACTACTGTCAGGTCACAAACTACTGTCAGGTCACAAACTACTGTCAGGTCACAAACTACTGTCAGGTCACAAACTACTGTCAGGTCACAAACTACTGTCAGGTCACAAACTACTGTCAGGTCACAAACTACTGTCAGGTCACAAACTACTGTCAGGTCACAAACTACTGTCAGGTCACAAACTACTGTCAGGTCACAAACTACTGTCAGGTCACAAACTACTGTCAGGTCACAAACTACTGTCAGGTCACAAACTACTGTCAGGTCACAAACTACTGTCAGGTCACAAACTACTGTCAGGTCACAAACTACTGTCAGGTCACAAACTACTGTCAGGTCACAAACTACTGTCAGGTCACAAACTACTGTCAGGTCACAAACTACTGTCAGGTCACAAACTACTGTCAGGTCACAAACTACTGTCAGGTCACAAACTACTGTCAGGTCACAAACTACTGTCAGGTCACAAACTACTGTCAGGTCACAAACTACTGTCAGGTCATAAACTACTGTCAGGTCACAAACTACTGTCAGGTCACAAACTACTGTCAGGTCACAAACTACTGTCAGGTCTCAAATTAGTGTCAGGTACTGTCAATTTTGTGATAGTGTTCAGAAGAAGAAAAAATACATGGTGAGATGGTCGGATGGAACATACCACAGCGTTAGATGCGTTAGACAAAGGAACGAAGGAGCAATGTTGAGAAGAATGGTAATGGTGACATGGAAAATGCGCAGGCGTTGGATGCGTTGGACGCGGGATGAATAGAATAGGAAGTGAAAACTCGGTATGAACTTTTAAAGGCGCCATATACATGCCAGGCGCGGTGGCCACAAACAATTTGTGAATTTTCTGATAGGGTTAAGGGGTGGGCAAAATATTGAGTTTTGAATACCTATGTCTCTCTCCCAAGGCTTGACAGCCATGCCAGGTTCCGCTGTCACATACCACTGTTGATGTACGACAGTTTTCGAAGCAAAATTTCGAATGTAAAGAAGAACCCCCTGGCAGACTGCAGTCTGGGCCACAGGCTATGCGCCGGTCAAGCTTAGGTCCACATTCTTGAACTCCTCTGCCCCCCCTTCGAATTCATAGTTAACCTGAGCTTTTACTAGGTCCCCAAAATGGATTCATGAATGGCTTTTCCTCTTGGACCTTGAAATGAACAATGGATCCCAACAGCTCAGTGGTGTCTGCCCCGCAGCCTGCCAGAGTTGCCCTGGAGCACACTTCAAACAGATGCTGCACACTTCAAACAGATGCTGCACAGGTCCAAATTCTTGTAGGATCGCTAGCCCATGCTCTATCCTAACAGTCTTGCACCGGTACCCTTACGACCTCTTTGTTTATATCTTAAGATTTCAAACCCTGACCTTAAGCCCTCCCTCAATCAACTTGACTCAACGCAAATCCTGGACCCTTTTGTGTGTTGTTGTTGCCGACCCTAAAGCAACCCACCCGAAGCAAAACCCTTAACCCATTTTTATGTCACTATCGCCAACCCTAAAGCAACTCAGCCCAAGCCAACCCCGTAACCCCCTTGCGTGTTGTTGTGGCCACCCGCAGGGATAGAGATTGAGAACAGAGGCCAGATCCGGTTTGTGCGCAAGGGCTCACAGGCGTGCTCCGTAACCCTCACCATCAGCTACGAAGTCCCGGATGTGTTGGTGCCATTTGCTAACGTGAGGCCCTCCAGTATTCCAGGGTTCAACTGCCAGTGTTAACAGTTCTTAACACCCTGTGCCCTTTTCTAACGATAGGGCCCCCTGGAGTTAAGGGCAAAAGGCTCAGGGTGTACAGTTTGAACATGTTGCCTTTGCTATGGTGAGGCCCTCCTCGAGCTAGGGGCTAAGAGTCTAGGGTTCAAGCTCAGTTTCCTTTGCTTGCGTCAGGGCCTCCGGGATTGATAGATGAAGTGTGAAGGTTAAATATCCAAAGCCTTTGGCCAGTGTGAGCATCTGCAAGAGCTCAGCAGTCAGGCCCATGGTCTAGGGTTCAAACCTGATGCCCTGCCTCAGCATGATTGCCTCATGGTATTCGGATTTGGTTTGGCTCCTAAACCTTGGATCTACCTTGGATCAACCTGGTATCCACCTGAGATCTACCAGAGATCTACCTGCGCGTGAGCCGTCGCCTGCCCGGGTATTAGGGCATGCACTACTTGGTTGACGATCTGCTTGACCATATTGATGTTCAGTATGGAGACAATCTGATATGACAGAAAGTAAATCTGCGGTTGTCCTTTCCCGACCCCTCTGTGCAGGCGTTAACACCTGTGGTGGAGAACGTGCTTGCAACAGACTTGGTTCGTTTCAAAGAGTATGCGATGCAGCCTCCTGCAGTCAAGGCTGTGCCAGGAGGCACGCCCTAGGCCCCTGTGACCTCGCCAGCTGGCGTCATGGGCATCGGCAGGGGCAAAGGCAGGTGCAGGATACGATGCAGCCTCCTGCTGTCAAGGCCGGGCCAGGAGGCGCGCCCTAGGCCTCTGTGACCTCGCCCGCTGGCCTCATCGGCATGGAGGGGCAGGACATGATGCAGCCCCATGCAGTCAAGGCGAGGCTGCGCCAGGAGGCACGCCCTAGACCCCTGTGACCTACTATGACCTCTCCAGCAGGCCTCGTCGGCATGGAGGGGCAGGACGCAATGCAGCCCCCTGTCGCCTAGGTCGTGCCAGGTGGCATGCCTTTGGCCTCTGTGACCACACCAGCAGAACTGGTCGACGTGTAGGGGCAGGACGCAATGCAGTCCCCTGTCGTCAAAGTCTCGAGGGGCATGCCTAAGGCCCCTGTGACTTCGCCAGCTAGCCTCTCCAGCATCGGGAGGCAGGCCTCAAAGCCAGCAAGTTGCCGTGTCACAACGGCTAAAAACCCTTCAGCCTGTTTTGGATCCCAGCTAGCGGGCTGGTGGATGTTCACCCTCAATTTATGGCCTAGCTACGATGGCCTAGCTGTGACTTGCCGGCAAGGGCGGCGAAGGCATGCCGGGGAGTATGATGCCCGTCCGTCAGGGGGGGCGGGAAACACGTCCCGTCCCCGGTGCAGGGGAAAACTGCAGCAACAGAGCACGGCAGAGGCAGAATGCGGTCCAATATGCAGGATTTTGTACATCCTTCAAGACGGGGTCGGTCATGCATTGTGTAGTACAAGGCGAGGTATGTTGCATCGTGCAGCTCAGGCTGGGGACCCAGCACCAGGCGCCAGCTCAGAGCTTGGTTGCCGGCATGGTCATGATCGGAGCCTGACGGGTGTCCATGAGGGTTTAGGGTTCATTTTGCGCCCGCCTGATAATTGGTCAGTCTTCTGGGTTCTTTAAAGTTCCGGACTGATACCATCCATTGGGCGCCAGCAGACCAATTTGAGCAATACCGAATTAGGGGCTGAGTGCTGCGTGCCGGGGGGGGGGCTGCAGGAGGTGCAGGGAAAGGGTCTTCCTGAGCGGAAGCATGCACAGTGACTATTGATCGTTGAGGTCGAAAATTGCAGTATTTATGGCCAAGGCCTGCAATGTGTTCTATATTTGTGCGTGTCTAGAGGTCTAGTGTCTTGGCAGTTGCGGCAGTTGTTACTGTCGCTTAAACCGACAGTCAAACTCCTTGAGACACCAGGCTGCACCGGCTGCTTGCCCAGCATAAAGTGTACCCAGGATTATTGGATGAGGGATTTGTCTTTCCAGTGCTGGTTGTTGAGGACTGGTCAGAGGAGGAGAAAGGATGTGCATGGTTGGTTGTGCTAGCCAGACCTTCCGGATTTCAGTGTTTGGACCAGAGGCCTGGTGTGGACACCTGGTGTGGACGGTGTATTGGGTACCAGTAGGGCGCGTCATGGAGTTCATACACTCATTCACCTCTTTAAACGTTTTTTAAATTTGAAAGTTAAGGGAAATCAGACAGTGGCAAATTAGTTACGCCAGTTACTTTGTTGGACATGCAAGCCATGACCATTGGTGTTGTCATCAAGACATCACAGTCGAAGCTTTCGACAGAGTTGGGTAGGGGGTGATTGCTGGCACACGCTGACAGTGATGACTGTTGTCTAGCAAGCAAGTGGTTGGGAATTTGGAATGTGTTGACTTTGCCTCTCTTGGGTTGTCCTGAGTATGTGTGGTCTGTCTGCTGCTGCCTTGAGTTCGTTGCGTGATACTGTACCAGGCCCAACTGCCGTTTTTGAACCAACCTCGCCTGTTCCTACATACAACACTTTGGGGTATTTCATATGTTATGAGTGGATTTGAGCACCGTGGTGTTGGCACTTTAATGCCATGTTTCTTACTAAGGGAAGGAAAAGTTGTACACCCCAGCGCTCAAAAGTTGTAAAGCATAGTTAGAGTATTCAAAACCTGCTTTGGAAATTATGTTGGCCCAAGGTAAGAGAGAGGGAATGCTTGGGGGCTGGTTGGGGTGTCTCCCCAAAACAATCCAATGACGTTACACCTCTGGGCCCTGCTAAAAAAGGCTCGGCCGCGTGGGCGCCTAACTAAAGAGTTGGGAGGAAAGATGGAAAGGAACACATAAGTGGGCAGGACAATAGAAAGGAGGGGCAAAAGTGGGAAATTGTCTCCCCAACACAATTGTAGAAACTGTAGATTACCGGGTTTCCACATTCTCGTCCCATTTCCCCCAAACACCCCCCCCTCTGCATCCCAACATGCTGTAAAAAAACAATACTCCGTGCCCGAAAACTGCAAAACTTGCAAGCAGAACTGCTGCTGGAAGCTAGGCCGTCTACGGCAAAACAGCTACAAAACACACGGATAGATGCTGCCAATCTGTGTTGGATGTGAATGAGAAGATGTGGCTACATATCAGATGTGCCGGTAGCTGAGGGATTTGAGGGGGCGTGGTAAAAGAGGTCACCAGGAAGCATATGTCAAGTTGTCACACAAGCATGTCGCCAAGATGAAGTTGGATGCTAATGCTCAGGTGAGTGAAGCCGAAATCCTTTCATTGTTGGGCCATATAAGCTTAATAAGCCGTTGTGGCGATAAAAATCGACTATGGCCCTGTGCATGACTACTGCAGGGCAATCAAAACAATTCTGTAGCATCCCCCCACAACTGAAGGGGTCATATCGGCCTGACATGCGTTACACTGTTGCCCTCCTTCATGACACATTGCAGCTGAAGTTCACTAGACAGTACAATGGTCATGTGGGACGTCTGCCCAGTGCCCTGCTTAGGCATGGACTTTGCCAGCCCACACAACTTCACACCCCGTGTCGGACCACACGCACTCGTCCGCAGTCCGTTCGTCCCACCCATTCACATCCTCCCGCTCCCGGCTCTCGATCAACCTCAGCCCTACAACCCCACTCTACCGCGAAGACTTAACACGAACCTCGAGTAACATAATTCGATAGTGCCATTACGTAACACGATAACCACGGCAGTGGACTGGGTTGCTGACAGACTTACGCGGGCGACCCCAATTATGATGAAAGTCAGTCACGGCCATGTGCGCTCCGCAGCGACGGCGTCCTCCATCTCATCGTTCGTACCATGTCATGTGACGCCCCCCGCCCTCGCTGTGGTCACGACATCTTGCAGGGGGGCAGGGGTTCCGGTCGACCGGCACCGTCGAGCACCTAATATCGCATCACCATCAGAGCGCAGCCCTAGAGTGCGTTGCCTGCCGACAACGCACGATCGTGCCACGTCGTCCGATGCGGTCGAGGAGCCGCGCCTCCTCAGCCGGAGATCTCTGATGGCCATCTCACTAGCCACACCCGGGGTGGTTGTGGCTTATGGTGAGCTCTGAGAGACTGGGAGGAGTGAGGAGGTTCAGGATGTGACGTGTGACCTGTGCAGTGTGCTGTGAGTGTCACGCATGGCAGGCTGCGATGCTGCATGGCTGGATGCATGGCTGGATGCATGACCGGCTACATGGATCAATAGTGCTCACATGAGTTACATGAATCAGTAGGGCTTGCAAGAGCCCAAGGCTCATATAGCTGTGACAGTGGGGCATGTATGCTGACAGCCTGCTTTAAATGGACTAATGGTGTGTCGTTGCTGATTGTGGGGGGCACATCTGATTCAGCTGCAGCACATGCTGATAGTATTTCAGCACAATCACGAAGAATTTGTCAATGTTTGATAGTTTACAGCTGAAGGTCTGGACTAGGCTCTAAATGTCAAGGAATTCCCAGGTAGATTGCATTTTTGAGTCTGAAGATCTTAGTGCGTGGGGCTCAATTGGTGTGCCTTATGGACAAAAGTAGGATCTGCTGGGTCCATTTGTATCATCCGTATGTGTTAAGAGTTGAGGTTCAGTGTTCAGGTATGAAAACGGGCGAGAGCATAGTGACATCCTGCGTTCTGCTCTGGAACACATCAAGACAGTTTACTGAAAAATTTCCTGGAAATGTCCTGAAAAGTTTAGAACGGTGCATACCCGCTGGGCCCTGCTGAATGCTCGGCCGTGTGGGGCTGGAAGGTAATGACCAGCTACCATGCACAGCCAGGACCAAGGTGCAGCCAAGCAACCCTCCTATGTGGGGGGGGGCAGGAACATGGAACCCAGCGATCTAGGCAAAGGGAGAGAGAAGATCATGTGGTGGGTTCCATATCTCAACCGTAAGGTATGGATGGTCCTGAAAAGTATGAACCTATCCAAGATGGGCTGGAAATAAATCTGTGGATGAACATCTGGATAGCCAGTATCATGCAGAAAGTGGATGGTGTGTAAGGGAGCGTGCTCTTAAGGAACTGGTCTTGCATGGGGCTGCTGGAGCTTGCATGGGTTTGCATGACCTTTCATCAGCTTTCATAAACTTGCATGACCTTTCTTGACTTTTTTAAAAGCTTGCATGAGTTTGCACAGGCCATGCATAAGCTTGCATGAGGTCGCACGGTCTTGCATGAGTTTGCACAGGCCATGCATAAGCTTGCATGAGGTCGCACGGTCTTGCATGGGTTTGCACAGGCCATGCATAAGCTTGCATTGAGGTCGCACGGTCTTGCATGGGTTTGCACAGGCCATGCATAAGCTTGCATGAGGTCGCACGGTCTTGCATGGGTTTGCACAGGCCATGCATAAGCTTGCATGAGGTCGCACGGTCTTGCATGGGTTTGCACAGGCCATGCATAAGCTTGCATGAGGTCGCACGGTCTTGCATGGGTTTGCACAGGCCCTGCATAAGCTTGCATGAGGTCGCACGGTCTTGCATGGGTTTGCACAGGCCATGCATAAGCTTGCATGAGGTCGCACGGTCTTGCATGGGTTTGCACAGGCCATGCATAAGCTTGCATGAGGTCGCACGGTCTTGCATGGGTTTGCACAGGCCATGCATAAGCTTGCATGAGGTCGCACGGTCTTGCATGGGTTTGCACAGGCCATGCATAAGCTTGCATGAGGTCGCACGGTCTTGCATGGGTTTGCACAGGCCATGCATAAGCTTGCATGAGGTCGCACGGTCTTGCATGAGTTTGCACAGGCCATGCATAAGTTTGCATGAGGTCGCACGGTCTTGCATGAGTTTGCACAGGCCATGCATAAGCTTGCATGAGGTCGCACGGTCTTGCATGGGTTTGCACAGGCCATGCATAAGCTTGCATGAGGTCGCACGGTCTTGCATGGGTTTGCACAGGCCATGCATAAGCTTGCATGAGGTCGCACGGTCTTGCATGGGTTTGCACAGGCCATGCATAAGCTTGCATGAGGTCGCACGGTCTTGCATGGGTTTGCACAGGCCATGCATAAGCTTGCATGAGGTCGCACGGTCTTGCATGGGTTTGCACAGGCCATGCATAAGCTTGCATGAGGTCGCACGGTCTTGCATGGGTTTGCACAGGCCATGCATAAGCTTGCATGAGGTCGCACGGTCTTGCATGGGTTTGCACAGGCCATGCATAAGCTTGCATGAGGTCGCACGGTCTTGCATGGGTTTGCACAGGCCATGCATAAGCTTGCATGAGGTCGCACGGTCTTGCATGGGTTTGCACAGGCCATGCATAAGCTTGCATGAGGTCGCACGGTCTTGCATGGGTTTGCACAGGCCATGCATAAGCTTGCATGAGGTCGCACGGTCTTGCATGGGTTTGCTTCAGCTCATGCAAGCTTATGAAAGCTCATGAAAGCCCACATAGACTGTAGAGCATGCATGAGCTCAATCGGATGATCAAAAGGGACCCACATGTCCGACCTGTCGCTCATTGCATGTATCCTGCACCTTCAAGAGAAAAGCTACGAGTGCTGCAAATCTATTGTCGAAACGATCGCAGGTTCTTTGGCTGGGCCGTCCATGGCCTCTGCAGTGGTGCCTACGGGAGCTGCAGCAGCGTGTGGTCTGGACCGCAAGCTGACAGGACGCTTGGCGGCGGACCTCAACGAGGCTGTTTTTAAAACAGTCTTGGCCATGAAGGTTAGGACGGCTTTTTTTGGGTACGCGGTATCATCGTCCTGGCTAGGTTGGGGTCAAGACTCTAAACCCCAACCAGATTTCACTTAAGAGTTTGGGGATCAAGTAATTAAGTGAGGCGTGTCTTCACGCCCCCATGTGCTCAGGGTGAAGGGTTGATGACCACTGTGTAACCCTTACACCTAAACCCTATAATGCTTTTGTCAGGAGCAGTCAGTGTTGGTACACGCATGTAGGTGCTGGCTCTCATAAACACTGACACAGACCTTACAGCTGTTAAATAAAACCTCGTTCTGAAAGGGCTTGGTGGATGGGCGTGGGGGGGAGAGGCTGTGCACTTTGAGGCTGCAAACGGACACGCTGTGCACCTTCAGGCTGCAAACGGACGGGGGGATGCTGTACACCTTCAGGCTGCAAACTGACGGGTGGGGGGATGCTGACGTTGGCTCTGGTAGACGTTGGCATACATTCTTATTTAATGCGGGCCTGCATAGAGCAGACATTAATGCTAGACGCTGACGTCCATGTACAGGCTGATGCAGATGTGCCGTAGACACTCGGAGATATCAGGGGATGCCCGATTGTGTGGTGTGAGTGCAGGCGGGCGACCCACGGAGAGTGCCAGAGGTGCACTGTTCGCCCTGGCTATGGCCCTTTCGAAAAAGGCCATAGAGTGAATGCGTGGGTTTCATAAGATGAGGGGGCAGAGGCTGCGCTACACGATAATTGTGGTGCCTGCATGAGAAATTTGAGCAGTCACAACAGATCTTGCAATCTTGGCCTGATCCCTAAGCCCTAGGGGGGTCGGGGTCAGGCTTAGGGTGCAAGGTCGTAGCCCAAAACCCTCTCTCCGGTTGTGTTAAGTTGTTGAGGCTGCGCAGTTGGCAAGCCAGGGCCCCTCACAACAACCTAGGCCAACGCTTAAAATGTGAACAGGCCCTGGCAAGTTTCTTATACCTGTGCCATCCCTGTCCTCACAGGTTACAGATGAGCTGTCTTTTCAAACCGAGGTGTTCAAACTGAGGGACCGAGAATATCCCTACTACTACGCGGTGCGGAATTAAGTTTGATACCGGTGCTGGATGCAAAATTCAAAATATCTCGTAACCAGATATGTAACCTAATGTAATGCAACCTTTGGACTGGAATTTTGAACATGCTCTTGCCGTGCCCTCAGCACACTTTGAACCTGAGCAGCAGCCAATTTTGCTGAAACAAGGAACTGGGGTCCGGGGTGGTACTTAAGACCGAAGAGTACAGGGCATGTGAGATGACCACTGAGCTTGCTACCCTACTCTGCAGTCTTTGAAGCACAGGTGCTTGTAGAAGCTTTCCTTAAATTATGGACTTTGATAGCCTTAACTCAGCTGCAAATCAATTACTTGTTTAAACCGATGCCATCAGGGCAAATATCGACCAAAGCTCCAAGTTTCTGACTGAAAACAAACATTGATGATGATCACATGAAAATTTTGATGTATCCCTCGCCTTTTAAAAAACTTAAATAATAAAGGCAGGCAATTCACAACTACAGTCACTCCATCACCGAGCATCTTTCTTAAGATTTGATACGGTGCTGCATGTTTGCTGAATGTTTCAACGCATCTGTCATAAGCGAGAAGGCTGGGCATGCCAAGAGTCCTGCCCTGCTGCTTGCATGCTGCAGAACAACAAGGACCGTCTGCCTGTGGTGCCGGATCTCTCGGACATGTCGGGCGGGCTGTCCAACCCCGTCTACTTCAACTTCATATCGTACATACTTTGGAAGGTGGGTGGCAAGACAAGGACCCGCCTGGCGAACCTTGCATCCAAACCAGCTGTGCCATCAAGAGCAAACTTGTTCCAGTAAGTTGTGCTATGCGAGGGTGTAGCGCGCGAGGGTATAGCACGCAAAGGGTGTAGCACGTGAGGGTGTGCTATGCGAGGGTGTAGCACCTGAATTCCCTGAAGGCAAGCTACTTGTAGATGTGAATGCAAACGTTCCAGGCTTTGCTTCCTCTATGATGATGTTTGGAAGATGTCTGCTGCAGTCGGCAGCAGAGTTCCCTCTATAGTGCACAACAGGCCACCTGTGGCAGGCTGATAGAGCACCACTGGGCCGACGGTGACCAAACCTGCACCGGCATGTGGCTACTGGCCCGGCTATCAGGGCATGCTTCACCAGGCCACCCCGGACATAGGGCGCTATGTAGCTGAATTGTAGCTGAATTTCCCTGAACTTAGCTAGCACTGCTCCAGCAGGGCATGCTTCACCAGGCCACCCCGAATGTAGGGGGCTAGGTAGCTGAATTTTAGCTGAAACGTCCTGAACTGAGAAGTGATCTTTGTATGTGAGTGGGCAACTGCAACGTGGGCCTGGCAGCTTCTCGTGCTGCATTCAGCCGATTGAAGAATGAAATGTAATTTAAGAAGACAAATTACTGTGGTACGCCGGTATACTTGGTAGCACCGATTGTGTGGAATACCGTACCATAGGGCACTGTCAGAAGCGGCTGATGCAGGCAGTTGTGCTCGCGCGCCGAATGACTAAAACGAGTTGATGGGGAAAGGCTGACTCATCCCCCCCCCCCCAAACACCCTGCCCTCCCAAATCCTGTAGGCCCCGAGCTCCAATGCCCCTGAACCCCAACGCCCCAATCCCCAACCTGCCAGGTCGCCGCCCGGAAGCTTCCATCCGCTCAGCTTCGCACCGCCTTCAATGCCGCGTATGGCCAGGAGCTACTTTCCATGGTGTGGGCGGACGCTGAGGCTGACGCGCGCGCAGCCATCGAGTCATCCCCTGCCGGAGTGAGCTATTATACGTAAACCGGCCACGTACCTGGACATGTGCACAGCCCATGTAAACCCAATACCAGGCAAAGACATGAAGCTGTTAGCCGAGTCATCCCCTGCCGGAGTGAGCTATTACACGTAAACCGGCCACGTACCTGGACATGTGCACAGCCCATGTAAACCCAATACCAGGCAAAGACATGAAGCTGTTAGCCGAGTCATCCCTACCGGAGTGAGCTATTCTATGTAAACCGGCCACGTACCTAGACATGCGCACAGCCCTTGTACTTTTTATTTTGCTGTAACTTTGCAAGGTGTGAGGCCGTCCGGCCCAACCCTAAAAACTGTGACTGGAACACAAAAAACAGCCCGGGTGCGCATGTGGCCCTCATCGTAAGCTGAGAAAAGGCGAGCAGGAAACAGGAAAGACGTTGATACGCAGGTCATGTGCAGACCGTATATGAAGGCCTGGGTGTAACCCTGTGCATAGCACTGGATGTAGCCCTGTTTGCAGCCCTGTTTGCAGGCAAGTCCCACTTGGGAGGCTGAGACTCTTCATCAGGCACCAGGCATACATTGTTAACAAATGTGTTGAATTGAAGCATACTGTCAAATACTGATGGGACTTTGTTCACCTAAATCCTTACCCTCACTCTAAACCCTCACCCTAAACCCTCACCCTTAACCCTGTCCACACTCCGCTCCATCATCAGTGTTTTTAGTGCGCATAAGACCACCATAGGCAGGCCCCTGTGCAGCCGCCACTGGATGGATCGGGATTAATCCTTGACCGGCCTACTACCGATGGCCTAAGCAGCGGGGATAGCTGCACCAACTGTAGGCCCCCACAGCCAATATATAGTTGAACTGTAGCTGAGTGTGACCGACATGCCCTGTCCGCACTTGTTTTCATTATGGCACACACATCTTCGCATTCCGCCTGCCAGGCCGCAGTCCTGAAAAATAATCAAGTGGTGGTCTTCCCCCCACACTCACCCCACACTCATCCCACAATAACCATGCATCACTCTAAACTGACTGAGCCGCCGGACTGTTATTGAAGCCTGCTTACAGCTTGTTGCAGAAGCCGGACCCGACGAGGCGCCCTTTCTGAGACCTCACTGCCCTTGTCCCTGTCCCAGGAGGGTCAGCGCGGGACTCCCAAGGCGTCTGAAGCCGCCTTGCTGGGCCTAGTTGTACAGCTGCTTGAAAAGCTACAGGCCCAGGGCTACATGTGCGGGTGAGTCACGCTGTATTAAGCACAGCAAATTCTTTCACCTAGGCAATCTGCCCCCCCCTGAAATCGGGCAACCCCCCTGACCCCCCCTCCCCCCCCCCCGAACCCTAAAAGCCTTCATCCCCCCCCCTTGACCCTGAAAACCGCCCCCCACATATGAACCCTGAAAACCTCCCCCAACAAACATCTTGAAATCACCGCCCTCACTCTTTATCATGCTCAAACCCTTAGGGTTTTCTTCCGAGTACGATGACCTCACATATTGGATTGAACCTAACATGGATACCACAGGTATCAGGTCGTGTGGGGCGAGGCCCCGGGCTCCTGGCCCGCCAACTGGATGGTTGCAGAGCCGCACGTCGTCGGTACTGCAGCGCAAGAGCTAGCGGCGCCGGGTCAAGTGATGCAGGTAAGTTTATGAGCCAAGAAATAAAGTACCGACCCCTGGCAGGGTCGGCCGAGCGGGCCTGAGGGCCCGCTGTCCAGGTTGGGCGAGCGGGCCTGAGGGCCCTTTGTCCAGGCGCAACTGCCTTCCCAACCGACTGTACGGCAGAATACACAGCAGAACACGGGTACTGATTTTGGTTTGAGATAAATACGTGCTGGGCCGTGGATTAAGGAAGCCACGCGTTCGGCCGTAGCACTACGTGGGCTACCAGCAGGTGCGTTTATATGTTATTAATCGAGAGCCTATGGGGTCTGCATGTGTGCGGCATGTGTACGTGTACGTGCGCATGTGTGTTGTGGTTCAAAAACCACTAGAAAGGCTGCCTCTGATGGCTGGAATGTTTGTGTAGGCCTGGCGTGTTTATTTGATCGTTTCGAATGGAACAGCGACAACCTTTGGGCGTATCCTCCTCTGACAGGATGTTGGAGGTTAAGGGTTTAGATTGTTTTGAAACATATGCACACCAAGGTCACCCTTAACCCTAAACCTCCTCTGACAGGATGTTGGAGGTGCAAGATATCTGGCGGTGCATGTTGCTGGTTATGGCATTGGCGACGACCCACTCGCTGCTTGGTGCCTGCTTTCAGATCAGCACAGGAACCACCTTTTCGTCCTGAAACTGCTCTCTGAGCCGCCCATGGTTCTCCGTGGGGCACTGATCTATGGATCTCGCTTTAGGGTAGGACTGATCCACGGGACATGGAAATGAATATTGGAGACTGAAGGCACAGACCAGACCGTTTAGATGGGGTATGATAGGCACCCTGCCTGCCCTCGGGAGCGTCGCCAGTTGACGATCCGGACTGTTTTTGTTAGTGGTTACCGGGCCACCTTCGATGGGCCGCGCTGAGGCCACCCCTGTGCAGATTGACACAGAACCTGGACCGGCCTCCAGCCGGAGGCCCAAGCAGCAGGTCTGGAGAAGCCAGTGGCTTGTGGCCAAAGGCAACAGTGTAGCTGAACTGTAGCTGAAATCGGTCTGGTGACCACTAAAAAACCACTGGATCCACACTGCCCGCCTTTTGGGGCTGATGGTGACGACTCGCCCTGCCTGCCTCCCCAGATCAAGCTACACCTGCCAGCGGATATTGAGGGCGGGGTGGCATTACGGGCCGAGGAGGCTGGCTTCTGGCCACGAGTCGTGTCCTCCATGCTCACCAGGGTGCGTCAGGGCAGGCAGAAGGAAGATTTTGGGATGAGGGGTTAGGGTTTAAGGTGACCTTGGTGTGCAAATGTTTCAAATACAATGGGGGTCCTGTAAACTGATCACTCAAGCTTCAGTGCCGGTACTGACAATTCTTTGTAAACTAACTACTTCAACTTCAGTGATTGATCCGCTCATTTTGGTGATGAAACGGAGGGAAAATAAGGCAAACGTGGTACAGTAAAATAAAATGTGTGTGCTTTGAAGGGCTTGTGAACACAAACATGAATTGGAGTCACTCCAAAGAAATACCAAACCTCAGTACACTGAACTCTGATCAATTGAAAATACACAAATAATAGGGTACCGTTACCAATGGTTGGAATGTGGGAAGTCACTCTACTTTGTTCCGTACCGGTATGGTCCCTGACACTATGCGCTTCAGCTTCAATTCAGCTACATCATGGCGGTGGGGGCCTGTTGCAGCAAGCCCATCCGCTTTAGCCACTGGCCTCAAGCAGGTCAAGGTTGGGTCCCCATCCACCCAGTGGTGTGTGTCCAGGGACCTGCCACATTTGGCCTGGTGCACAATGAAATAAACCATAAACCATAAACCATAAACCATAAACCATTAACCATGGGACCGGAGTCCCTATCTGGAGTATCTGGAGTGTAGGTGTGCTGCATGTAAGCTGAATTGCAGTTCAGATGTGACATGGTTGCAATAGCTTACTCTTTGCTAAATGGTATGTGCTCAAAATATTGAAAGGCTGCTGTGCGGTACACCATGGAGCTGCCCTGCCCTACTGCCGAGCTTTGCATTGTGGAATTGAGCTCTCTAGTGGCTCTCTTGCACAAATATCGACGAGCTGTATGTATTTTCCAGCAGGCACGGAGGGCCGTTCACTGTTTGTCTGCTGACGGTAGATGACGCACCCTCTGTGATTTTCAGATTTTACAATTGGCTGGCTACGGCAGTAGCGTGGATGAGTACTTTTACCAGGTATGAGGGTAAAGGGTTTCACTGGTCTGACCTTTCCTTTTTCCCACTCAATGAGCGGCTAGAAAGCCCGTTGATGACTGGTCACCACTGAAAAGTGTTTCCTTATTGGCGAGTATTGCGATTGACCACCTGTGGGATGCTGCCGTGCGTCCACCATTGAGCCAACAGGGACCAAACCCGGACCGTCTAATGGCTGGTGACCAGTGCAGCAGGGGTCTTGCTGCACTAGACCCTTTGGCTGTAGGACATGATGCAGCTGCATTGTGTCTGAGGTACGCTGATATTAACACAACCACTGAGATGTCTTGGGTGAGGGCCAGGAGCTGGCCTGATGGGGGGGCTTTCTGGCCTGCTTCCTTCATACCTCCTTGCTTCCTGTGTGTGGGCATTGGGTTGGAAAGAGCTGAACATGTAGGAGGCGGAGAGGTATGATCCACTGGCGCCATGTATGGATGCCCATCTCCTTCTAGTGGCATCAATAAGTATATGGGACTGATGGGAGGAGTGCAGTATGGACCGGGCAATGGCTCAAACATGCAAATGTGTGGATGAAAGGCTGGAAGGCTGGGACTGTATTACGCCGTAACGGCCCTGGCCGCCTCTTTGGGATGCTGAGGTAGGTTTGGATGCTGTACTGGCCTTCAAGCCGTAATCTACATCAGCATTCCGAGCCGCTCTTGATCCCATAGACCAGCCACACTATTGACAAGTAGCCGGTCTAAGCAGTACAGCAGTAAGCAGTCTATGTAACTGTACAACTACTGTATTGACAAGCAGTACAACAGTAAGCAGTATATGTAACAGTACAACTCATGTATTAACAAGCAGTACAGCAGTAAGCAGTCTATGTTACGGTACAACTGTATTAACAAGCAGTACAGCAGTAAGCAGTGTATGTAACGGTACAACTTCTGAATTATGGAGTCTCAACGGAGCCCAGTGTACCAGATCTGTCACCGGAACCTCACTTCAAGGGGGCGCAGCGCGTGTCAGATCAGCCGCCGCTGATGCTGGGGGACCCATGTAGCTTTCTCTCGAGGCTCTGAAGCACCAATCCCTGAATGCCAACGACATTAAACCTCTGGGATATGCTGGAAAATTCCTGAATGTGTCTCCCCCTCCCCTTTATGTCCTCTCAGGATGAGTGGCAAGGGCCTCGGCGCGTGTCAGATCAGCTGCTGCTGATGTTGGGGGACCCATTTGAGCAGGTCGAAGTGCCCTGGGTGCCATCCAGCCTGGTCCAAAACTGGCAGATTCTGTAGGAAATGAAATAAAGCTCGCCATGCAAGGGTGAGAGGGTTTAGGAGACAGTGAAATTGTACGGCCTCGGCCCCACAGATTCTTTGAGTATGATTAACATTTATTACACGGTAGGACTAATGGTTGGCTGAAAGCGGAGGGGGGTCTGCTATGTAGTTAGCCCAGGCACTAGGCAAACTCGTGGACCCTTCTAAGTATTCTTGTGATTTTGCATGTCAGCAAATGGTATGTCAGGACGCAGGATGGAGTCCCTTTTTTAGTATTTTCTTTTTCTTACACAGAAAACCAGCCAAAGCTCCTGACATTAAAAGCTATGTATATGGACCTTTGCCTGACCACCTCCCAACGCTACGGTGAACCACTGCACTGGCTGTCTTCCTGGCCATTAACCACGCACCCACCCACTGTCTGGCTAGTATCATTGAAGAGATTTGCACCTTTCAAAACAATGGAGAAACGAGCAGCACACCAATATGTCAATGACATAACACCTCTGGGCCATGCTCAAAAGGCTCGGCCGTGTGGGCGCCCAACTAAGCGGTTGGGAGGTAACAAACAAAAACAGGTTGGTCAGGAAAAAGGGGCAATAAAAGCAGGGGACACACAAAAGGCCGGGGAAGAAGGTCAGTCAAAGGAAGCCCCGGCCTCTGAAACGTTTACGCCTCATCGACATCTACCACACCTGCCACAAAAGCCAGGGGGCATCGCACCCTGGCCTGCCCTGGTACAAAGCGTGGAAGTGTTAGCACCGTCTGGGGGACCTGACCATCCCCACTTCCTAAGTTGATCTTTCACGCTGGGGCATTGGAAGCAAGCATGTCGCGCTCCACATGCTAGCCGTCTCCCCAGCCCAGCATCGCTGGCATCAGCGTGACATGTTGCTGACCGCTGATGGGCAGGTCCTCCAAACGAAACTTCTTCGAGTTGTACCGTGGCAAGCTTGGGTGAAATGCCCTGGTTTTTGTGGAAGATGTGGTAGAAATCGTTGAGGCGTAGACGTTCTCAGAGACTGGAACTTCCCTTGCCTTTCCTTTCCAGCTTTTTTTTTGTCCGTTCCTTCCCACTTTTTGCACCCCTTTTCCTCATTTTTTCTCCCCTTTTATTCAGGCGCCCATGCGGCCGAGCCTTTTTTGAGCAGGGCCCAGAGGTGTAACGTCATTGAATGTACTCGCCACATGATGAGATGGACAGTAACATGCGGGGACAGGTACTTTAAGATGAAACCCAGGCAAATCTGAATGAATCACAGCAGCAATTAACAAGAATTGATCTAAATTAAGGCCAGGAGCATCAGCCGAAGGGAGTGAGTGTGCTTGCGTGCGCACGAACTTCAGGCAGCGGCTCGGCGCCGTCAGCACGGCTGACACTCGAGGACGGCGCAATGGTCTGCAGCGTGGCGGACGGTGTTGTCAACGGTGTTGGGCAAGTGGAGATGGCGAGCATGTGGAGGATGCGCTGCATGTCTCCCTCCAGTGCCCTTGCGTGAAGGAGAGGCTTAGGGAGAGAGGTTGGGCAGGCCCTCCGGAGGGCGCCACAGACTTTCAACAGTTGTACCAGGGGGGTTGTACCGGGGCAGGCTTGGATGGGAGGCTCTGACTTTTGTTTAGGATGTCGTACATTTTGTTGAGGCCTAGGTTTGTTTGCTTTTCTTTGCCTTCTTGGGGAATAGGCTTGAGAGGGGCAGGGATACTTCGGGCTGCCTTTTCCTTTTGGGGGGGGTTATTTCTTTCTCCTTTGTGTTCTTCTCCTTCTTTCCCTCTTACCTTAAGTTTCTTTTCTTTTCTCCCAACGGGACAGTTGGGCGCCCGCGCGGCCGAGCCTTTTAGAGCAGGGCGCCAGGGCCCAGAGGTGTAAGTAATGTCATTGACTTGTGGTATTGACTGTGGAAGCTCAATATTATATATTGATGTCTAACTTTAGTAACCGTATACCGATACTATGAAGATCTTGTTTGTTTGTTCTATTTTCCTTTTGAACCCTTCCTAATTAGTCAATCTTAAAATGCAGGTACGCACCCTTTGGAGCCTAAAAATCAGGCTAGACGACACTGGTAACGACTCATTCAGGGAGCTCAGGTTAATGACATTACACCTCTGGGCCATGCTGAAATAGGTTCGGCCGCATGGGCGCAGGGTGCCGAGGTGCTCAACATTGATTTACATTAAGACCTTGCGTATTTTGTACACTGTACCGATGATCAAAAAAAGGCAGAACAAGAGTTGGCAAGAGGGACCTTCGAAATATATCGGAATGCTATTGAAAAGCACTGTATGTTTGAGAGAGAAGTGTCATGTCTCACAAATCACTGCATGCAGGAATGCATGCACAAGATATGTACGGGCCCAGATATGTAACGTCATTACCAGGATGAAAAACAGGGCAGCGCAAGACGGCTGTGAACGACTATACAACATGTAATGTTTACAACCTCCAGTAGGCAATTTATACAGGCGATATCTAACACCTAGTTTCGTAAATCATACAAGTCATGTCTCAGGTGAGCCTTGGCCACGGCCACCATCTCGCCAGCTAGGCTGCAAAGCTCCAGAGGCTGCTGTTGCGGCCAGGAACCATGTAAGCTGCACTGGTGTCCCAGGGCGCGTCAAAAGACCCCCAGCTGTTGTCAGCCGCCCCGTAGATTGCCATGATGCGCTGCATTGAATCACCGCTGCTGCTGGCAACAGACTCAGCAGGCAGGGCAGGCGGAACTTTCGGGTTTGCGACTTGCAGACGGACCAACACGTGGCAATCTGCAATGCTGTTGTTGCAGCTGTCTTCGAAGCTGCTGATGGCACAGTCAGCGGCGGCCGTCTGCTCGTCAGGTTCGCATGCCTGGATGGCCTTGGTGTTGGCCAGCTCATCGCAGAAAAGCCAGTCGTAGGAGTCGCTGAACCACGGGCAGAGCGGCAGAGTCATTGGCAGAACTGGAATGGGGGGCTGGTCTGAAGCCAGGTCCTTCTCGGTGTCGGGTCGCGCTTGGGGTGTTGACATGGACGAGATTGGCGAGAAGAGGTTGAACGGTACCAGATGTTGTTGTGGTTGCTGCTGCTGCTGGTGAGACGTCGGCCCGATGTGCTGCAGGTTTGGGGGCGGCATCCAGTCCTCCATGACTTTGTCCTGCAAGGAAGAAAGCAGGAGGTGCTTAAGTGGGTCATGAGTAAAAATACATGGAAATAAAATATGTTAGGTTGCTCGGGTGGATTGGTAAGGGAAATAGACAAAACAGGCTTTTAGGCAGCAACCGCGGAATGCTGGGGTTGATGGGGAGCAAGCCTGCATCAGCAATTCAGCACATGGCTGCCCCGTGGTGGCCCCTTGCCCCTCTGGCCGGCCGTATGGTAGGCTGAGCTATGTTGCAGCTGAAATATAGCTGGCATGCCCTCAATTACAGAGAACAATTCCTTGATGCCTGACGAAATCGGACAGAAAAGGAGGGCGACATCGCGGCATACAGCCTGCCTTAAAGAGCACTAGATAGAGTAGACTGATGAGCCGAATCAGCTGCTGACTAGGCAGCTGCTGATTTGGTTCGGAAGCGCCTATCGCCTAACAGCAGCTGCAGGGAACAAAAAATGAAGGCGCTGGCACTCTAGCATGCAAAAGAAGTTTGAAACTCACATCGCTTGCACCGTCGTTGTAATCAGGCTTGGACCATGCGCCCATGTCGAGTCCGTAGGACCAGGGTCGGTAGGGCTCTGCTGGGTCGCACTTGCTCTCGACGAAGGCAGCCCTGGTGGCGTGTTGCTGTTGCGTATGCTGGTAGGGGGAGAGGGGGCCGGGGCAGGTCCAGCAGCTCTGAGCGATGCACTGCGCCATCTGCTTGTTGTTTCAAAGCGGTGGGGGACAAGGGAAGGGGGGGAAAGGCGTTTGCGTGAAGGCGATGTCGAGAGTCGAGACGAACGTCGGGCGGGCGTTCGTTGAAGAGGCGGGGCCGAACGACGGATGGGTCGCTGAACAGGTGGGGCGGGGGCGATTCCGTCCACTGGTCACGTTGTGATGATCCGACCTCTTTGATGAAATCTGATATCGAGAAAACAGGACAGTGAAAACGGAGACGGCGCCGATATATGGCTCGTGATAGAAAATCAGGTCGAGTAGAGCAAGAAGTCTTTGAGCAATGTCACTTGATATAAATATTATGGGAGATGAGAGAGGTCGCGCCTTTTATGCCATGCGCCCTCCTTTCCTTGCCCGCCCCAGCCAGCAACATTTAGCTTCGCACATCTCGCATGTGCCCCCTGTCAGTTGCAGTTGCAGGACATGCGCAATGCGGGGTGGTGTGGATGCGAGGTGGTTCCCGAAATGTCAGTCACCCAAAATATGGATGTTGTAACAGAGACGTGCGCTAGCTGCCCATCGATCTGATGAATTTGAAGTCTTATCTCAGGCACTCGCACAGATGGACAGTTGGGAAGGTGCTGTTATCCAGCAGGTCGGACGGCCTTGTCAGAGACCGACTCCGTGGGGCTAGTGCCGAGAGGTTGGGTGGAGTCGATTTAGAGAATGTCGGTTCAGTTGCGGGCCACGTCAGTCCTCGGAGGGCAGGTGAAACGGATGGGGGTGGTTTTAAGATTCCTAGGGTGGGGTCGATTTACAGGATATGCAGCATGGGTCGAGTGCCATGCATGTCAGTGCTCCACCATGTGCGCCCCGAGGTCTTTGACCTTCCTGACTTGGAAGCTGGGACTGCACATACATTCTCTCACAGCCGGAGTGGGAGTCAATTTCAGGCCATGTAGTCCTAGTTTTTCAAAAGGCCTGACAGCTCTTCTAGGAGGCGCATGGTACAGACGCAGCGGCGCCATGTTGCCATTTATCATAACCTCCTGCAACTGGAGGAAGAGTTTGCACCCCTGCCAGAAACAGCAAGGGGAGGCATGTCCCAGCACGCCCTTGCCCGCCATCACCTTTTATGCCACTGCCATGATGCGAAGGCAGGCAGCCATGCAAAAGCACCCATCCAAGAGGCCCATGCAGCCTACTAGGATACTCCCGCTGAACCGTGAAATCATAATAAATAACATACTACTGTTATTAACAAGAATAATCTAAATTAAGGCCAGAGGCCGCACCAGCCGAAGGGAGTGTGCTTGCGTGCTCATGAACTTTAGGCTACGGCTCGGCGCTGTCAACACGGCTGACACTAGAGGACGGCGTAGAGGTCGGCAGCGTGACAGACGGTGCTGCCAGAGATGTTGAGCCAGGGGAGACGGTGCCTATGTGGAGGATGCGCTGCATGCATGCTTTCAATGCCCCAGCGTGTAGGATCAACTTAGGGAGCGGGGATGGGCAGGTCCTCAAAACGGTGCTAAAGACTTTTTAGGGTTGTACCGGGACAGGCTTGGGTGGGATGCCCTGGCCTTTGTGTAAGACGTGGTAGACATCGTTGAGGTGTAGACGTTTTCAGAGGTTGGAACTCGTTTGTGTTTATTCCAAGTTTTTGTTTTTTCCTTCATTTTATTTCCCACTTTTTCCTTCTTTCTTTTGTCCTGCCCCCTTGTGGTTGTTTCCATCTTTCCTCATAACTCTTTGGTTAGGCGCCCACGCGGCCGAGCTTTTTGGAGCAGGGCCCAGAGGTGTAACGTCATTGACTTTTTTGTAGGCTTCGTCCACTATCCTAGCTTTAGCACCTATGAGACAGTATCCCACTCAGTCTGAGGCATCAGCATGGACCACTGTTACACTTGCAACCCTTCAGGAGGGCCCAGCAGGTATGCACCATTCTAAACTTACAACCCTAGGCAACCAGTGAACGAGTAAGAAGAAACGTGCCTTTCGTCATTACCGGTTCCCATCTTCACGGTCTCATACAGTCTGAAATCTAAATCCGAAATGCTATACCATGTCAGGAAAGCTGCTAGTGTCCTTTATCCCTGCGAGGAGATATCGAGGCCACAATGCATGCAGACACAAAAACAATTGCCTAAGACTCGCCGAAAATCACTGGCCACCCAGAGCAAATAACGCAACTGAATCCAGGCATTAACCTCTGGCCAGAGATTTTGAAGGCCGACAGGAATTGGGCCCCTGCAGCTGCTGGTGGTTGTGCAAGCCAGCTGCATCGCTGCCATCCATGATCTGCAATGCAAGATCCACCCTGCGCCAGGCAGATTTCAAGATCTGCAATGCAAGATCCAACATGTGCCAGGCAGATTTCAAGATCTGCAAGGCAAGATCCAACGTGTGCCAGACAGGATTTTCAAGATCTGCGAGGCAAGATCCAAGATCTGACAAGCAGGATCCAAGATGAGCAATGCAGGGGTGCTGCAGGCTCTGGATAACCAAAGCTCCACATGCTTGGGAAAGCCAGCTTAGGGGCTTTGCGTCATGGCGAGATTTCTGTGCGACACCTGCCCTTGGCAGTCAGGCTGGCTGGTTTAGATCTCATACATCCGCTGGCTGGATGACATCCAGAAGACCTGTTGGACTCAGTTCTTGCCGCAATGCAACAGAGCTCCCGCGGCAAGGAATGTCCCGAAGATCTGCGAGACGACAGCAGGAGAAGGCAGCTCTAGTTCCAGGACTATTTAGATCTAGGCGATCTAATTGAGGCGCCTGACTAACATAGCTTTGCGTCTGAGTGAAAACTCAGTATGACAGTCGCATGAAATCAGCATGCAATACCGGTATGAGAATGCCATTTAAGTCTGTAGCTTTGGGGAATCCCAGGTTCATTCACACGGATGCTGCCGACGAAATGTACAGCGAAAGGCCACGCTCCCTTTCACGGTCAAGGAATGGCGGCTGACCATGCATGGTAGCACAACAGTCAAAGAGCCAGTCTGTCTGCTGCAGCTGAAAAACTCACAGCACCAGTCGTAACAGTCGTCTGGCCTATGTGCCGAATCTTGTAGATGCCAGGGATCTGCAATGAGGGCAGGGATTGCAAACAAAAAGCCGTGAGTTCACGTTCCCAGCAACTTGTTAAGTCGTTCAAGACTCGGCTGCATTAACAGCACTCCCGGCATCAGCACGGCATGAATCTTGTTTTCATGCATACCCAAGCAGCGTACATCAATTTTTATCTACAGGTGCTTCAGCTTCACTTGACAAGCCGGCATGCGGCCGTGGGGGCCTGGTGCAGCAAGCCCTGTTGCTTGGGCCACCGGCCATAGGCCAGTCAAGGTTTGGTACCCAGCAACCTTAAGGACCAGGTAGCCATTGGGATAAACTCCCCATAAGGTGGCCTTGGACAAACTTATATAAAAAGGGCTTGTAGCACCTGATAGCCGCGACCTAGGCCTGTCCAAGAAAGGGTGCTCTGGAGCTACCATGGGGTCAGTGCACTGATTCTCTCTGAACCTTTTTCTTGAGTGGCACGGCACCCTACCCAGTGCTGCAGCCATTTGGGGCTTCATTCAACCACACTGTAACGTTGATTTATCTATGTGTTTGTTTATTTGCAGAGAGCGTCGACCTTGCATCCCCACACTTCATCTAGAGCGCCCGAAAGCCAACACCCCGTGCGGCATGGCAACTGCATCATGATAACCCCCAAGAGCTGATTGGTTAACTTAAAGGCCCATGCATGCCCGAGGCCCCCTTAATAACATGGCCTAAGCTCTTCACCTCCCACGGCTAACCAGCAAAGGTGTGGTCCCAGCCGCTCAGGTCGAGGCCGATCAGATGGCCATCATATCTACACCCAATGCCCCCAACACCAACAATCCTATACAAGGGTGAGACTAGGGCATCTAAGGCTTTTCTCCCTACAAATCTGGAGGTGCTGGCCCGTGGACACCATGGGCTGTATGCAGCTGCATACCGGTAGTTCCAGGATGTTGCATGCATGAATGCAAACCAGGGTAGCAGTCATGACAAGTTCCCCAGTCCCCCATGCCTGAAAGAGATGGAATGTCACATCAGTATCCGACTGCCTGATGATTAACGTTCACACCCTGCCGTGCTCCCCTAGCAATCCCTCCCGCAGATGCCCATCGGCTGGTTCGATCACAGTCGTGTCATGAAGCTGGGCGAAGTTTCGGCGTCCGAGTTAAGGTGACCCATATCAATGGCCCCGTTCGTGCAGTGGCAGAAAAAACAGCTAATTGCGGCCTCACCTTAAACCGGAAGGCGTCAAAGGTGCCGTATAGAGCACCTGCGCGGCCACCACCATTAGATTCCTGGTGAGACATTAAGATGGTTTAGACGTCATCGTCCCAGTACGCACCTATTGATGAACCTAACGTGGCGCCAATCCCGAAATTTGTCGCCATGTTCTTCAGACATTGTGTATCCATTTTGAATAAACAAAACGTAATCTAGGTGTATGAAAACTCATGACAGGACCGCAGTTCAATAGGGAAGTAAAAGGCTAAACCCTTGACCTGGGCCCCAAAACGACAAAGGAGTCCTACCCCGACGACTTTGGTGTGCGTGCTCGTGATCTAGTCTGAACTTAGTCTGACCAGCATAACGTTTAATTCAATTTTATTTCTCACTGGCCAGTACACACTGCAGGCCCTATGCTGGCCTGTTTTATGCTGGTAGATCAAAAGAATCTCAGCTTTTAGTCTGATTTCTTCTTGTTTTCTTGTGCTGAGTTCTTATCATCTAGGTTGGCTTAGGAAGCCAGCGAGAGAACCTCCGAGAGGTTTCAAATGGCACACAACGAAGAGGGAGTCGCATTATGGTACCTGAACTTGAGCGAGACGCAAGAGAGTGCTTATGACACATTTCTGAAATCTCTAGAGCAGTCAAATGCGCTCGTCAAGGGTGCCGATGACAAGTGGACGTTGCTGCGATTCCTTAAGGCGCGTCAATATGACCCCGAAAAGGCCAAGGTCATGTACTTGAGCATGGCCAAGTGGCGCACCGAGAATGACATCGAGAGCTTGTATCAGAACTTTGACTACCAGGAGCTCGACGCTGTCTTGCCATTCTATACACATTTTTACCATAAGGTGCAGGAAGGGGTTGCATGCACGTTTCAGGAAACAGTTAAGACCAGGGACATTTAGAGAGGCCCTGGTTGTGTGGCCCATGCAACCCCATGCAATGCCATGCAACCGCGAGTCTGCCGTCTGCCCGGTAATCTTCAAGGCCATGTACATGTCAAGACTTTTGCCTGTCAGCTGCCATGCCTATCTTTGTCATACTGCACTTCTTGGCGTAACGAATGCTGCATGGAAAGCTCCTCAGCGGGGGCCTTGAATGTGACCTGTAGAGGAGTCATAGGATCTCACGCTGTCAGATTGCGCTACAAAGTGGCTTCTAGGTTATGCAAACATTGTTAGGTGACCGGAATATACCTTGAAGCCTCCTACCGACATCTTATTTTTGTCTTGACCTAGAATCAACGTATTCTGCACAGAGCAGCTCATTGTCGGCGTTGGTGTGTGCCGAGCCTGTAGATTCCGATGCCCCCGGGCTGCCCAGCGTCACTTTCTGTCCATGTCATTCTCTCGCTAGGTTGACAAGTTTGGGCGTCCAGTGTATGTGGAGCTGGTTGGGAAGCATCAATGCGCAAGGCTTATGGAGGTCACCACTGAGAAGCGGCTGACGGACTATCACGTCTACACTTGGGAGCGCTTCCACAAGCAGCTCATGCCAGCATGCGCGCGGCTGGCAGGTGGGGATTGCTAGGTTGAGCGCGCTGTTTGATTCAGGGTCCCTCAGCTGCAATTCAGCTTCATCAAAACCTAAAGCCGAGGGGGCCTGGTACCGCAAGCCCTGCTACTTAAGCCACCAGCTGTAGGCAGGTCAAGGTTTGGTCCCCTTGGCCTTGTGGTGGCTGCTTTGCGTGGTGCACACTGAAATGAACTACGGTTGATCAAGGATTTGGATGGCATTTAGACAGGATTAGCCGGGGGCGCTTCTTTGACTCCTCCGACAGCTTGCTATTGCGCTTGTTTCGCTAGCGCAAATATGCAGCCTGTGTCCTTTGCACAGATATGCAGTTTTCATGTGGGCGTCTATGGTTTACAGTTTCTGATGTGACCAGCAGGTCAAGCTGTGATATAGCATCTCACATGGGTGTTGAAGTGAAGTGTAAATCTCATGACATCTCCGCAGATGTCTCCCACAATGTTACGCCCTTTTCTGTCTCGGTTTGCAGCTGTGCACCAGAAGAAATTACCCTGTGGCAGGGAGTCGGCAACATCATCTAAGGCGCTCTCCTGTATTCGCTAGGGCATGACCCCTTAAGCATGAACATTTTTTGATGAGCCCCGCCCATGTTGAATCGGACCCCTGCGCAGGCCAACCCAGGGTGGCTGCCACGGTGATCTTGGATCTTGAGGGTCTGGGACTGCTCAGCTTTGACACCATCACGCGGACGCTGCTGGCAGCCCTGGCCAAAATCGATCAGGTATGCAAGCAAGGGAGATTCGGTCTAAGGGCTGAAGATATAGATTTAGTTCTTGGTTGTGAGAATGACGGTATATCGTGTACGTTACCAAGAAGCTTCCTGGTGGAAGCCTGCGACAAGATTACATTTATCTTGGGTTGCTGCCTTTCTGGCCGGGTCGAAAGGTCTTGCGTTGACGTTTCAGGCCTGTGTAGGGCTCGGCTTATCCTTTTGACGCGTGGTGCTACTGGCCTTGACTGAAGCCCTACCTCAAGCCTGCTGGTCTTGTCGGCCCTCAGATCTGCCTCGAGCCTCATGGCTATGTGCTCAACTCTGCCTCAAGCATGCTCGCTTGAAGACACCCTTCACTGCAGCCTGCTGCTGTTGGAGTTGCATGTTGAATATTGGCTGATGCTTCTTGGAGATTTCCTGCGCATCAACACGTGCCCTTTCAGTGGGCTCAAGTTGATGTGCCATGCCCATGTCGAAAGTAACAAAGCCTGGAGGAAAGTAGGTAGCATGCCCATCAATCAAATGACCCAAGATTCCTCTATAAATGCAGTTAGTTAGTAGTCCCTCTTGCCTCTGAGGGTTTAAATGCCAGAGGGTTTAAATGCCAGTGACAAGTTCCTCTTGCCTCTGAGGTTTCAAGTGCCAGAGGGGCGCCAAAAGCCGCTCAAAGGATGCCCAGATGCTCATCTGCCAACGATCTAAGGATGCCAAAGGAGCTGCTGAGTGATTCTTTGCACCAAGGGGTGAGCCCTGGCATGACTTATCGGTATAGGACGATTGCTGAGTGATGCTGGGCGCCAGTGGGGGGCCCAAACGTTCCTTCAAGGACTATCGCCAAGTGATGCTTTGCCCTCTGGTGTGCTTTGCAGGACTACTATCCGGAGAGCCTGGGCGTTATGTTCATTATCAACACGCCGTTCATTTTCAAGACGATCTGGACCTTTGTAAATCCGCTTCTGGAGGAGCGTACGCGCAAGAAGATCATTGTACTGGGAGCGGTGAGAGCAGGGGAGTGAGAGATGGGCCTTCATCCAGATGGGGGAGGCTAGGGCAAGGAGATCATTGTGCTCGGAGCGGTGAGAGATGGGCCCTCATCCCTAAAGCCTGATGGAGGAGCCTAAAAGAAGATCATTGTGCTCGGAGGGGCGTGAGATGCACTTTGTCCCTTTAATCCAGCTGGGGGAGCGCACGCGCAAGAAGATTTGTGTGCTCGGAAGAGTGAGAGATGCACCGTTTCCCCTAAAATCCTGCTGGGGGAGCGCTAGTTTTGAATGGTGCATACCCGCTGGGCCCTGCTGATCGCTTGGCCACGTGGGGCTGGGTGAGCGCTAGTGTAAGAAGATCATTGTGCTAGGAGGGGTGAGAGATTAAACCTGGAGCCCTATCCCTGGGGGAGTGCTAGCAAGAGGAAGGTTGTGCTGGAGCGTCCAGGCGTGAACCTTGAACAAGTGCTGTGCCGATTACGGTCCTTATGGTGGCTAAATTATGCAGGTGAGTCCCAGTCACCATAATTTCAAATTCGGCTACTGTACCAGTGAGGGACCGTAATTACTTGCACCATTCCTGAATTACGGCGCAACTGCTCAGCCCTGCCCTGAACCCTCAAAACCCTGCTAGAGGAACTCACACGCAAGAAGATCATTGTGCTGGGAGCGGTGAAAGTTTAACCCTTGAGCCTTCAGCCCCTGCTAGAGGAATGCATCTGCAAGACGATTGTTGTACTGGGAGTGTTGAGGGCTTGACTCAAGCCTTGTGTGAACATGCTTTTTGAGAGCCTGAGGCGCTGCGTTGGGTCCTCTGACTTCTGTTTCCACGGATTCCACAGACGCTTCTGAGCGCCTATGAAATGTGTGGAAACAGATGTGAGAGGACTCAACTCAGCACCTCAGGCATCAGTAGCCACCATTGGGCAGATGGGGAGTTGTGGACCCAACCTTCAACGGCTACAGCAGGTGGACCAAGCAGCAGTGTTTGCTGCGCCCTCTCCCTCGGCAGTAGGCCGTAACACAGCTGTATGGTAGCTGAAACCCTGAAAGAAACACCATCAAGCACCCAACCCAGCCGGCCAGCACCGGATGATTTCTTGGCTCCCTTGAGCCTCGTTTTACACGCCTGCTGAATAAATGCCTTCGCGCGATCTATTTCTGAGGATTTGCAATTTTTGACTTGCATTTTTGGACAAATGAGGACTTACAGAGGGGTGCAATTTTTTTTATCTGCCTCCCCGACCCTGCACTCCTGGACCTGGATGACCCTGATACACAAACCCTGAACTCACACTGTGACCAGGATTACCAAGAGTCCTTGAAAGAGGTTATCCCTGAGGAGAACCTGCTGGAGATGTTCGGAGGCACCAGCAAAGTAGACAACCTCAAGGTAGGGGTGGGTGGATGGGTGGATGGATTGTTTTTTGTGCTCAGAAGCACAGTTTGGTCTCCTATCGGCCCGGGCCCGGGGGTTCGGGGGCGAAGCCCCCGAAGTTCAGAGACACTTTGCGGAATTTCCCTTGAAATCTTCATTGAAATCTCACGCAAATTGACATCATAACGATAATTTAAGGCCACCAGCCAACCATGTTTCAGTCAGTCAAAATATAGAGGAGACCTCGGAGGATACCATATAAATGTCTAAATTGGTTAACTTCAATCAAAACCAAAGGCCTTTTTCTTGGGCATACCCATTAGGGGCCGGCCCTCGTCATCGCTAATCCGCACAAGATTTGCGCGTATGTCCGTGTTACCGTATTTGCCGATGCAGCAAACAGGGCTCTGGAACGACTAACGTGTGCCTGCCATACTCGCTTTGGTAATCTGCAATTCCTGGTCCTCATCTGTATCAGACATAGCTAGTTATGTTTTATGTTCCTTCGCGATTCCAAATTGTCCGTTCGTTCGAGTTTAAACCTGGTGGCAAACCCTGGAAAGTGGGTGTCGCGCCTTCGACGCGACGACTTCTCATGGCGATTGGCTAGGACAAAATCGCAAAATTTACTTATTTTTGAATCGCCATGCAATCGCCATATGGCGCTCAATCGCCGAATAGGACATCACTGCCTATCGGCCCAGCAGTGGCTGCCCAGGGGCCTGCCAATAGTGGCCTGGCGCACACTATAATTATCATGGGTAGGTAGTTGAGGAGTCAAGAAAGTGTTGAGAAGGTTTTGGGTTAAGGGTGACAATGCATGTGGTGGTGTGAGCCAACACTATCCGTCGGCTTGCACCACCTGTCATGGCTCGCACGTTCTACTGGTTCTGTGCTGGCTAGGGAATCTATTCTGTGCCCGCGTTTTGCCATAGCTCCTATCTAGGTCTGTATGAGCTGAGGTCTGCAGCCAGCGAACCTGTAAGTAAGGCATCATGTCATTGTCGCCACCCCTCCTGCAGGACAGCGTGGGGCCTTGGTCAGAGTGTCCAGAGGTCATCGCGAAGCCCTGGCACCCGGTGAAGCCTGGGCAGGAGCAGAGTGCAGCCGTCCCCGCTTGAGCTGTTGCAGCGCCCGGACATAAGCTTGGGCAGGAGCCAGGAGCAGAGCCATCCCCACCTGACGTTGTTGCGAAGAGCCGCCAGAGCGTATCGAGAAATCCCTGCCAAGCTCAAGGCGGCCTTGACAAGAAGTTAAGCTTCCTCGCGCTGGTCCACCAGTCTTTCTTTTCTGTGACCTAGTAGTTTGGACTGAATCCCCTGATCCTGGGTGGCCCATTTTGCACGACATGTCAATGACTTCATACCTCAGGCCCTGCTCATGAGCTCGGCCCCACAGGTGCCCAACTGTCTAGCTCGGTGAAAAGGAAAGAGAGGGCGAAAGCAGAAAGGCTGAGAAGGAAAGTATGGTTTGCCCGCCTAGCCCCTCAGGAGTCAAGCTGTCTAGCCTGATGTTTTTATCCTCCATGAATGGACCATAATTTGAACACAATCTAGGGCGTCCCACCCATGCCTGCCAGGCTGCCACCGTACAACTGATTCAGTACAACTGGTTTAGAAAGCTGCATACCCGTTGGACGCTCGGCCGCCCCGGGATGGTGTGGAATGACTAGGCTCAATCCCAGATACCATGCACAGCCTAGACCATGGTGAAGTCATGCCACTCTCCTAGGGGGGCAGGAACTTACGTGGATCGGGTGGTCTAAAGACAGGGGCGGGGGACTCTGATTTGAGTCTGCCAAACAAGACATCACCATGCACCGCGATCTGCTGCAGCGTTCCCCCTCGCCCGTCGTCCCTGTCAGTCAACCAGGTGGGACCCGATGGTGATTCAGTTATATACCCTATAAACTTCTAGTGCTTCGCTTTGTCTTCTTCGCTGTTCTGAGGCTCCGTCACGGGGGGCTACCCAACGCACCAACCCCGGTCCCTTCAGTTCTCCTGGACGCTAGGGCATTGGCCGAAGCAGGCATGTAATTACGCCCTCCACATGGTCGCGTATCTCTCGCCTCTGACCACTGCGCGTCCTGTCTAGAAAGAAAGAAAACGCCTGGGTGTGTCTTAAGGAATACGATGCTTGTGCACCGTACACCATCCATAGATCAGGCCTGACGTTATGCCCGACGTCACGTAATTTGCGCCGAAACTACCGCCATGCATGGGTGACGACAGGTACCTCCGCCCGCGCCCGTCCCCCCAACCCTACTCCCCCACTTCCTCTCCCTACTTATTTACTTGCTATTCCCCCCCCCCCTCTAACGTTCCCCGGTCACTGCGGTTCGAGGTTCTTCAATGCTCCATCCATGAACCGTGATCACAATCTAATAAGTGACAACACACATCAAAACTCTGTAAGCTATTGTCGCTCTTATGTCTTACGTGCCCCCTCATCTGCGGGAGCGATCTGCATCCGTCTCTAAAGAAAACCCAGGTCCAGTAGCCAGCAGCCCCAATCTTTCAGGTGGACCCACGGCCTCGGTTCCTTACAACCGACAAGCTACGGGCCCGAGACTGTCGGAGCCGTATCGCGCAGAGCAGCAGACGATATCCCGAGGCATCTTTGCTATCAACGGGGACCATGCTCTCGTCATATTTCAGCGCGACCACGGAGAAAAGGGGCAGTGGACCCTAGTGAAAGGGCGTCCGGAAGGCTCTGAAGACCAACATCAACTAGGTGATGAGTCCGTAAGTGGGTCACTACCCCTGCCGCAGCATCCAAGCAATGAAACCTTCTGTACACTGACAGTAACCCGTATGCTATGCGTAAGGTGCATGCTTGCCATCTTACTAAAATCTACCTGACGTAGCTCTAACAATGATTTTGACATTTCATGCACGGGACACATGCGTGAGCGAGCACCAAAGAAGGCCAGCGAGCAAAGAAACAGCGATACACACACGGGAACCGCGATGAACACAGAAACAGTGATGAACACAAAACCGTAGACCAGTGGTGTGGGAAATTGGGAATGAACCCCATATTGCAAAAGATGAGCCCCAATCACAAAACATGACGTGATGACTGCATCGCTGCATGAGTGGTACCGGAACTTACTTCTGTCTGACAGATGGAACACCCCCTCTCAATGAGCGTGTCATGCTTGAGAAAAAGAAAAAAATAGGCCGCTAATGCATGTCTTGTCATGCGGCCATGTCGGTATGCATTTTATTTTCGCTAGACAGGATGCGTCCATGCTGCGTCTGACCGCATCGCACTGCTCAGTGCCATTCTATGTCCACACCCCTTGCCTGAGACGAGCGTTCTATGCTATCCCAAATCCGTATCCTGAACACAGCCCTTGAAGGCAACGTCGGAAGCTAGCTGAGAAACCTACGTTTCCATAATTCCATCTGCTCAGGACTTGGTCCGGATTCTGGATAGGACTTGGTACAAATTCCATCTGGACCTGGTTTCCGGATAAAATTTCCCAATCCGCGTAGCAGTGGCCTCCCGACCGCCCCCCTGAAACGAGTCATAGTGCACGCCAGGGGTGCACGCTAAACCAACTGGGCGTCTGTGGCTCTCCAACCTACTTCTGAGCGGCTAGAAGTTTTTAAGCAGCAGTGTTTCAAATTCGAATTCAAACTGGACATAATGAACTGTGTGTGCAGCTGGGCGTAAGGCCACTGCGGAGCGGGAGCTCTACGAGGAGACTAAGCTGCGTGTGGCCGAATACATGCTGGAAGACAGAGAGTTCCGGCAGAACTACCAGGTTGAGAAAAAGAGGAGCGGCAGGAACGTGGACAAGACGGTAACATTCTTCGTCGCCACTGTTACGGGGGAGATCAGGGTGGACCAGGGTGAGGTCCAAGAGAGTGTTTGGGTTCACAAGGACGAGCTCGTTGCCAAGTTGACGTGGGAGGAGGACTGCAGCCTTGCGTCAGAGATCATGCAGTGTGTATGGGGCTCAAACACATAGTTTTTCTGATTAGAGAGCGTTTGAAATTTTGTCGGGCGCCAGGAGGTGTTAGGGGAGCCAACACGCACGATGCCTAGAACTGATCAGAAACAGGAGCATGCACTAGAAATTATGACTCGTGACACGCAGCCGAGCCTTATAACCAGGGCTGAGAAGTTCAATGTTATTGACTGATGAACCTGGGAAAGTATATTGACTCAACGACAACAAACTATTGTTAAGGGTTATATTTTACATCCTGTACATTGTCTATTGCTGGGCCAAGGAAAGCCTGGTTCAGGCAATTTCCCTCGTTTTTTACATTAAAAATTCTAGCCCTTGGACAAATAATGAAATAACCTATAAACGCTTATCAATGAACTATCAATGGTTGGTAAATAAATTGAATCACCGATTTGTTTACCCAACATGCTAAAGTCTGAAGGATAATATCTCAGCCAATTCTGGTTTCAGGTGCTCCCTAAGTAGACAGGGGCTTGAGCCCAACCTCTGTCGCCTGAGGGAAAGAAGCAAGAGCCTCTCCGAAAACCGGTAGCCTTGGAAACTGAAATAATTAGCCGGAGGTAGTATTCTAGACCCTTGGCTATGCCACTCGAGCCCGCCGTATGTTAATGAAGTTACACCTCTGGGCCATGCTGAAATGAAGCTCGGCCACCTCAGCAATCAAAAAGGCAGCTGGGAAAGTCAAGGGAGTAGGCACAAGAGGAAAGAAAGGATAGCAAGTTCACCCACCAAACAACAAGAACAATAACACAAAGGTCAGACAAACCGTATCCCCTGCCCCTGAAGAGACTAGCCTTGAAAAACCTCTACTACAAGTTGCACAAAACCAGGGCCTCCCACCCCTGCCTGCGGGCTCTCCGACGTCCTGTCTGGATGGGAGGAAAAAGGAAAGGAAGGAAAGGCTAGAGGAAAGATAGAGAGGAGCACAAAGGGCAAAGATAAACACCCCTCCAGAAAACGGAAAGGCAGACCGAAGGATTTCTGCCTCTTAAAGCAAGAGAGAGACAAAAAGGAAAAGAGCCAGTCCCCAGGGAGGAAAAAAAGAAAGCACACAAACCCTCAACAAAGACTATCATGTCCTCAACAAAATCCAAAGCCTCCCACCCATGCCTGCCCTGGTAAACTGCTGAAAGACTGTAGCACCTTTGGGGGCTTGCCCAACCTCTCGCCCTCAGCCTCTCTTTCACGCTAGGGCACTGAAAGCACACATACAGCGCATCCTCCACATTCTGACCGTGTCTCACAGCCCAGCACCGCTGGCAGTAGCGTGTGTCACGCTGCTGATCGCTGCGCTGTCCTCTATTATCAGCTGTGCTGGCCGCTCCGAGTCCCAGCCTTAAGTTGCACAGCCAGGACCTTGGTGTAGCCATGCCACCCTCTTATGTGAGGGGGCAGGAACATGGAACCCGGCGTTTTAGGCGGGTGGAGAGAGAGGATCGTTTTAAGGTCCGATCCCTCAACCCTGGGATATGGATGCCTCCAGTGTTGTTCCACTGGACCATTTCCCTCTTTGAGAGCCTCCGTTACAAGGACCTCACGTTGATCAGGGATTGATCACATGAAAAATACACTATTGCATCTGACAGACAGGCTGGCATTCGCTTCGACCTCCTCCTCCCTCCCATCCCAGCAGAATCAAGGCATATAAGTATATAACGGCTCCTTATTTTCCATTCAGGGCGGCTGTCAGGGTATACTCCTAAGTGTGGTAATGCATGACTTAGTCACACCTGCACGAAAGTTGAGGACGTCGTTAACATTGTTGAGGCCTAGTTCTGTACTTGTTGCATGTCTTTGCCTTCTTGAGGCATAGGCTTGAGAGGGGCAAGGATAATTCAGGCTGCCTTTTTTTTGGGGGGGGGTATATCTATCTCCTTTGTGTTCTTCTCCTTCTTTCCCTCTTACCTTCAGTGTCCTTCTGGCGTATGCCAACACTTTCTTGCAGGTCAATGACATTACACCTCTAGGCAATGCTGAAAAGGCTCGGCCGCGTGGGTGCCAGACTGTCTGGTCGAGAGGAAAATAAATTTTAGCCCTAAGGTGTTACGTCATCGTCAAACAAAGCCACAGTAGGCCATGTCGTCATCCATCTACCTCAAACCTGCCAAAAGAGACATCCAGTAACATGCCCCCATATTGATGTGCTGGGAGCAAAATTAAGCAAAATTTAAAAAAGCTAAAACCTGCACTTTGATTAAGGGGCGTAAGACGGGCCCAGTTGAGGCCACACAGCACATCGTGTCCACACTACATCACATCGTGTCCACACTACATCACAGACTAGGTCTCATCAAAGCTGTCAGCCTATCCTGCGAAAAACAAGTGTAACCCAGGAGACACGACTACATTGCATCCAATTTTACACGGGTCCACCCTCTGCTACAAGCAAAGCACGTGCATTTGCCTGCCTATCTACCATATCTGAGACATCCCAAGTCACTTTGCAACCTAGCTCCATTCAAATACACATTAGGGTCAATGAAATAACACCTCTGGGAGTCTGGGCCATGCTGAGAAGGCTCGGCCACATGGGTGCCCAATTAATTGGTTTGGAGGAGAGAGACAAAATGTGGTTCACATCCAAAGTAGGGTATCAGAAGTTCTCATTGAGAACCTGTAGAAGACAGGGTACGTATATCACAACCCAGGCCCTTCACGCCCCCAAGACACCAAACTACAACAGCAAAACTCTACTGACACCCTTGCAAGGGTACAGTCACAGAAGAGTGCTTGGGCCCAGAGGTGCAACATATCGACAGATGAGTGCTTGGGCCCAGAGGTGCAACATATCGACAGATGAGTGCTTGGGCCCAGAGGTGCAACATATCGACAGATGAGTGTTTGGGCCTAGAGGTGCAACATATCGACAGATGAGTGCTTGGGCCCAGAGGTGCAACATATCGACAGATGAGTGCTTGGGCCCAGAGGTGCAACATATCGACAGATGAGTGCTTGGGCCCAGAGGTGCAACATATCGACAGATGAGTGCTTGGGCCCAGAGGTGCAACATATCGACAGATGAGTGCTTGGGCCCAGAGGTGCAACATATCGACAGATGAGTGTTTGGGCCTAGAGGTGCAACATATCGACAGATGAGTGCTTGGGCCCAGAGGTGCAACATATCGACAGATGAGTGCTTGGGCCCAGAGGTGCAACATATCGACAGATGAGTGCTTGGGCCCAGAGGTGCAACATATCGACAGATGAGTGTTTGGGCCTAGAGGTGCAACATATCGACAGATGAGTGCTTGGGCCCAGAGGTGCAACATATCGACAGATGATTGCTTGGGCCCAGAGGTGCAACATATCGACAGATGAGTGCTTGGGCCCAGAGGTGCAACATATCGACAGATGAGTGCTTGGGCCCAGAGGTGCAACATATCGACAGATGAGTGCTTGGGCCCAGAGGTGCAACATATCGACAGATGAGTGCTTGGGCCCAGAGGTGCAACATATCGACAGATGAGTGCTTGGGCCTGGAGGTGTCACGCATTGACAGATGAACGCTACATTGCCGCTACCTAGCCATCACAAATAGGTTTGCTTGATGAACTATCCTTTGTTGCGCTACTGGCTATGCTTTCTCCTCGTCCTGTCCTTGCACGTAAAGCAGGCAATGCACAATGCTTCGCCCACCCATGCCAAGAGCTCAAAAACATACGGACGCCAGCTGTCATAGCTGAACCATCACATATCCACTGGCACGCTATATCCATAGATCCTTCATCCTCTGTTCAGAATCGCCCTGCGGCCTGCGCCCCACCCAGCGGTCTTTCAGGGCTGGGGGACCCGCCTCCAGGACAGGTGGAAACCCTGAATACCTCCCCCTCAATTACGGCCAAGCACGCATAGACCTCAGTCATTGACTACAAGGAACTGTAGCTAACCGAATTTAATTTGCGTGGCGCAGTTGAGCTGCTATATGCTTAGGCAACGCTCTGCTTCCACCATCAGCCCAGTCACCGTTGGCCTCAGTACTTGACTACCAGCTGTTGTGGCTGGCCGACGATTCGCGTAGCGTGGTTGAGTAATCGCATGTTCAGGCAGCGCTCAGCCTCTGTCATACCCACACCATCATTGACGCTGCGCATCTCCCGATCCTGCGGGCAAGGTAGACTCTGTTTAGCAGGATAAAGGGCAAGACGGGTGCGGCGCGGCCTCGACCTATGCTGCACTGTTTCGTTAAAACTCACGCACAGGTGTCTTTCTGCCATCATGAGGGCGGGAGGAGCGAGGACGAGAGAAATAAGAGGTAGAGATAGGCTCGTCAGCATTGTACAGATTTTGATCAAACCCTTTCCAGTGCCACAGGCCATGATCCCTTCATCATCATAAGGACCCCTATATGTCCTATGCCCTATGCTATACCCTATGCTTCGCTATGCACTATGATCTGTCCCCACCCATCACACACCCATCACTCTTGTCAAACAGCCAATGACGTTACAACATCGGCCCTGCTCAAAAGGCTCGAACGCGTGGGCGGCCAAATGCCTGGCTGGGAGAGGAGGAAATCAAGTCCAGTCGTCCAGCCAGCCAGTGTTTGTTTGGGTATGCACCCCGCCACTTCTTTTGGCAGGCCGCAGGTCAGTCAATTCGGGGTACATGGGGGGCAAACCTTGACCGGCATAAAGCCCTAAACCCTTAACCCTACGGCTGGTGGCCCAAGCAGCAGCACCTTCCCGTCCCCCCGTCCCCTCACAGCTATGACGTAGCTAACTCCCGCTGAAGCAACTGGAGACAAAACCGGTGCATTACAGCCATACCCTCCGGGCATCTCTCAGCCCCTCACCGAGATCTGCGCGATTTGAAAGTCCCGTATGTCCAGCGCCTTGGCCCGGATGGCGGCCACCCTGTGCGCCTCTGCCGCCGCCTCCTCCCGCGTTTCGGCCTCCGCCACCCTGCGCAAGTGAGCGGTCTCATCGCGGGCTGAGCTGGCGCGGCGGCCCTTGACTGCCAATGAATCCTGCATGCAGTGTTTTTAATGAACGCAAGATAAGGCCGATAATTAGAGTTCACAAGCAATGATGGCGCTATCTCCTCCCGAGCCGCGGGAGCTGGTGCGGCCACTTTGGCGGCCCTTGATTGCCAATGAATCCTGCAAGCAGATTTGTGTAATGGAAAGACAAGATTATACCAGTAATGATTAATGAGAGCTCACAAGCTATGGTTCTGCAAACTCCTCCCGGGCCGCGGGAGCTGGCGCAGCAGCCCTTGCCTTGCAGATGATCCTAAGGAGCAGTGCATACAGTAGTGTGCGCCAGACCATCTTTGACAGGCGGCTGGGCAGCCACCACCGGGCTGACTGAACTCCACAAATAGGCAGCCACCACGGTTCTGACTAGGACCTTATCTTTCATCGGCCAACGACCAGTGGCCAAGGCAGCAGGGCTTGCTGCACCAGACCTTTCTCACTGCAGGCCGTGATATACCTGAGTTGTAAACAAAGCCCCTGACAAAGAAGAGTGCTGCGGAGAGGACAGGACACCGGGGGCGCCGAACACCGGCGCACCATCCGTGGCACAGGCTGCCTGTTATTCGCACAAAAGCACCTGTGCGCAGTCTAGCATGTCTTGTGCTCACCTCCCGGGCCTGCATCAGCTCCTGCTTGTGCCGCGCTCGCCTGTCCTTGTCCTTCGCAGACCGCGCATCATATTCCCGCTCCTGCACAGCAGCGTTTATTTCAGTGATAATTTCAGTGTTTGCCTCTGATTTTATTTTAGCGTTTTTATGTTGTATTTCACCAGACCATCTTTACCAGGGCAGTCAACCCTGGGCCGATGGGGAGAAAACCTTGACTGGACTACTGCCAGGAGCCCCAAGAAGCTGGGTCTTCTGCAGCATATTGGCTCGTTTGTGCTTTCCCTGTTCCTGCTCACCTTCTCTCAGCTGCCAACGAGGGCCACAAGCACACCCGGGCTGTTTTTTTGTGTTGGCGTCTCAGGTTTTCAAGGGTTGGGCGGCCAGACTCACGCATTATGAATCCAAAACAAGAAAACATATTACAGATCCCTGCGATCAGAGATCGTACCGTAGCTGAATCGTAGCTGAGGCACCCTCAAAAACAAAGTGCTGCATCCCCGTTTAACTGTCGCACCTTCTGCTCTTCAAAGTTCTTGACAATCCGGGCCTCTCGCTCCAGCCTTTCCCGTGTATTGTCCAGCGCCATGGTGCTGGCGCCCCTGGACCTTGCCGCACAAGCGGAATGGAACAGCTCCTTGGCCTCCTGTCGCTCAGCGTCTCGCTTATCAAGGAGTCTGGAAGAGGGATGCAAAGGGGGGTGGGAGGTGGAAAATGGAGGTTGTTCAACATTTGGGTGACCCCCAGCCCTACCCCCGAAAAATATAAAAAGTTATCTTAACATGGAAGCAACGGTGACGGCAAAAAAAGAGATCATGCTTTATAGTTTCAGCCTCCTGTATGATGTTTTTGGCCACATGCTGCCTGATAAGATACTGCCACAATGACTGACGAGGTATCCTCACAGCCCTGCCATTGCCGCGCTTGTCCAGAAAAGGCTAAATTGTATGTGATGTATCACTTGGGATGATTGGATTTGAACCAGTCATACGGGGAAGTGCAAAGGATATGGGTGGAATAGGATCAGTGCTGTGCCATTGCACCGTAATTCGAAAATTCTGTACCGTAATTACGGTCGCTTCGTTGGAAATTCGTAGCTGAATTTGCATTGAACTTACGGTGACTGAAACTCAGCTACGCAATTCAGCCACCGTAAGGAGTAAGGACCGTAATTGGCACAGCACTGAGTAGGATGGTCCATCTCAACAGGGAGCAGTCCAAATCGCTGCTGCAAAGGCTGAGATGGTCTTGTACTTAAACCTCCACCCCTCCATGTAAGATTTTTTGTATCCTCCTCTTAGGACAATTAACAAAGGCCGGCATGGGCAGCACACACAGCAAAACCTACAGACTTGTACCCCTTGATGTAGGTTTGGGTAGTACACCCGCTAAGCCCTAAAATCTGAACCCTACTGAATTTTGGCTTGGGGAGTACACCCAGGAGGCCTTTAAGGCGTAACCCTTCCCTACGTTGGCCTTGGCAGTACACCCGTTATGCCCTATCAACATAAACCCTACCATTTGTTGGCTTGGGCAGTACACCCCTCAAGCCCTACACACCCAAACCCTACCATTTGTTGGCTTGGGCAGTACACCCCTCAAGCCCTACACACCCAAACCCTACCTGATGTTGGCTTGGGCAGTACACCCCTCAAGCCCTACACACCCAAACCCTACATGATGTTGGCTTGCATCATCTCTGCATCTGCCAGCCTCTGGTATGCCAGCACGTCCTTCTTGTACTGCATCCTCTCCTCGTTTTCCAGTCTCGTGTGCGCTGCCTGCGCCTTCATGGCCGCAGCCTTGGCCGCAGCAACCACCTGTACAGCACACCAAAGCGACAAGGGGGTGTGGCGCAGCAGCACTTCAGCCGCGGGCCAGCAGCGGCTCGTACGGACAAGCAATCCGCATTTCGAGCTGTATCTCCTGGGCTGCGTTGTGTCCCCTGATACTTGGATGTACCGGGTGGCTTCGGAAAATTACAAGTTTATGGGAATGGAGGTTCCAATTCAGCAGAGAACCAGTAGCAGCTTCCATGCACAAGCATCCCTTCTCCCGGCGCAACTCGGCTGAATCAATGCTCCTGGTCTGGTGAATCTTATATCTGAACCCTCAACCCTAAATCAATGCTTCCGGTGCGGTGCCTTGCTCCTCTGATCTGTCTGCCCTTTCCACCAAGGCTCATGGGTACCAATGCGCAGGTACTGAAGAAACAATCTGCTACGGTCCCAACGGAAACAAAAACAAACCAGGTTTCAGTTAGGTTTGAGCCACTGTCATGTAATACCGCACCGGACGTCAGGTCAGCCCAGATTCAGCAGCCCGCACCTTCTCAGCATCAAGCAGCGCACGACTATCTGCGAGCGTCGCCTCCTCGTCGGCAAACTTGCGGCCCTGGGCGGCCAGTCGGGCCCTCTGCTTCTCCTCTAACTGCGCCAAAAACATCCAGAGGGTTTAGACTTAAGGTTTCAAGGTCCATGACATGACACCTCTGGCCCTGCTCAAAAAGGCTCGGTCGCGTGGGCGCCCAGCTGTCTGGTTGAGAGAAAAGAACTTCCGTCCTATGGCTGCATCACCTGGCTTCCACCTGGCTTCCGTCCCCTGGCTACAAACCAGGCTTCTGTCCACTGATTCCGTCCCCTGGCTGTAGCACCTAACCCACCTGGCTGGTCCTGTCGGCCCTAGACTGGAGATTCCGCTGACGGGCCGCCTCAGCCATCACTGCCTCTTCAGCCTTGAGCGCCGCCAGCTCACCTGCAACAATGTTTGCCGCACGTAAGGGTTTAGGGTTCAGGTTCATGGCTTAGGACTCTACATCTTGTAAATGGAAAGTTCTCACTGCCTGATCAGCCTTTAGCACCGCCACCTCACCTGCAACAGATTTGCAGCACGTAAGGGTTTAGGGTTCAGGTTTATGGCTCAAGACTCTACATCTTGTAAAATAAAAAGTTTACACTGCCTGATCAGCCTGTAGCGCTGCCACCTCACCTGCAACAGTGTTGACCGTACTCGGGGCTTAAGGAGTCAAGCTTCAGGCTACAGCTACCAATCAAAAAAATAAACAGTTGTCGCCGCCTTAGCAGCCTAGAGTGCTGCCAGCTCACATGCACATGGACATCAACGGGCGTTACCCAATTTCAGACAGTGCGCACATAGTACGCATGGGAAGCATCCGTGCCGACTGTCCACAACCTGAGTTGTGTGCCGGCAAAGCACATAAGTTGTTTAGGTCTCCGCAAATCGCGGTGAGTGTCTGCAAACCACGTTGAATGTTTAGGTGTTTGCAAACCACATTGTGTTTTGGGGTATCCGCAAGCTACGGCAGATGCTTGGGTCTTCCACAAACTGCAGTGTATGTCAGCAAACCACGTCATGTGTCAGCAAACCATGTTGGGCGCTCGTGGTGGATGCATGGGAGCATTCCATTATGTCCATGCCACATAGCCTCCTCCACGGGCCTTCACTGGACGGGCCATCAACTCAATTTCATACATGAAATCCAATTTTCTCTGTCGACCGATTTTCAGCAGAGGGGCCAAGTGCGCTCAATCACACCGTAGTACCTACACCTTACACACTAAATGCACCCCTTCACATGTGCATTTAGTGTTAGGTGTAGAGTTTAGGGTTTAGCATCCCTGTAAACACGGCTTCAGCTGTCAAACTCATGACTCCAGTCCCAGCCAGATCCATGCGTGCTGATCTGGTGGCAAAGCTTCCACAACGAAGGCCCCGCTCGATGGGATGGCCAGCCAAGCAGCGCCAAGCAGTATCCTCATGCCTCATTGTGCACCTGCATGTGTATCTGACTCTCTTGGCATCCTTGATCCATACTTTCACACGACAGAGGGCCTTTCTGGAGGTGGCCATTAGATTATGACATGTTCTGACAAGGTCCTCAAGTCCCACAAGCGACATTTACATTTATTTGCGTGTGGGGCCTTCCCACCATGCTTACACGTCCACAGGGCGTACGTCTGTAAGAGCGTTTTTTTACCACTACGAGCAAAGGGCACTCAAGGGTCGTGATTATCGCGGCCATGTCCACCACCTCCGACCACAGTGTGGATCTCTTTCAGTGTCTCACATACTAAGTATTCCCCCGTACTTTCACGTAACCCACCGTGGATCAGCCGTGCCTCTCGGCTCACTTCAGCTCTCTCTTGCCGCTCCCTGAGCTCCTTCTCGTAAACCTGGACACATAGCAGCACATGATGACATCATGCAGATCAGGACGAAAGAAAATGTACATTACGGTGGAGATATAGATGTATCCTGTAGCATGGCGTGCTCCCTGTATAGTGTGCGCTCTAGCGACACATGCAGTGTAAAGACCCCCCCCTCGGGTGAAAGGCCATCTTTTTTTCAATACAGCACCATGTAGTTCAAAATAACGGAGGGGTGAGGTGGGGTGGGGTGGGGTGAGGTGGGGTGGGGGGCGTGTTTTACCACATGCATGCACCCATTTGCTGCTTCACACCTGCATATCCAGGTGGGATCGTTGGTCCGCCGCGCGTGCCGACTGGATCCTTAGTCGCTGATCCTTGTCGTCGTTGGCCATCTTCACCTCCAGCGTGTTGAGCAGAGCCCACTCACTGACAGCAACCTGATGCAGGACCCAGGGTCCGGGGTTCAGGGCTCAGGGTGAAAGCATGACCATAACCCACTCACTGGCAGCAACCTGATGCAGGACCCAGGGTTCAGAATTCAGGGTTTGGGGTTCAGGGTTAAATCTTAGCTTCACCCACTTACTGGCAGCAGCCTGGGGCAGGATCCAGGGTTCAGGGTAAGAGCATAAACCTAAATACACCCAATGGTGGGAGCCTGATGCAGGACCTGGGTTTGATGCAGATCCAGGTTTCAGGTTTAGAGCCTCAACCTAAAACCCTCTCACTGACGTAAACCTGATGCAAGATTAAGGGTTAGAGCCTAAACTTGAACCCAATCAGTGGCAGCAGAGCTTACATAAATCTGGGGCCGAAAATGATCTTGGATTAATGCAGGATCGAGGGTTCAAGAGTTGGTGCGGAGCATGGGTGAAGGTCGTTTTGAGGGAAGGTGGTAGCTTTCGGGGGGGAGGCAGGTTTTGCCTTATAGGGGGAACGCAGCATGCCAGCTCTCAGTATTGACCTGGTTTCGGATGTAAAGGTGTGCATGTATGGGTCCCTGAGTCCGATTTAAGACAGGACTCTGGGTGGGAGGGCTGTCAGTCTTGGCTTCCTTCTTTATCGCTTTAAACAGCAAAGCACACAGTTTCTTGAATATACTGCTATGCAGGACGGCAGCAAATGTCCATTGACCAACGTTTCCAGTTTTGTGGGAGCTGCTTGTTCGCAGACGTCCATACGACAGTTCAAATTGCCTGAAACCTGAATTTGGGCACACCTCGATACCCCGGGGCACATCAATGAAGCAGAGGTGCCATGCATGAGTGCATGGCTACATGCGCTCGCTACTCCGAGTGCTAGCACGGATACTTTATTTGTCACGGTCATACCTCTGCATGCTAGCAACCCGGTCAGCCCTTCAGCTTGGCTTCACCCTTCGACTTTTTCGCCCAGCCCTGAAGCCCACTTGCCCTCGGCCCCGCACCTTGCCCCGCTGCGCTTTTGAGAGGTTGCACACATGCTCCTGCCCCGGCTTGGGCTTGAACACGCTCGTGTACTCCACCGGGCCGGCCGGCGCACGGAAGTGCGAAGCCGAGGTGGCGCGCCTGCGGGCCGCCGCCCCGCCTAACCGCGCCTCCCTCATCCGCGCAATGTAGTCCGGTGGTCCAGTGAAATTGGGGGGCAGAAGGTCCGGGGAAGGACCGAAGTCCTCCACTGGCAAGGTCTTGTGAGTGTCGCCCTGCATCTCCCTAAACACGGCCGGCGTGCGTTGGAAATAGCCCTGCAGAGTGCCCAGCAACGAGGCTCAGGGTTTAAGGTGGAAGTTTTGCTCATCGCCCTGCCTCTCCTTGAACACAGCCAGCATGCGTTGGAAATAGCCCTGCATAGTGCCCAGAAACGAGGTTCAGGGTTTAGGGTGGAAGTTTTATGTATCACTGTGCATTTCCTTAAACACGGCTGGAGTGCGTTGGTGGTAGTCCTGCTTAGTGCCTTGCAGAGCGCCGGGTACAAATGTTCAGGGTTTAGTGTGAAATGTTTGGGCATTGCCATGCATCTTGCTAAATAGAGCCAGTGATCGTTGGGAGAAGCCCTAAGAGAGTATGCAACAAGAGATTTTAAGGTTCAGGGTTTAGGTGCCACCTTGCATCTCCCAAAATACGGTGGGCGAAGAACCTTGGAGGCAGAGGGGAACCTCTTTTTCTTTTAGGGTGATTCAGCTACAAGCTAGCCACATCACAGCATACAGCCATAGCCACCTGGTGAAGCAGGCCCTGCTGCTTGGGCCATCGGCCGTAGGCCGGTCAAGACTTGGGCCTCAGCAGCCCAGCAGTGGCTGCCCAAAGGCCTGAAAAAGGTGGCCTGGTGCCACTAAGTCATTCATACCGGTACACATCGTTTTTGATCTGACCAGATCCGTACCCCTTGGTATTCCTGCATCAGCACGTCCACCCTGAATTCTGTGTTCACGGTCTTGTCTGATAGCTGTGGATCTCCTGTGGCATGCATATGCAGCCCGCCCACTCCCCTGAGTCCTGAGGGAGTGCACAACAGGGCCATCCCAAGAGCTACACCACAGATTGAAGCCCAGGGCCAGGCGCCAACAGGCAAACCCAACCTAAACACCTAGCTGGCTAGATATGTGAGTAGGTCACCAGGTCCCCACTGACTCCCACTGTCCTTCGTGCGTCCCTTCTCATGCTATCGGCCGTTTAGCGGTCCGTTCAGCGTGCCCCGATAAGGAAGCCTGCCCCAGCAGGGTAGCAGCAGGGCAGCTGGGTAATTGGATAGCAGCAGGGCAGTAGCTAGTGAGTGCGGTGCCTCCCCAATGGGCATCAGTGAAGCCACCATGCCACTCGCTGGGGTCGCCCCAACCGCTACCTCCCAACCGGCCTAACTACTTCCCAAGAGATAGTGCATCTGCAAAGATAGGGGTAAGTGAGAGCACTGAAGGGGCTCACGCACCGTCTTGCTGTTCTCTCGAGCCAGTATGCCCATCAAACGACGGGTTCTCTCGTTGTTCAGCTCGCCTGCCGGCATTTTTGCCACAATGTGCCGCGTGCTGAGCGTGGGAGTACCGTTTGCTGTTATGCGCGTAGCGTTGGCTCAAGGCCTGGCAGAGCTACAGTGTCCTCGACGAGCCCGCAGGGGGACGCAGGAAGGGGGCCTAGTGGCCCTCGACAGGGAAAGCTGAGGGAGTATCGCAGCAGAGAGTATCGTTAACACATTTCGATATTGGTGGTCAGAGAAACTGCCTGGAGCTACGAGTAGAGGCGATGTTCCGAGCACCAACTCGGCTAACCGTATGCTGTGCAGGTGGTGGATGGAGGGTGGGAAGAGACAGCAGGGCGGGGCGGACAACGAAGTAGGAGTCTGCTGCACCAAATCGACAATGAAAGTTTCTTCTCGACACCACCAGGCTGATCGGACTGCAGAGCGCGGTTGGCATCCCTAGGAGGGTAAAACCCTTCGGTCACCGCCTTCGGTGATCTATACCTGTACATGTACTGTCAGCGGTACATGACAGCTCGAACACACAATTCAATGACACAGCACATGCCCATGCCATTTCACATCACGTGGTAGGCTAAGTTATGTCTGCCGGTTTTCATCTAATCAATATGGGACCCATGTTCAGATCACAGGTCAACAACATTACACCTCTGGGCCCGCTCAAAGCTCGGCCGCGTGGGCGCCTAACTGTTCAGAAGGGAGTAAAGAAGGAACTAAAAGGAAGAGAGGGGGCAAGGAACAAAAGGAGAGGCCGGGAAGGCAACGAAGACCAAGTCCAACACCTGAGTTCCACTAGAGACTAACCCTCAACAAAGCCTATACATAAAAGATAAGTCCAGAATTTCCAATTCAGTTCAGATCACAGGAAGTGAAGTGTAATACTGTAGCTGTGCAGGTCTGGCACTCAAATACCGCTGCGGTACCCTGGTGAGCCCTATACGGTACCTATGTTGAGATTAATATTGCATCATGTTAAGTTACCATCGTGCTGAGGTACTGATACAGGCCAGGTCACTTCATTGGCAAGGCACTGAAATATTGCCCGCATTGTACTGTGTCAGGGCCCTAAAGTGTAACGTCATTGACTGTGTCAAGGATCTCCCTGGCAACTGTAACGCAAGATCCGGGGCTGATGCTAAGAATCTCAAAACTCGAGCAAAGTGTGGGTGGGGTGATTTACCCAGTTTTGTGCCCAATCTAGTTGGGTGCACCTCGAAGGTTTACAACCGTGCACACCCACTGGGCCCGGCCTACACAGCCGAGCCTTTTTAAGCAGGGCCCAGAGTGTAACGTCATTGACCTGCTAGACGTTCGGCCGCGTGGGGCTGGTACGGAATGACTAAGCTTTATTCCTGCTACCATGCACAGCCTGGCCCATGGTGCAGCCATGCCACCCTACGTGAGGGGGGGATGAAACAAATCCGGCGATCTAGACAAGTCCCATCCCTTGGTCCCGTGCATCAAATGTGATGCCCCGCTGGACTGTAAAAACTTCACAGACGGAGGGAGAGACAGCATATGTCAGGTATGGGACCATATGTAAACTGAGCAGAAGTGACTTGCGTCCACGTGAATACGTCCAGCAGTGTTGCTGCCTGCAATGCTCCAGGACAGCTGCCCTGACCAACTTCACGACTTTTTGAGCCATTGTCACAGGTCAGCGGACACAATGGCCCACGTGCTTCAAAACCCATTCAACAGCCGTGATTGTCTTTGTTAACAGCACATCGCACACGCAAACTCATCAGCAGTTTTGGGGTCCAAAATTAAAACGGCATCCTGGGCTGTACGAGATGACGTAAGGCTGAAACCAGGGTCACGGCACCTCTGAAGAGCACCTTATCCACCTTCTGTTGGGAAGCATAGGAACATACCACGCCATAATCCAGCAGGGTCTACACACTTCCTGCCCACAGGTGTTCCATCATCAACACTCGACCTGCTGTGGGTCCCACTAAAAAGGGCCTGAACTACGCATCTGGAATGCACCTGTCAGCATATCTTTTGCCTGCGTCGGAAGCCGGGGCAGCTTTACGCAACGATAGTGATGCCCATGTTCTTGGCAGTGCCCATAATCATGGGGATGACGGACTCCACCTGCGTGGCGTTGGTGTCCGGCATCTTGATCATGGCGATCTCCCGGACCTGCATCACGGGGGTCGTGGAAAGGGGAGGGAGGTGAGGTGAGCTGGGAGGGGAGTGGGGAAGAGGACACAGGACATAATATAACTCAGCCAGCGCCTGGATTGGGACCATTGCTGACCTGAATGTATATCCTTCAAAACTAGGAGGCGAACGTAGGCAAGACAAATAGAGAGGGAACAGTGAAGAACAGAAGAAACGCGTAGGCGTGCACGAAAAATGTGATGTGACATGTCCCTCCAAGACACGCGACGCGTGACGTGGATTTCGCCTCTATGCCCTGCTTTGAGGATTCAGTTGACCCTCAAAGCGCCAGAACCTCTTTACTCAGACCTTGATAAACCTCTTCAACCATTGGAGCAGATGGGCTACAGACCATGTTTGATAACATACTGCCGCTCTCTTGCTAGCTAGAACCAAGACATTGTTCCTTAACTCAATAACCTCAAATCCTCGACACTGACATCCATCTCCTGGCACTGACCTGTGCTGCTGTGACCTGGCCGACCATTTCCTTGTTAGGCTTTCCGGAACCAGACGTGATACCTGCACAGGCAGGGAGGATGAGAAGCGGGTTCAGCATTTTAAATGCCATGCTGATTAAGCCTTAGCTTAAGGACTTCAAATGATCAAATTCACAGCCAATACTTTGACTGGCCAGAGGGGCAGGGTGCAATCCAACTTCCAGTTCTTTCGTAACGCAATAATTGAGCAGTTTAAATTCAAATACAGGTATCCGCGCCCACCTGCTGCCTTCTTTAGCAAAACAGATGCAGGCGAGGTCTTGAGGATGAAGGTGAAGCTTCGATCCTGCAGGAGTAATAGGCGGATTTTGATCATGATTAAGGCAAAGGACAGGAAAAATAAGATGGAGGATTTAATTTCTTGTGGATCGCACTTCAGATCCACCAAGCCCTCGAGAACAATTCTGTGCTCGGAAATCTGAACGGTAGGGACCCCAGGCAGACACGATTGCGGCGTTTAATTCGAAACAGGTGGGTCTCGCTGAGGACCCCCTGGGCCAACACGCTTCTTAACTGAGAACCTAAGACCAGCTCGCAAGTTTACAAAGACACACTCCAGAATCAGCAGAAGGATTGCATCATTGAATAAGAGGAGACCTTTACAGGGCCCGGGCAGCTGCCCTGATCAGCTTAGCATCTACTGCCCGGGCAGCTGCCCTCATATGCCTGGGCAACTGCAGGCGCTAGGCCGTGCGCGGCAGCTGCTCCCCCTAGTATTCAAATTAGCACGTTTGGGGCTTGCAATAAAACGCATCGTCAAGCCTGAAGATTATCTAGAACCTTGTGAATAACCTGAAAACTTCCAGAGGCTTCATTTACAATTTAAGATGTCTCAGAACTCATTAGCTCAACAATGACGAGTCACTCCATCCTCCATTGTTGCAACACAGCATTGACGAGTTACAACGTTTGCCCTTGTCTTAGCACAGCATTGATGCCAGCTTTTAACTGAAGCTGCCATTGCAGCCTTTAACTGAAGCTGCCATTGCAGCCTTTAACTGAAGCTGCCATTGCAGCTTTTAACTGAAGCTGCCATTGCAGCCTTTAACTGAAGCTGCCATTGCAGCTTTTAACTGAAGCTGCCATGGATTCCTCATAGCACTGACATGTTGCAACAGCCCTCATCATCTCAGCAGAGCACTCTCATAGTACCTTCCGACTTCTCACTGCAGCTACCATCATTTCAGCACAGCTTCTCACCTCATACACCGTGATCTCCACAGGGATGATCTGTCCAACCATCTTAGAAGTCTGCGCGTTATACTCCTTGCAAAAAGCCATGATGTTCACACCCTGTGAGCAAATAAATGAGTGAATGGTGAGCTTTCAATCAAGGGCAGTTACCCAGGGTTGGTTACACACAGAGACACGAAAAAATGTCAACTCTGGGCCTTATCACGGACCACCGCCTCGACTGCGTGACTTCCAAATAGGCCAAATTGAAACCAAGGGGCATTCCCGGTAAACCGCATGAACCCCGGATTTCGCATATTAGTCGTCTTTTGATAGAAGATCGCCAGGCAGCCTCAGGTTCAGGCTCAGCTGCAGCTGCACCCACCTTGGAACCCAGGGCAGGTCCAACTGGGGGCGCGGGGTTGGCCTTGCCAGCTGTCAGGGCCAGCTTGATCTTGCCAGTCACTGCATAGGGCAAGAGATTGAAATGCGCTCAGCCTGGGCGCCGTATCCCCTCCAATGATTGCCTTAAAAGCCTATGTTTTGAATCAGTGACTCTACTCCCCAAGCCAATGTTTAGGCCTTGCAGGTCAGCATTCCAGAGCATAGAGATGTGACATCAAGGCCAGTGGTTACACAGGTCTTTGCCGGGGGGACCCAATATCTCAGACCCCGAGAGGGACAGTCACACAATTTCAATGAGATTATAATGGTTTGAACGAATTGCATCAAAAAAGGGTGACACTTCTCATATCTGTTAGATTCCATGAAATGATCTTCCTTACTTAGTGAACCCTGCCAACTTGAGAAGGGAAACAAATCAGGAAGTGACCGCAAAATATAACTGTCATGGAATAGCGCAGGACCCCAGCACATCCTTCTGTCTGCTGCAGATCTTCAAAGTAATCAATAGCTTCACAGCATGCATGACGTGGGTACTGGAAAGCCATACAATACATGACGGCTGCCTCCTATGGCAAGCATACATCTCAACCAGAAACCAGTGGTGGTTGAGGCAGGCAATCACAGAGTCTCATGAGCTGCACCAGTCCTGCCTAAGCGAATTGCATGCAGATGCTGGACAGCATTCCATACAGGACATCACTAACAAAAATGAAGGAGATCCCGGTTGAAAAGGTTGAGCCCCTGGACTGGCTTGGGGCAACATGGCTATTTTCTCAAGGTTTACAGTCCAGGAGGCTCTGATGCAGCAAACATGAAGTCCGAGAAAGACCTGGGTTTGGCTTGATGCATCTCCTGCCTATGATTTCCCATCTGGATCAAGGATTGAGACACTGGTCCAAGAGCGTTCCTCTGCGACCACATCTAGAAATACGGCGGCAGGTTCAAGGAATAAAATCCTTTCCTCTTACCCTTAGCAGCCATGGCGGTGACCTTGCGCTGGCTCGTCGTGCTTGAGCTAAATGGGAGCGACAGGGGGCTGCGGCTGACGCTGCTGAGACCATTGTTGCTGCCTGAGAAAGATGAGCCCAGGTTCACTCGGCTCAGAGCACACGGCCTTGGGGCCACTGATCGAAAGGCGGGTGTGCGAGTGGATAGGCGCACTTGGCTGCCCGTCAGGGCGGATGAGACAGACATAGTACACAACAAACAATGCTAATAATGCAAGCTGTGTAATGTGTTGACGCGTCAAAGGGCCTGAGAGAAGGAAAGAAAAAATAGGATGAGGTGCGATGTACGGCAAGGGGGGCCTGTCCTGCGCCGCTATGTTGCTAGCATACGTTCTGCTCGCCCTTTCCCTCAGGCGATTTGAACAATGGCTAAGCTTGCAAAGACGCCTGCCACGTTCGTGACTAAGGGCGTGACTGCCAAGGGCCGATCTCAGACCTACAAGAGGTGTGACTCTGGGAGCACGTATCAGTTCCGTTTACACATTAGTTTCAACTTGTATTAATAAGCGACCGCTTTAACTTTGATGGCTGCGGCCTCCAAATCCCGTACATGGAGAAGGGACGGGGGCCGTTTCCTACCTCCCAGCTGATGTAATGGCGCGATCATGTCTTACACCCTCGTCTCTGGATTGTGCATTCGTGCTCAGGCGGGGTCTGTTCGCCGTGAAGAAGAAGAACGGCGGCAAGTTCCCCGTCCACGCCAAGAAGGTTGTGGCCGCTGCTGCTGCCACGAAGGCACCCAGGTGCGACATTGTAATTCGGAGAAGCAGGAGCAGTCATAGGGTCAGAGCAAGCATGACCAAGCTCATTTCTTCAAGTTTTCGGGTCTCCCATGCTGAGATGCCCTCCATTGCTTCATGAGGTGTGGTCCGATGGTTCACAGCTATCTCAATCCGACCTGAGTGGTCAGGTTATCTTGTCCACATGATCACTGTGACCAGTGGAAGTTGCATGGACGACCAGTACATCGCTGGCGGGCTGCTGACATTTTAAGCAAAATTTGGCATGAATATAGACACACTCTCTGCCCATGTGTGCTTGCTTGGCAATACCTCCCGTGTCCATGCACTGTCTGACAAGTGCATGGATGGGGGAGGTATTGCTTGTTGATGCCTGCTCTTGAAGATCTTGCCTCGACTACCCAAACCTGTACGCGTGTTCTTGCTGCCCCAAGTTGCCTGTATTCGACTTCAGCAGCATAGCAGCTGAGCCGGAATAGAGCCTATGTCCTTAAGATCAAGGATGAGACGCATTGCTGGTGGCCGGCCCTGGCAAGGTCGGGGTTTAGTCTATGTAGATCGAGCCGAAGGGTTGCCTTAAGCACTGGAAACGTGGCCAGAGGGCCCAAGCGAAAGCAGCATGATATTCTCTGTCCTCTTCCAGCTGTCAAAAACAAATGGAGGGTGGGCAAGCATACCATTTCCCACCCTGCTATAGTATGCATTGTGCTTAAATGATTTGAGCAAACAGCCTTTGTGTAGTCCAAGATTGGCTTAGTTGACACTTGTGGCCTCAAAAACGCTATCATGTAACAATCCTGCGCATGCTTCCCATGCTCAGATGGCCTTCCCCTGCGAATGCGCCCCTCTTATTGAACTGCCCTGCTTCTTTGAATGCAGGTTCTACCCTGCTGACAACGTACCCAAGCCGCTCAGCAACAAGCCTGTGCACAAGCCCACGAAGCTGCGCGAGTCCATCACCCCCGGCACCGTGCTCATCCTGCTAGCTGGCCGCTTCAAAGGCAAGCGTGCCGTCTTCCTGGGACAGCTGCCATCTGGACTGCTGCTCATCACTGGACCCTACAAGCTGAATGGTATCCCCATCAGGCGTGTGGGCCAGCCGTACGTGATTGCCACTGCCACCAAGGTGAGAAGGACGACTGGGTTAGAGGCCTTGATCACGTCGGGGCATGTATGGGTGTGGGCCTCAGGACAGTGGTGTTGAGGCCAGTATGGAGACAGGAGATCCCAGCCTGCATATCTGGTGATGGTAGAGATTCAGTGGCAGGCTTGGGGCAGTGCACATGTAGGAAGTTGATGCGGGGACTGGGGAGAGTTACGTCTGGCACTCATGGTCGAGTCAAAGGACTTTTTTTTTCTTAGGATGAAAGTTAAGTTCCACATGTTCTGGTGGATAAGACTCATGGGGGGGACTTCAATTGTTTAAATCTTACCCCTGATCGCCTCGTTAAATTTTATTTGGGGGGAATGATGGGGATGAGCCTGTTGGGCATTGGTGGTGAAAAATAACTGATGCCTCTTGAGATCGTCCCCCCCGTGTTGTTTTCTAATTTCCATCACCAGTCAACAAAAGCTAAAAGCAGCCAATACATGCTGTCCCTTCCTAGTGAGGCTAAGCACAAACAAGGACATCGCACCTCTCTCCCTCCCTTCCTCCCTCCCTCATTTGTTTCAGGTGACACTGCCCAAGCTCGACCTGACCAAGTACACCGACTCATACTTCAAGGCCGCTGAGTCCAAGAAGGTCAAGAAGGGTGAGAAGGAGTTCTTCGACGGCGAGGCGCAGAAGAAGGTGCTGGCCGCAGACTACATCGCGAACCAGAAGTCTCTGGACGCGGCGCTGCTGCCCGCTCTGGACGCGGACCTGAAGGCGTACCTATCTAGCCGCTTCACGCTGCGAGATGGTGACAGGCCTCACCTCATGAAGTTCTAAGCATGCTTGGAACCATCGAGTGCTAGGTGCTGATGTGCATTTTTATATGTCGGGGCGTGATGTCCCGATCTGTTAAGGACGAGCACACTGATGATGGTGCCCAGAAAGACCATTTGCAAACCAGAAACTGTGATAGTGAAATGCAGGTATCAGAGGCCAAGATTAGGGTTGTGAAGTCCTGAAAGGATGTCCCACGGCAAGCTCTGAAGACACAGTTCTTTCGAGACAAGCAGCAGGCACAGTCTGTTTCCGTTAAAAAGAGCCTTCAATCCAGATCGTAGGGCCTTCGGGACAAGTAAACCAGGCCCACAGGCTTGTATGGCATCTATGTCACGCCGAAAGAGTATGTAAGCACACTTTGCATGCCAGCTGTCGATGGAGCTTCGTAAGAGAGACGGGGCAGATGGGACACAAAGAGAAGGACAGACGTGAAACGAAAGGCAGTGGGAAAGTTCCTCGCCCTTCAAGGTGGCCCTAGACATGTCAATGACGCTACACCTCTTACCCTGAGCCCTGTTCAAGAAGGCTGGGTCCATCATCGAGATACTAGTAGCCCACAAGCGGCACAACACACACATGCATGCAACCCGAGCTATCTTGCCCTCATGGCACCTAAACCAAACTGCCATTGCTACAGAGTTCATAATGTTTTCACACTGGTTGCGTGCCACGAATATGCATGGGACTCCATGGGGTTCCTCATGCCGCCGCATGGGTGCATACATGCATGGCGCGGCAAAGTTAAAGGCATCATCCGAAGGCCTCTGTCAGCACACACTCCATTTAATAACACGAAGTAATAGGCTGGGCACCATTGAGCCTTACATTTATTACAGTTAACCAAGCTACATTTCCGAGATAAGCCGTACTCTAATCATTAATCAAAATGTGTTGGTGTGTACACTACGGCACGCGGAATACCATGAATTAAGGGTCGAGTTCTACTTTCACTTACAAAAGTTATACACACCATACATTTTTTACGTACTGAAGGGGGAAGCAGGGTACTGGCGGCCGCACCTAGTGCTCTGATCTGCTGGGTGCATTAGAGGAGCTGGAGAGGGGGGCAGCTACCCCCACCTTGCGCGAGGAAGCAGCTGCCCTACAACACCTACCCGTCATAGAGGTGTTGGCACTCGTTGACGCAGCCTACGAGCAGGCACAGCTGGACGCAAGCGGCGGTGGGGACCTTAGGGACCCTACCACCGAGCACAGATCTGCGGCGACCTACATCACCTGGTTCCAGTCCACGACGGGTGCCGTGCTGGCACAAGCCAGGCGCCGCACTAGCCAGAGGGAGTGTGCTTGAGTGCGCATAAATTTGCGACTGCGGCTCAACGCGATCAGCACGGCTTATACCAGAAGACGGCACAATGGTCCGCGGCGAGAGGCACGCTGCTGCCAGCGGTGTTGGGCATGGGGGGATAGCAAGCAGGTGGAGGATGCGCTACATGTTTGCTTCCAGTGCCCTGGTGTCAGGGAGCAGTCATGGGAGCGGGGGTGGGCAGGTCCTCCGGGCGCTGCCACTAACTTCCACCAGCTGCACCAGACTGAGCAGGTGTGGGATGCACTTGCTTTTGTGGACTGCGCTGTGGGCATTGTTGAGGGTTATTCTCTAGGGATTCTGAGGCGCCGGTCTCGTTTGCCTTTCCGGCCTTCCTTTTTGGTCATTTTTGTTGTTGCCCCCTTTTAGTTTCTTCTCCCTTCTGATCAGTAAGGCGCCCTCGCGGCCAAGCAGGGGTGGGATACGCTTGCTTTTGTGGACTTTTCTTGTTTTGGAGGTTTTGTTGAGGGCTAGTCTCTAGTGGAACTCAGGAGTCGGACTTGGTCTTCTTTGCCTTCCCGGCCTTTCCTTTTGTTCCTTTCCCCCTCTCTTCCTTTTAGATTCTTCTTTCTCCCTTCTGAATAGGTGGGCGCCCACGCGGCCGAGCTTTGAGCGGGCCCAGAGGTGTAACGTTATTGACTGAAGGGGGAAGACAGTCTCCAAAAAGGGGCTGGTAATAATTCCAGTCATATATGGTTGGGTGCACGTGGTGTAGGCATGTGAGAACGAAGCGCCAATGCGTCGCCTGGGACCGACCTAAATTGAAAAAGACAATACCCGTAGTCGTTCTTGCCTTCGAGTGAGGCAATTAGTCTACGGTATTGGAAATGACGCTGCCGCACCCCACCCAACATTGGACTACCCACCCCATTGGCCCACCCTAAACAAAACCTCAACATGTAGATCTGTTGGTCCGTCCAATGGCTGGACTGTTAACCTGCCGCTGTCATCTATGTCATGCTACAACGGGCTTTCACGGGCCGGCAGCTCCAGCACAGCTCCAGCACAGATCGGCGTGCCCGCGTGCGAGCATGCACCCCACGGTCTAGCACCACCTGGGCAAGCTGGGCACGCACAAAGCTGAACCCAGGTCCCCAATTTGGGCACAGTGAAGGAAGGGGTGCGTGAACACAGTGCAAGGGGGTAGAGCTCATTGCCTCTTCCCCTCTTCCGTCATGTCCGCATGTTTCCCTGCGCCTTCCTACAGCCTGCCTTTTGTACCACCTGCCCTTGTACCGCCTGCCTCAACACAATCAAGTGCGCCCGCCCGTAGCATCAAACCTTGCGCACCTCTAGACTATCTGTCCTGGCACTGTCTAGTGTCTACCCCTGTCACCTGCCGACCGCTGATGCCTATGAGTTCCTCAAAGTCGGCAGCAGACGTAGCCCATGCTCGACAGGCCGTTGGGCCGCCAAGCGCTCAAAGCCTCGCGCTGGCGTGTTGCCGCTTGTCCCTTGGCCTGAGAGGTACAGCCTGAGCGCGTTGCGCTCTTCGTATCAAGGCCATCGTGTCGCCCTTGCCCGCAAGCTGGGAAAGTGCTTCTCATGCGGCTCCTTCATTGCTGGCCAGTACGGAGGGTAGTAAGTAGGCCCGCCTACATGTGTCCACACATGCAAGGCCCATCAACCACTCAAATGCTTCCGGTCACCCCATCAGGGCGATCATACTAAAATAAAGACACAGTGGCAACAACCGGCCACCCTGCCACACCCATTTGCAGTGCCTTGATCTTTGCCGCTCCGCGGCAAGTAAGCAAAACCAATCAGCAAACAGATTAGGCATCCAGTCATCACAGTGCAGATTTGCAGTACCAGGACCCCACCGTCACGTTGCCACGCCAGTCCCTCCACCTTTTTCAGGCCCTCTCGGATGTCCATGCAGTCTCGGATGCGAATCTACGCAGTCACGCACGCTCGGAAATCGGAATCACCAGTTTATCCCGAGTTTCTCCCGTACCCTCCGGAACCTCACGGTTCCGGTGGGGAAGGTCACAGCCCAGCTGTCTCCTGGTTCTCAATGAGATATTTTATGTCCTCTGGAACCAGAAGACTGTAATGTTCTGCTTCCGAATGGCGATTGGCAATGCTACGATGCGAACAAGGGGACGTCAACGGGTCCAGCATATCGCGTATGTCGTTGCTTCATTACTGACCTTGACATGCTACAGGCTGCTGTACCGGCGGTATCTTGATACATCGCAGGAAAAGCTGTCCTCCTGCAACTCTCTGTGTCTGAAGGTGAGTTTGACGGGATTAAGAATCGACGAGTAACGGCCTGCCGGCGGGGGTGGGCGTGGCCGGGGTGGGGGCGAATTTCGACGGGGGCGGCGGAGGCTGGGAGCCTCCCGAGGCCCCCCGGCCGATGGTGTTGTGGACCCATTTGGAAGCCGTTTGTTGGGTTGCTAATCGATGCGTAACGGCTTGTCGGGGGTGGGGGCGGAGGCTACTAGGAGCCTCCCGAGCGAGGTCCCCTGGCCTATGGTGTTGGACTGTTGGGGACCCATTTGGAAGCCGTTTGTTGGGTTGCTTGCGATTAAATAAATAAGAATTAACTTATAAATTTGCTTCGAATAAATAAACCGTTAGGTAGGAGCAAAGAGGGATAAAACAGCGGGGGATAGATGCAGTCAACTGCCCAACTGGCTGTTTTCCAGTTCTTGAACGAGCGAGCGAGGGCTAGCCGGCTAGGAGAGGCCACAAATTAATTGGGTGACGCTGCAGGGGGGTCTAGAAACATCAAAGTTGCAAGCTTCTATCCCCTTTGCTTGACCTGCTTTCTTCGTAATCATGCTGATGTCGACCAATCAATCAATGCGGTAATCACACCCTTGCCGGATGAACTTTTATTTGCGTGCCTTCGCGTTCATGCAGTAAATCGCCCTCCCAGCCTACGGAATGGAGCGCTGGTGAGGAAGAATTGAAGGGCCAAAATCCTTGAGGCTGAGGCTCTGTGTGCAAAACTTGAGGAGGGCAGTCCCCTTGAACAGCCGCAATGGGCAATTAACATGGTGGCCCTGTGGGATATAGATCTCCTCATGTTATGGGCTCATCCTCAAGCAACATGGCGGGTCCTGTCGATAACGACAGGCCCACGCCACGGGTGATTGTTAGTGCTCTCGAAGTCAAGTGAATTACTGCCCTCTACAAGGCTGTTAAGATCCCCTCGACGGGGAGCGCAGGTTCACATTATTTAGTTCGGGTGCGTGAGGTTGGCCCATCTTGTGAGTGTTGCCAGGCATGTTGCTGGGTCTTTCAGCCCGACATCATTGCGTGTGCAAAAAAAAGGCAGTACCACACTTCTCCAATGACTAGCCCCATCACCAACACCACGAGTCCGCCGTTCAAATTGTTCCTATTGCGTTCAAAGAATCAAAGTGTTCCTAATGGGCATCATGCGCAAGTGCATCATGAGGCATCTATTTTAATAATAAACGTCTTTAACTACCGCGAAAACTGGCGTCGACAACCGATGACTAGTAAATCCATGGATTCTCAACCCCAATCAACGTAAATTATGAGAGAATGCAAAGCAAATCTACAGTATTTTACAAAGCATCACTCGCCCGATCCAAGCCCGTTGTGGTGCGTCGTGACGTGACCTAGACTGTGTTAAAATACCGTAGATTGACAGAGACTTTGCTCAAAATTACTTAAGGATTGGCCTGCGCGGACATGGCTGCGCGCTACAAATAATTTCAAAATCACCGCTGCACGGAGTGTCAGTCAGGTGCCCAAACAGCTACAACTATTTCGGGGGTGCGCACAATGAATTAAAAACAGCAAATATCAAAAAAGGCCGCACGGTAGCGCGCCACTGTTTAATTTGACATCCGTTCAGAGATCCTTACGCCGGTCCATGTAGCGAAGCTCGATCCTGGGGGCGGAGCCGGGTGCTGAAGACTGCTGACGTTTCGGGGCCCCAACAGCCACGTGTCCTGAATCCAGGGTGGTCGTCTCCAGAGGATCCGGTTCTGGAGGTGCTAAAGGAACCGGTGGAGGAGGAGGATGACTATGCTGAGTATTGCTCACCGAGTATTTCTAACCGTGTACTGTTTTCCTAGCATCAAACAAGGGTTTTGACTCAGTGTTACTGTCCTGGCTGAAAGCGCTGCACGGAAGGAAATTAATATTATTGTACCTGATGTGCGACGTTCATTTAAATTACCTGCTGCGCGGCAGTAAATTAAATTAAAATTCCGCTGTTGCGTGGGGTTTAATTTTTTTTGCTGCGTGCGGGTGGGCGCGACGACAATTTAAATTACCGTAAAAACGGATAGGGCCCGTGCACCATTCGCGCCCCTTTCGTGAACTAAGTTATCAAATTCGTCGCGCAGGCAAAAAGTACCCTACTCCACGCACGCGCAGCTGAAACTTTTTAAATTGTTTGTTCGCTATATCACGCAGCCGGTTAGAAAAAAATAATTAAACACCGTGCAGCGCTTTCTGCCAGGTAAATCAACTCCGTGCAGCTCTTACAGCCACTACGTGTAGTCCACTCAATCAAAAACGTAGTTTGATGCCTGAAAGAACAGTACATGGTCAACAATCAGTGAATGGCTGTCGAATCAATTATTCGCGCGCTAGTGCGTGGCTTTTTTGATGGTAGGTACGGAAAAACTACTCGGCTCACCGAGGGGGGGACAAAACAAAAAAATCGATCCTATCCCCCCACAGTCGAGAGCTTAACGAGTGCTTTCCATAGCTGGTATTAATTTTTGTTGGACCGAGGGGGTGGGGGATATGGGGGGGCAAAGTTGGGGTGAAAAAAAAACCAATACCGGTATTTGGAAAACTTCTTATCTTTTTTTCTGGAGGTCTGTTGAGGCTGACTGCGGCACCTCTGTGTTCTTCATGCCAACATGAGTCCATTAAAATCCTAAATTGTTGCTTGAATTACCACATGACCCCCTGGCTCCCCATACTGAGGGTTTGGCTCCATTGGGCACACCTTGAATGAGCTGAGCCAGCCTTAAAAAAGCTGTATTACAGGCAGCACATGATAGTGTTGGTCTGGTGTATCATGAATAAACAGACCATGTCTGGTCGTTGTGGCCAGGTCCTTAAGTCCACAACCCCTGTAAACGTCGGACGCCATCAGAATGGGATGGAGTGCATGGCAGCTTCCTTGATACAGCGCGATTCGAAGCGGCAGAGAACGCTTGGTTTTGCTCCGTTCCACCCCTAGCTATTCCTGTTGCTGCCCCAGCTGAGCCAACACCTGCAAGCCCGCCAGCCTCTTCACTACCTTGATCACATGCAAACAGCCCATCCCGATCAGCAGCTGGCAGAGGCAGATGTGGCAAGCTACGCGGTGACGATGGAGGACTTAAAGGGAGTAGTGGGCAAAGAGGCCCCGCTGAGGGAGAGGAAGAAGGCAGTGGGGGAGCTCGTGGCCGCGATGAAGGCTGATGCCAGCGCATTGCCACCGCCATCCAGGCCATCTGCCTTCTGGAAGCATCTGATCGCTAGCGAGCAGTAGTCAATAGCCTGAGCCCAGTGCGAAAATTGACTGATGGCCTGAGCCCAGTACCAAATTTGACTGATGGCATGAATTGTCATCATCACTAGATAGCACCTTAACGAGCTGATTCAGAAAATCCTTAACATACCCTGCAATTTTGAATTGAGTCTGAGATATTTAATGTTCAATGGGTTCCGGAAGCGGTACCTGGGTGGGCGGTAGGCTTGGGTGCTCGTTTTTATTTTAGGGCATTGGGTCCCTGGCTTTTTTTCTGCCCCCCCCCCCGTCAATCGGGGATACAAAATAAAGGAAGAAAAGGAGAGGCTGGGAAGGCAAAAGTCCAATGGCATCTGAGCTCCTTTAGCAACTAGCCCTCAACAAAGTCTACAACAACATCCACAAAGCAAGTGTACGAGCGGCCAAACCCTGCCCGGCCTAGCACAGCTGATGGAAGTCCGTGGCACCGTTCGGGGCACCACCCCGCTCCCCTAATTGCAACCTGACACTAGGGCATTGGAAGCAAGTATGTAGTGCATCCTCTACATCCTGCACCCCTCGACCAACGTCATTGGCAGTAGCGTGCCTCTTGCCGCTGACCGCTACGCCGTCCTCTGGTGTCAGCCGTGCTGATCGTGCCAAGGCGTAGTCGCAAATTTGTGCGAACACAAGCACACTCTCTCGTGCTGTTGCAGCTCCTGGCTTGTGTCAGCACGGCACCCGCCGTGGTCGGAAACCAGGCACGGTAGGTTGCCGTAGGCTTGTGCTCAATGGTAGGGTCCCTCCACCATGTGATGCATGTTCATGACATGCCACCTTTGGGCTTACATAAAATGGCTGGGCCCCGTAGGCATCCAACAGTCCATTTGGGAGAGAAGGAAAGGAACAAGGAATGAGGGGGCAGGAAAGAGGGGGGAGATGGGATGCATGAGCATGGACTGTTCTACACTTCTACCATTTACGCACATCATGGGCAAATAGGCCAACGCAGGGGCCATGCTAATCTTCTCTGCATCATTCTGAGTTTATCAGCTACGTCTGAAGGCTCGAAGAGGATGGCCTAAAGCCCAACCAAGTACCCATGCATACGCATAGCAAATTCGCGGCGGTGGGGTTCACAAGCCCAATCCAAGAAAGCGCATAAAAAGGGCATTTGTAGTGCGAAGAAAACATCGTTCGACACGATATGAATGTTCGTGCGGATGAACGCCGTCCACATTCATATGCGTTCGCAGCCCTGGTATGCAATGGTCGATCCGTCCGCGCCACTCGGACGGTTCGCCTCGCCCTCGCTTGGGGCCGACCATGTGCAGGGCACCGGCGTTGGGACTCGTGGAGCCTTGTGGCGGCATGATGAAGCAGGGACTGCTCGAAAGAGCATTAGCCAATATCAGATATGTTTGCATCTGGGCCTGCCGGATCCTGAGATTTCAAAATTTGGACATGCCATGCAGCTCGGCACTAATCGGCCGTGTTCTGCATCGTCGCTGCATTGCACCATGTGCGATCGAATGAAAATGAAGTTGTATGGTGTACACACCACCGCCCTTGCCTTGATCTACCGGATAATGGCATGTCGCTGCAGACATTTCAAACCAGAGCGAGCAGCCCAACGCAACACTGTTACACTGCCCATTGCTGACGACAGTAAAGGTCTTCAGCTCACGTTTGCTACGCTGCATCGCTGCAAGGACTTTCCAACATGCTTTTGTTATGTAAATCTTGCGCACCCAGGGCGCCTTCTATATACCCCAATTCGCTAATAGGGAGCCAATCGGGAGCTCCTGGCCCAACTTTCGAAATGTCATAATCCGGCAGGCCCAGATGCAAACATATCTGATAACCCCGAATCCAGCTGAGCCAGCATTGGATAGCAGCACGTGATAGTGTTGGACTGGTGGATCATGAATAAGATACCATTTGTGGTCTTTGTGGCAAGGTCCTGAAGTCCACAACCCCTTTAAACGTCGGACGCCACCAGAATGTGAGGGAGTGCATGGCAGCTTCCTCGATACACCGCGATTCCAAGCGGCAGAATACGCTCGGTTTGCTCCCGCTCCGCCCCTAGCTACCGGAGCTCCCGGCTTTGTCGATGCCTACTTTTGTTGCTTTTCTTTGCCTTCTTTGGGAATGGGCTTGAGAGGGGCAAGGATACTTTGGGCTGCCTTTTCTTTTTGGGGGGGTATTTCTTTCTCCTTTGTGTTCTTCTCCTTCTTTAAATCTTACCTTCAGTTTCTTTTCTTTTCTTCCAATGGGACAGTTGGGCGCCTTCGCCACAGAGCCTTTTTTAGCAGGGCCCAGAGGTCAATAACGTTACACCTCGGGGCCCTGCTTAAATAAGGCTCGGCCGCGAGGGCGCCTATCTAAAGGGTTGGGGGACAGAACAAAACGAACACCAGGGTACAGGAAAAAAAGAGGGGGGGTTGAGGGGGGGGGGCAAAAAAAAATAGGGACCCCATCCCCCCTTATTCTCCAAATCTCATCCGTTTGACATGGGAGTTGCACCTAAGCACTTTTGGGAGGGTATCTCGGCCTCAAGAAAAAAACATTTTTATAGGGCCTTGGCCCTCCCCCCCCAAATCCCCCCCCCCCCCCCTCCTAGTTTGGCATGCGTTGACCGGGTACTCAACGTTGACCGTTGACCATGAACAGGGGCCGTTGGAAAACCCTGGCCCTACCCTCATATTATGCAGTTTTCTCGGGGCTGAGATGTTATTCGCAACATAAGCTTTTGTGAAATCTACGAAATCCTCATTGTTTGGCTCTCTGTACCTCAGTCACCGTTCGGCCAAAAAACATTTTAAGACCAGATATGGAAAGCTCTCGTCACGCTCCATACTTTTCGAGGATGAGGCGTTTTTTGTTGTTTTTGCCCCCCCTCGGTGAAATTGGGTAATAAAGTGAAGGGACCGACAAAGGCGGGAAAAGAAAGACAAAGGAAGTGCTAGCCTCTGGAAAACGTCCACGCCTCAACGATATCTACCACTACGCCGTAGACTGAAACCAGGCGCGGTAGGCGGCCGCATACCTGTGTTCAACGGCAAGATCTCTGGGGTCCCCTCTGCCAGCTGCATGTAGTTGCGCCCGCTCGTATGCTGCATCAACTAGCGCTAGCACCTCTCTGACATGTGCTAGCGCTAGTTGGTTGTAGGTCAGTCGTTGTCTGACGCAGCTTGGGGACGGCTGATCCCAGCTCTAGCTTCAACAAGGCACCTAGCAATTCAGTGCATCAATTGCGTCCTCCGGTGCCCTGCCTGACAAGGAGCTGCATGTCGGCCGCCATGTCGGCCGCCATGGCTGCTGCCATGAGTGGGCTGTCTTGTTGTGCTGCTGGTGCGACCGCGGCGTTGTAGAAGCGAAGTACATGCTGCCACCAACTTCGTTGTAACGGCTGGATCTACAGCTCCCTCATGACCCCCCGCCAACTGGCAGCGGACGGAGGTAGTTCTGCAACATGGCGTAGATACGGGAGGAAGCTAAACTTCATCCTGCTCTTCAGGCAATGCCGCGGCCTGAGGTGATCGGTGGCCCACACCACATCACCGTAGCAGGCCGCATGCGCTGCATAGACAGACGCCAACCGGATGCGTGTAGGCAGATGATGCATGAGGTGCACCTTGGCGGCCATGCGGCGGACACTCTTCAACGCGGCAGCCAAAGGCACCTCTCTACCTTGCATGGCCTACCTCATGCTGCCGCTCTCGTGCTGAATGATGCCCAAGAACCTGAAGTCATGGACACGCTTTAGCACTATCCTATCTGGGCCGTACACGCAAGGATGGGCTGATTGCCGGCGCTGCGCAGCTAAGCGGCTGCCAAACTCCAGTATCTCTGTCTCAATGCTAACGTTGACATGGAGCTGCTTGACCGCCGCACATTCAGACAGGGCATCTACCATGCGTTGCAGCCCAGCCAGTTTGCTGGCTAGCAGGGTGAGCTCATATGCATATGCGAGGCACCTGAGTCGTCGCCCCGCCCCCAGCATAATGACCTCTAAAGTGCACTGCGCTGCGATCATGCCTGGCAGATCGCTGATCGGTACAAAACTACAAACTAGTGCAACTTGTACATAAGGTATGTACAGAGTTCAAGTACAGGAATCTTCAAATAGGGGCTAGTAATTCAAACATATGGGCGGTGCGTTGATTCAGCATGTCACTTCATCCCTGCCCACTCCCTTCCTTGCCAACTTGGTCACCTTGAACGCGGTATTGTCACGACGTATGGGTGCACCGCACGTATGGGTGGCTTGTACCGCTTTTTGGTTTCGGATTTTGTCTGGTTTGTGGTACTAAGAAGATGCCTGGCTCACTCGAGGCATTCTTCTCCTCTTACTCAAGTAACATACACTGATCCTTTCTCACTAAGACCACCTCATCAAGTATCAGGACTTGGCAGCTACACCGTGCGAATATCGCTAGTTAACACTACACTTATTCTCTATCTTTAGCTCCATCACCTCTACTTCCATTCCTCTCAGCGCTATCTCTCGTTTATAGCCATACACTGTGAGCCTTATCAGCTCTATGTCTAGGATATAAGTCGACATTGTGAGCTGCTACCCAAGCCTTTCCTGGCTATCAAGTCGATCTACTGCTCCAACTAACAGTCGATCTTCCTCATCAAGAGTCTCAACATTTCTCATTGTCACTTCGGCTGTTTCGTCCTCAAGTCGACTCCTAGCCGTCTCCTATTGTCACAAGTCGCCTCCATTACAACTAGCCCCTCTGTGATCGAGTTCACTTCGTCACTTCTGTCAACAGTAAGAGAAGAATCATCAAAGGTTAGTGCAGTAACCCAAGGATTAGTAGAGGATAAACTGTCTGCCAGCAGTTTATCGCTCCTGCACAAGCTAGTTAACCCTTACAAAGGGCACTTAGCACTCCAATGCACTTCAGTGTCTTCTGTGCGTAGTGATACTTCAAGATCACTGCTACCTCGTCTCAGTACGTTGTACGCTTCCACACCCGCTACTCGTCTTGCTCCACTAGTACTCCACATCCACCATAAATTCAGAGGCATGTGTATGCATCTGCATGGTTTAGAATCCCTGCTGCAATACCAGCAACCAGGAACCCATGCAGGGTGTGGGCTACATATCGTACGTGACGTCGATTGTCCTCTCATTTCAGCCGTGTAACTGTGGTTTGCAGAATTCTGCATTGATTCATGATCGATACTACAATACATTGGCAGCCTTTGCTACTGTTGCTGTTCGACCTCTCGCAGCACACCGCATGTAGCTCCCTTCCCTGTCTCGGTTGTCGACACCGCCAGTGACCAACTTGCGAGGGCGGGGCCGGCGACACAAGCAGCTTATACTTGGATGTTGTTATACTGATTCTTTCGAGCAGTCCCTGCTTCATCATGCCGCCACTAGGCCCCACGAGTCCCAACGCCGGTGCCCTGCACATGGTCGGCCCCCAGCGAGGGCGAGGCGAACCGTCCGAGTGGCGCGGACGGATCGACCATTGCCTGCCAGGGCTGCGAACGCATGTGAATGTGGACGGCGTTCATCCGCACGAACATTCATATGGTGTCGAACGATGTTTTCTTCGCGCTACAAATGCCCTTTTCATGCGCCTTCTAGGATTGGGCTTGTGAACCCCACCATCGCGAATTTGCTGTGCGTATGCATGGGTACTTGGTTGGGCTTTAGGCCATCCTCTTCGAGTCTTCGGACTCATCTGATAAACTTGGAACGATACAGAGAAGATTAGCATGGCCCCTGCGCAAGGATGACACGCACAAATCGAGAAATGGTTCCAAATTGTTTTTGATGCTGGCACGACGGACTGCTCAATGGCGTCGATAATCACGACTTTTGCGGCGTGTACAGGCCGGAGGCGTGCGCCATTGCCCCAAGCTCTACACCGGAGGGCCCATAGTGCAGCCCGAAGTTAACCTTGCCCCTCTCAAGCCTATTCCCCAAGAAGGCAAAGAAAATCAACAAAACTAGGCCTCAACAAAGACCAAGCATATAAGGGAAACACAAATGCAGGCTGAAGTACATGCCCAATTCCTAACCGAGACCCGGCAAAAGTGATTTCCCAAGGACAGGGCCAGCCGACCAGCAAGGCCAGGGCCTACGCCCAGGCCAGCGCCAGCGCCAGGGCGAGGGCATGGGCATGGGCATGGGCATGGGCTAAACTCTTTCTTATGCATTTACCCAGAGTCCCACGCTCACTCACATCACTGCCCAACCCCAATCCCCCAACCAATCCCATCCCGACCCCGTGTCCACGACCTAGCCCACGTCCTTCACCAATCCAAAACTCACCCACCGCCCGGCACCTGCCTTGGACTGGAACCATACGCGGTAGTTTGCCGCAGATCTGTGCTCGGTGGTAGGGTTCCTGGGGTCCCCACGCACCGCCACTTGCGTCCAGCCGTGCTTGCTCGTAGGCTGCGTCAACAAGTGCCAACAACTCTGTGACGGGTAGGCGTTGTAGGGCAGCTGCTGCCTCGCGCAAGGTGGGGGTGGCTGCCCCCCGCTCCAGCTCCTCTAATGCACCCAGCAGATCAGAGCACCACGTGCGGCCGCCAGTGCCCTGGCTGATTGCAAGCTGCAAATCTGCTGCCATGGCTTGAGCCATGAGAGGGCTGTATTGCTGTGCCTCCGGTGCCACCGCTGCATTGTAGAAGCGGAGGATATCCCTTGTATGTTCTCAGGTTCAGTCCTGGGCAGTACAACTTTGTGTACTGCCAAGGTGCTTTAGCTCGTGACTGTGAGGGACATGCGTCTTTGCGTTTCTCTTCACATGTTCGTTGGTTTCATTCCCGGTTCGTGTTCTTGCTAAGATCTTTATCGACTGTTGTAACGTCTTTGGGTATCTCTTCACACAACCTCAGGTTTTTGCACACACGGGCACACGCTCTTTGCTTGTGCGGCCCTTGGCATGCCGATGCAATCATCCCGGCACCTACGGACCTCCCGGCGTTACCTTACCGTACCAAGGTAGCACGATACAGTAAGTCAGCATATCATATTCATATCGATGGAGCGTTGACTATCCTTGTGTTGTGGCATTCTCGCTTTTTTATTCCGTATCTGGAAAGTCCACATACTGATATGAGGGGATTTCGAGCTCCGAAGCCAAACCTCCCATGTGCACCCCTTGATACGGTCTGTCAAAAATACTATATCGGACGATATGATATGATATCATGGCCCAAAAGACGACATCGTGCTACCTTGATACATACACCTACTCTACATTATATATCTATGGGCCATTGGGCCGTGCAACAAGCCAACAACATACCTACAAATCGCCCTCGATTTGGGGGTGCAAGATACCATTGGTCTTAGGGATAGGATAACGTTTACCATAGGCGTGTATGTTTTATGATGCTGGACAACATGGGAGCCCGCCGGCTGGGAATAATGTGACCCTTGCAATTTGCCTATTTGTGACATGTGTTTCCCAATGATTGACTACATACTGCTTCTCTTGGCCCATACATGCGACATACAGTGTGGCACAAAGACAGAGTAACCCAAGTAAGTGGTGATTAAAAGCTAAAATATAGCTACGGTACAATATATGCCGGTACCGAACTACCGATGCCGGCAGTTGCTTGGCGGGTGGGCAGTTGGACAAGTAAGCGGAGTAGAGGACAAGGCAACCCGCAGCTGATCCACCGGGCTGATCCACAGACTCCAAAACTAAACCTGCTTCTGGCTATGCAAAATCGAGCGTTACTCACTGTATGGCGTTTAAACTTGGATGTGTCCAAAGAGCTGAAGCTGCAGGCATGTACGGGGGATGTGTACTATGTGGTTCGGTTTGATCGGTATGGGTCACGTCGGGTTCGACTGATCCCATGCTAGGAAATTTGACTTCTGGTATCGAATTGCAAGGACTGTCCTACACTACAGCAAATAAATCAAACTCTTCTGAAGGTAAGCCAGCGCGGTCTTCTGACAGCGATGTCGCTGAATCAGCTCCCTTGCATTCTCCTTGGTTTGAAGGATTTCTCAGGCTTGCTATCCCTGAAATTTCACGTAGATATCTGGTGCTGCTGCTGCTCCATTTCTGTCACCTTCGCCACCATGGAGGACCCGAACCGCCCCCCGTCTGGAAACCTTGGCCCAGCTGCCCCCGCCGCTGGCAAAGTCACCTCGTCACAAGGCAATGCCGCAGCGCAGCAGCAGGTGCAGCAGGTCGTTGACTTCTTCTCGACTAGCGATGCTGGCGCTGCTGCAGTGATCCTCGTCCTGCTGATGCTACAGCTAATGCGCGCTGCGATGTCTCCCTGCGTCTGCCCTTGACGTGACGCACTTTCGGATTCCCTGCCATCGATAAGCTGAAGCCGCATTCTTAGGTTGCAGTCAGGTTACTGCTCCCATGCATTCCTGCTGCGTAATCCTTAAGGGGTCTGTGTGACAGTTTTGTGATTCAGGCGCTCATGACTGCAGTGTGCAGATCAAGATGTATAGTAGAAGATGCCAGGCTTATGAAACCCATGATTCCCTGCTGCGTGGTAGTTAACCCAGATGAGTGACCGGGGCGCCACACATGCATCATGTTGTCCTTGGGCCACAGTTCCCCATCTTGAGACATGTGCAAGTTGCGGCGCATTAGGGCCCTAGATGCCCGAGCCAGTGCGTGAGCCTTAACTTGGCCAAGTTCTTGTCCAGGCGACCTGTAGTCTCACATTTCTTGTAGTCAACCTCGCACGTGTCCTGATGACAAGGCAAGAGGCTGTAGATTACCACGTACGGTATATTCAAAAGTTCTTCTGCGTTCATCTTTTGTGTATATGCGGCCACCCAGCACATGCTTAACACCACTTTCAGCAATCTTTTACTTAAGGAGCCGCGTACTCCATGTGCACGCTGGGATGCCTGCTTTCTTTTTCCATAGCTTCTACCTGCAGGACAGGTAGCGCTAGTGACTGTAGCAGTAGCACACCCACATGGAAGATCGTTCCAATCCCGCTGTGGGTCGCAGGTATTGAGAGAACCAGGCTGTGTATGTGTACAGGCTTTTGGGGCTAAAGATGACATGGTTGTCCTTGTCCTAACTGCCACAATGTATTGTGTGTTAGCACCCCAATGTGCACAGTTCTGGTGGTATGGAGGGCACCCTTGCGTCGGTGTTTCCTTTCCATCCTTCAACAAAAAAAACTGATGCTTGTGTTCCCTCAATGCTGCTTGGGATGGTGGGGTGCTGTTCCCTGGTGCATGTGACCCTGCCCGTGTTTGTATTTCACGTTTCTTTTCCCGTTTAGCGTTCTTATGGTGCACTCGTGTCCTGGGTTAACTCTTTGTAGCTTTTAAAATACAAATACTGTCCCCATTTCACTATCTGTGTTTGGCTGTTGGACGTCTACCCAATTCTGTATGAAATATACTGTATGAATAGACATGTGTAAATTTGGCTATCACCTGGTCGACTCTGCTCTTCGGATGCTTGAACATTCTGGTAAAATGTAAATTTCGAAGTCTTAAAAACAGATAATATACTACATGGAACATGAACTGTTGAAAGTCTTTGGCGCCCTCCGGGGGGGCTGCCCAACCTGTCTCCCTAAGCCTCTCCTTCACGCTAGGGCACTGGAAGCGGACATGCAGCGCATCCTCCACATGCTTGCCATCTCCCCTTGCCCAGCACCGTTGGCAGCACCGTCCGTCACGCTCCCGACCACTGCGCCGAACTCTAGTGTCAGCCGAGCTGGCGGCGCCGAGCCACAACCTTAGGTTTGTGCGCACGCAAGCACACTCCCTTCACCTGGTGCGGCCGTGGCGCCCACTGTAGACTGAAACCAGGAGCGATAGGCGGCCGCAGACCTGTGTTCAGTGGCAGGACCTCTGGGGTTCCCTCTGCCAGCTGCGCCTGTTCGTATGCTGCATCAACTAGCGCTAGCACCTCTCTGACAGGCAGCGGCTGTAGGTCAGTTGCTGTCTGACGCAGTTTGGGGTCGGCTGATCCTCTGATCAGGCTCTGACTTTTGTTGAGGACGTTGTACGCATTGTTGAGGCCTATATGGCTATATTTGTTGCTATTCTTTGCCGTCTTGGGGAAAAGGCTTGAGAGGGGCAAAGATACAGGTACTTCGGGCTGCCTTAGCCTTTTGGGGGGGGGTATTTCTTCCTCCTTTGTACCTCTTACCTTAAGTTTCTTTTCTTCCAACGGGACAGTTGGGCGCCCACGCTGCCGAGCCTTTTTAAGCAGGGCCCAGAGGTGTTACGTCATTGACAATGAACATGACGAGAAAGGCGACCCTGGAATTTATGCAATACACTAACCTCATGTGTTGCGTTCAATACTTGAGACGGCCCCAAAACAACGTCCATGATTTGGGGATTCATTCCCAAGCCATATGTCTCTGGTTTTGTGTTTTTAGCTTGCCCAGGGGGTCACCGTTTTCCACCTGCTGTTGTAGTTAATTTTGTTTGTACTCGTAGCGGTTTGCGGTTTGCGGGCACCTGTCCTATGCATCAATTGTGATGCTCCGTTGGACTGCAAACACTTGACATCGAAACTGCGGAGCTGTTGGTGCTCCACCACCTGAGAGCAGTCATGAAGCATACGGTACTGCAAACAAACATGCGGGGATAACTTTTCTGGAAGCCATTCCTAGTAACACAGTCCTCCTAGGTAGAACACCGGTATCAGCAGATATGTCATTTGAGTTCTCACACAACATTATGCGAATAACATATCATTATACAGAGCAGCTGCAGATACAATTATTTTGTGAGAGGGGTTCTGGTCATATATCCGGTGCAAGTTTGGTCAACAACCTGAGCAGCTTGAAGAACATTCCTTTAAAGAACAAGGCACAAAACGTTGTTGTTTTCTACAAGAATCAGGCCTATTACCGGTACTATGTGCCACTTTTCATTAACACCGAAGGTATCTCGTACCATCCGTGTCAAGCCCAGCTGTAAAAATACAGATAGATATGCACATGCTATTATATGAACGATGCTACAGCAGGCGCAATGCTCACCCTGAGCATAGCCTCTTCCAACATCACAAATCACTCACTACCCTGCCAAATGCATTCGCCCTAAAAGCAGCAGCGTCAGCATCAGCCACTTTCACTCACGGCCCGTGCAGCAGTGGGCTACTACCATTTAGCTAAGAGGTCACTTTCCCGTTAACCAGAAATGCTGTCACTAGTGTTCATTCGTGATTCCAGGTCTTTTCAGTTCCAAGGGGCATCAGCAGGCGCATGAGACATGTGCCCGCAAATCGAAGCGAACACACTACCAAAACATGAGGTGCGTTGAATACGTTGGCATCGTCACATTGTCGGGAACTGCGGGTGAACAAGTTCCAGAGTGGTGAAGACCAGCTGCGCGCGCTCCGCAATGATGTCGGGCGCCTCAGGCTGCCCGCCAGGGGACGCCGCGATCTCCATTGCCAGCCTGTCCAGAGGGTACCTATGAAGTTCACAGCTAGGCCAGAATTTGAACCCAGGCAATGAGGGCTGGTGATCTGCAAGGCTCCAGGTGTTTTGGACACTGACCTTCATCCCGCATACCGCAGCATACCGTGAATGCCGCACCGTGGACTTAATTTGCCTCCGCGAACGAGAAATACATTAAGTTTTTCGCTAAAGCGCGCTTCACTGAAGAACATTTTTTGACGTCCACAAGTGGCGTTTTCCGCATAAGCTGGGGTTTTCATAAGGCGCGACGGCGAGACAACATTAATTTCGTGCGGAGGCAAAGAGCGTCTACGGTAATATCCGGGCCTCCTCATCCTTCACCATGCTCATACCAGTGTGTTCAGTGAATCAAATGATCGCCAGCCTCAGGGCACAACTACACAAATTGAAATATTGACCGCAAATCTTAAAATCTTGACCAGCATTTTAAAGTCAACAACCTGCAAAGGACATGAACCTCAGAACGGGATAATATTTGACTGGGGGGAGCTTGAGCCCAGACATGGTGGTTGCCTCATCAAGGACCGACTCACCCTGCCATACGCTCTTCAAAGTATGCTGTGACGATCAGGGCAACGAAGCCCTTCCACTGCCGCAGAGTCTTGTCTGAAACGGCATCGGCTGCGGATCAATTCAGATCCAAGACCCAGGAGTTTGAAAACTGTAGGGAGATGAGAACGCCTCAGATGCAGCGTCCATTCAGATCCAAAGGGAGTATTGGTACACAACGTAATGATTTTATGAGAACCGTTCAAATGCCTCACATCAGTATAATCTTCTTAAACTGTCTGAATGAGTGTGGACATGAACTGTTAGTGTGTGTGTGGGGGGGCGTCTGCACTCCGCAGTATGTGAAATTATTCGTTTTGACCTCTGATGTAGGAGGTCATTAGCATTGTGGTAGAAATAATCCTTTTAAATACATGTCAGTTGTCGCACCAGTCACCAGTGTGGCAGTATGCTGTCTACATAACTCAACAAACATGCATGCTCAAATACAAAAACAGGGACCACCTGGCATAACACCAGGGATCATCTGGCTCAGACTTTAACCCCAGAGGTGCACCTGGCTTGGCAGGGATGCTGAGGAAGAAATAAATGTGAAGTTGGAAACATGTATGCTTGTGCGATAGCTAGCCCAGCCCTTACACCCTGCTCCCACCCTTTGACCATCGTCTTGCCCTTTCGCCCTTTGGTGAAGCCATGAGTGTGAGCCAGACCAAGGAGATGGACAGCAGGCACTGTGGCAGGTCAAGACTCTGTATTTCACAGTTGGGAGGAACGGCTTGTAAGTATAATTTCGAATTCAAATCCTGTCTGCCAGGAGAGTGAGCTAGGCCAGAAAGATTGACGGCAGTCACTTGGCCATGTCCAGGCTACGCAGGACACAGCCGTGAGGATTGACTCAAAGTTTCAAAATTTGAATTCAAATACCGCCGGTCTCGTGAGAATGAGCCAGGCTAAGGAGATGGACAGCACTACAGCCTGCATTAGGGCAGGTCTAGGCTCTAAAAAAACAGCCGGGGGGGATAGCTCACAATTAAAATTTGAATTCAAATACTGTCTGCCATGAGAGTGTGCCGGACCAGAGAAATAGGCAGCGGGCACTAGGATAAGTCCAGGCTTTGCAGTACACAGCCAAGAGGAACGACTCATCAATTTATATTTACAATTTAAATTTCAAGTATCATCGGCTATCCTTCTGCAACGATAAGCCTTGTGAATTTGAGCCTCGTCCACAGCAAGAACACAGGGGGAGTCAGGGACACGCCTGCACATGTGTGCTTGTGGCTGTGTGTGTTAGGCCACACTTCCATGCAACACGCACCTTTGCATGCGTGTGCGTCAGACCACAATTTCCGGCCAGGACAGCGTGCTCTAACTGCGCTCTTAAGTCCACCTCATTGTATCCACACTCGTAGGCGAGGATCGCACGGTTGGTGAAGTCCTGCACAGCTGACATGGGACCCAAGCTGGGTGAAACAGACGCTTTATCTAAAGCTACGAAAGCATGGTCAGTTAAGTCCTGTAGAGCGGGCAGCCTTGGACCCATAGGAGTACCAAATGACTCCTTGTCCCAAACTACGAAAGCAAGGCCAGGGAAGCCGCGCCAGGGTCTTGGGTCAAGGTTTAAAGGTTGATTGTATGGTAAACTCAATAAATCTGTGCATACAAAGAAAGTACAGAATCATGCCAGCAGTCAAAGCGGATCAAGCGGTGCTGCTTTTAACCTTCTTTTTGGCTGACTTTCTTGCCCATCTCTAGCCAGGGCAATTGCCTGGGCGGTATCTCCAGCAGTCACAAAATAATCCAAAGCCGCAAAGCCTGTGGAATCCCCCTCCCCTCTGCTCTTGCCTTCATGGAGGTGAAGTACGAGCGGTTGGCCAGAGCTGGGCTCTGAACCCCAAAGTAGAACCTGGACCATGACAGTGTTAATATTCGTAAGCTCTGGTCATGTGGCTTTTTGAAAAAGCGAAATTAAGTATCACGGCACATCTGTACTCTGTACTGTCTTGGCAAGGCGTGAACGCGGCGAGGCATGCGGTTTCTTATTTCGCACCTAAGGAGCTCTCCAGACAGGTCTTGCGAGGTCGGTTCAGGGCTGGCAGGAGCTGTGCCAGCGGCCAGTGCGATGCTCTTGCGTGCAGAAGCAGCGCCTCTAGAGGAAAGAATCCTTAGCCCTGAAGAGTGTGAGCATGGGGATGTCTTGGTGATGTCCATCTATCAGATAACTGGTAGAGGTATGTGATGCTGGTACCCTATCAGCCGAGCTGAAACCCAACTGCGTTCTCTGTTCCATCTGAAATAAAATTAGTCGAAGTTGGTGTATAGCGGTAAAAGGGGCAGTAGATTGGCGGTACCAAGCATCTGTCTGGGAGTCCCGATTGAACCTCAAAGACCCACAAGGAAATAGACCTTGCTCACTGTACCCACAACTGGTATCATGCATGCATCATGTAGTGGTCTTGTGATCTTGTCCCTAGCGCAGGGTTCTAAACCAGTGCTTTATCCCCTGAACACAATCTGAATGGCTGGTGCATGACTGGCAGTCTGGCACTCCATGCTGGGCTGTGGCCACGCGACTCAAGGGCCTCCCAGGCAGGCAAATTGTGATTCTTACTTGTTGGCACAGTATGATTCCAAGCATAAACGGTAAGACGGTGTTAAATATTTAGCATCGCGTGCAGCCGTGCACATCCCATCCATGACTCCCGTCATACCTAGGGAGGAGGAGGTTGTGCAGACGCTTCTACGGCGCTGTGTCAGCAAAGGAGTCCTCGACATTCGAATCGATGCCATCTTCGGCAGCGAGCTGCCCAGCGACGCTTGAAGCCAAACGTAACTGAACGGCCCGAGTGGATAGGAAAACCTAGTTAAATGCACGGACGACCCAGCGGACGACCACGGGGCCTGCAACGAATTAACGATCCAAGCTGGGGTAAAGCAGTTTGCAAGCGGTAGAATTTGCGTTTTCAGCAAATGTCGATAGGTGTAAGAAGGTGCAACCAAACGCGGTTGGTGCTTGCTCGAGTCATCAGCTAATCCTCCTCTACTTAGTGCAACAACTCCGCTACACATTTCTCCCATCACCAAGACTGAAGTGACAGCCACTACAGCGCGCTTCGACGCCTCCAGAAGAGGATTTGCTGCATCGGAGACTCGTCTTAGACAGGTGCCCTAGTTCTCGCACACCATGTCTCTTGGATCCTGCTCCTCCCTTGTACTGGTGCTGGTGTTAGCAATCTCAACTGGGAGCGTGTGCTGCCTCAAAGTTCGAATTGGAGTCGGTGTGACGGAGTGCGTGACGGAGTATGTAAAGGCAGATCATTTTACGGTGCGGGCGGGCACAATTTCAGTTGGGGCACCAGGAAACAGGGCAGGGGACAATGGAAATCTTGGGAGATTGACGGGGCCCGAAAGCAGTTGACTGAGGCTTATGCGCTTTGGATCTGCAACTTTAAGCGCAAACCAGAAGTAGCGGTTTGCTCTACTTCTGCCATTGCCAACGCAAGTGATGTGAGGACATGCACTGTCTGCAGCTTCTAATTGTTCGAAACCAATAATCGATATTTGATCTGTAAACGCTAGATTCCCGGACCAAGGATCGACACCAGGATTACCGTATCGGGCGTCAGTCAATACTACTCGCCCTTCCTGACAGTCAAGGTCTGCAGGGGATGCATGGGATCACCATGACGGGCACGAAGCAATGCATGGACCTGCCTCATTGCATGGGGGGGGACCATTCTGATGCATGTATGGCATCATGCGTAGTGCCAAAATGCATGCATGTGTTACTGTATTTAGAGTCTGGGTCTCGCGGGATCACCCTGATGCGCAACATTGCTATGCATGCATGGAGCTGCTTGCTTCCATTTAGGGGGGGGCCCATCCTGGTATATCCATCAAAAACATGCGACCTACCGCATGCATGCATGAGCACATTTCAAGTCTGCTGATCTGGCATGGCCTTCTGTTCGACTGTCATGATAACAGCATGCATGTGCGTGCTGACCTTAGCCATCAGCATGGCTAAAGGCTGTTGGCCCCCCATCCTTGACAGATGCATTGGCAGCATGGCCAAGCATCACCTTGTGGCACTTTACCCTTCATGTTCCCTGTCCTGCCCCAGGCTTGCATCAGCTGCATCCACGCTACTAACCATCAAAATTGAGCATCTTGCTCTTACATCCATCTCTGTTTCTCTCTGAGCAGCTGCTGGGGCCGCACAAGGCAACGCTGTGGGAGCAAGCACACATCTATAATGATGCCCACATCAACGTGGCAGCACATGGGCCCGGGAGATATGAGATGTGGTGAGAGCTTGGGGCATGGACCCAGCATTGGGGCTGTGATGATAAAGCAATATACCTATATACAGCGTCGTCTCACGCCGGCCCCGGGTGTAATCAGATCTTCGGATTGTGTGGCCAATAATTTACTGGATAGCCAGGGCTGGGCACCCAGCATGGAGGCTTTAACAACCTACCCGTATCATTGCTCATCATTGCACCCATTGAAATCCAGTCAAGCTCGATGGTGGCTGACGGTGCTGTGGGGGGCTGCGGCACAGTGCTACACCTGGGCCCTGGCCAAGAGCCGAAAGAAAGGCTCCATGCACGGCCTTCCACCTGCACCTGCGCCAGGTCAACCTCTGGCCTCGATCTCAAATCTTCATTTTTAGTGCGCCTGCCTGTGTCTGCTACATCGAGCTGAGTTCTCATCAGCCTGCATTCCCAGCGCCTGGTCCCTGCGCCCTCCAGTTTCTCAAACCCTTAACCCAAACACTGGTTCTCCCCCCACCAGCTTCACAAACCCGCGCGACAGCCGGTCGGACGCTGTGGTGGACCTGGTTTATTTCACGCTAGCTCACCTGAGGAATGCCAAGGGTGGTGTGATGATCCCCAAGGGTACTGAGGCCACCAGGTGGGTGGTATGATGATCCCCAAGGGTACTGAGGCCACCAGGTGGGTGGTGTGATGATCCCCAAGGGTACTGCGGCCACCAGGTGGGTGGTGTGATGATGCCCAAGGGTACTGAGGCCACCAGGTGGGTGGTGTGATGATGCCCAAGGGTACTGAGGCCACCAGGTGGGTGGTGTGATGATCCCCAAGGGTACTGATGCCAACAGGTGGGTGGTGTGATGATGCCCAAGGGTACTGAGGCCACCAGGTGGGTGGTGTGATGATCCACAAGGGTACTGAGGCCACCAGGTGGGTGGTGTGATGATGCCAAAGGGTACTGAGGCCACCAGGTGGGTGGTGTGATGATCCCCAAGGGTACTGAGGCCACCAGGTGGATGGTGTGATGATCCACAAGGGTACTGAGGCCACCAGGTGGGTGGTGTGATGATCCCCAAGGGTACTGAGGCCACCAGGTGGGTGGTGTGCTGATGCCAAAGGGTACTGAGGCCACCAGGTGGGTGGCGTGATGATCCCCAAGGGTACTGAGGCCACCAGGTGGGTGGTGTGATGATGCCAAAGGGTACTGAGGCCACCAGGTGGGTGGTGTGATGATCCCCAAGGGTACTGAGGCCACCAGGTGGGTGGTGTGATGATCCCCAAGGGTACTGAGGCCACCAGGTGGGTGGTGTGATGATCCCCAAGGGTACTGAGGCCACCAGGTGGGTGGTGTGATGATCCCCAAGGGTACTGAGGCCACCAGGTGGGTGGTGTGATGATCCCCAAGGGTACTGAGGCCACCAGGTGGGTGGTGTGATGATGCCAAAGGGTACTGAGGCCACCAGGTGGGTGGTGTGATGATCCCCAAGGGTACTGAGGCCACCAGGTGGGTGGTGTGATGATCCCCAAGGGTACTGAGGCCACCAGGTGGGTGGTGTGATGATCCCCAATGGTACTGAGGCCACCAGGTGGGTAGTGTGATGATCCCCAAGGGTACTGAGGACACCAGGTGGGTGGTGTGATGAACCCTTAATGGTACTGAGGCCACCAGGTGGGTGGCGTGATGATCCCCAAGGGTACTGAGGCCACCAGGTGGGTGGTGTGATGATCCACAAGGGTACTGAGGCCACCAGGTGGGTGGCGTGATGATCCCCAAGGTTACTGAGGCCACCAGGTGGGTGGTGTGATGATCCCCAAGGGTACTGAGGCCACCAGGTGGGTGGTGTGATGATCCCCAAGGGTACTGAGGCCACCAGGTGGGTGGTGTGATGATCCACAAGGGTACTGAGGCCACCAGGTGGGTGGTGTGATGATCCCCAAGGGTACTGAGGCCACCAGGTGGGTGGTGTGATGATCCCCAAGGGTACTGAGGCCACCAGGTGGGTGGTGTGATGATCCCCAAGGGTACTGAGGCCACCAGGTGGGTGGTGTGATGATCCCCAAGGGTACTGATGCCACCAGGGGGGTGGCGTGATGATCCCCAAGGGTACTGAGGCCACCAGGTGGGTAGTGTGATGATCCCCAATGGTACTGAGGCCACCAGGTGGGTGGCGTGATGATCCCCAATGGTACTGAGGCCACCAGGTGGGTGGTGTGATGATCCCCAAGGGTACTGAGGCCACCAGGTGGGTGGTGTGATGATCCCCAAGGGTACTGAGGCCACCAGGTGGGTGGCGTGATGATCCCCAAGGGTACTGAGGCCACCAGGTGGGTGGTGTGATGATCCCCAAGGGTACTGAGGCCACCAGGTGGGTGATGTGATGATCCACAAGGGTACTGAGGCCACCAGGTGGGTGGCGTGATGATCCACAAGGGTACTGAGGCCACCAGGTGGGTGGCGTGATGATCCCCAAGGGTACTGAGGCCACCAGGTGGGTGGTGTGATGATCCCCAAGGGTACTGAGGCCACCAGGTGGGTGGTGTGATGATCCACAAGGGTACTGAGGCCACCAGGTGGGTGGTGTGATGATGCCAAAGGGTACTGAGGCCACCAGGTGGGTGGTGTGATGATCCCCAAGGGTACTGAGGCCACCAGGTGGATGGTGTGATGATCCACAAGGGTACTGAGGCCACCAGGTGGGTGGTGTGATGATCCCCAAGGGTACTGAGGCCACCAGGTGGGTGGTGTGATGATGCCAAAGGGTACTGAGGCCACCAGGTGGGTGGCGTGATGATCCCCAAGGGTACTGAGGCCACCAGGTGGGTGGTGTGATGATGCCAAAGGGTACTGAGGCCACCAGGTGGGTGGTGTGATGATCCCCAAGGGTACTGAGGCCACCAGGTGGGTGGTGTGATGATCCCCAAGGGTACTGAGGCCACCAGGTGGGTGGCGTGATGATCCCCAAGGGTACTGAGGCCACCAGGTGGGTGGTGTGATGATCCCCAAGGGTACTGAGGCCACCAGGTGGGTGGTGTGATGATCCCCAAGGGTACTGAGGCCACCAGGTGGGTGGTGTGATGATGCCAAAGGGTACTGAGGCCACCAGGTGGGTGGTGTGATGATCCCCAAGGGTACTGAGGCCACCAGGTGGGTGGTGTGATGATCCCCAAGGGTACTGAGGCCACCAGGTGGGTGGTGTGATGATCCCCAATGGTACTGAGGCCACCAGGTGGGTAGTGTGATGATCCCCAAGGGTACTGAGGCCACCAGGTGGGTGGTGTGATGAACCCTTAATGGTACTGAGGCCACCAGGTGGGTGGCGTGATGATCCCCAAGGGTACTGAGGCCACCAGGTGGGTGGTGTGATGATCCACAAGGGTACTGAGGCCACCAGGTGGGTGGCGTGATGATCCCCAAGGTTACTGAGGCCACCAGGTGGGTGGTGTGATGATCCCCAAGGGTACTGAGGCCACCAGGTGGGTGGTGTGATGATCCCCAAGGGTACTGAGGCCACCAGGTGGGTGGTGTGATGATCCACAAGGGTACTGAGGCCACCAGGTGGGTGGTGTGATGATCCACAAGGGTACTGAGGCCACCAGGTGGGTGGTGTGATGATCCCCAAGGGTACTGAGGCCACCAGGTGGGTGGTGTGATGATCCCCAAGGGTACTGAGGCCACCAGGTGGGTGGTGTGATGATCCCCAAGGGTACTGATGCCACCAGGGGGGTGGCGTGATGATCCCCAAGGGTACTGAGGCCACCAGGTGGGTAGTGTGATGATCCCCAATGGTACTGAGGCCACCAGGTGGGTGGCGTGATGATCCCCAATGGTACTGAGGCCACCAGGTGGGTGGTGTGATGATCCCCAAGGGTACTGAGGCCACCAGGTGGGTGGTATGATGATCCCCAAGGGTACTGAGGCCACCAGGTGGGTGGCGTGATGATCCCCAATGGTACTGAGGCCACCAGGTGGGTGGTGTGATGATCCACAAGGGTACTGAGGCCACCAGGTGGGTGATGTGATGATCCACAAGGGTACTGAGGCCACCAGGTGGGTGGCGTGATGATCCACAAGGGTACTGAGGCCACCAGGTGGGTGGCGTGATGATCCCCAAGGGTACTGAGGCCACCAGGTGGGTGGTGTGATGATCCCCAAGGGTACTGAGGCCACCAGGTGGGTGGTGTGATGATCCACAAGGGTACTGAGGCCACCAGGTGGGTGGTGTGATGATGCCAAAGGGTACTGAGGCCACCAGGTGGGTGGTGTGATGATGCCAAAGGGTACTGAGGCCACCAGGGGGGTGGCGTGATGATCCCCAAGGGTACTGAGGCCACCAGGTGGGTGGTGTGATGATCCCCAAGGGTACTGAGGCCACCAGGTGGGTGGTGTGATGATCCCCAATGGTACTGAGGCCACCAGGGGGGTAGTGTGATGATCCCCAAGGGTACTGAGGCCACCAGGTGGGTGGTGTGATGATCCCCAAGGGTACTGAGGCCACCAGGTGGGTGGTGTGATGATCCACAAGGGTACTGAGGCCACCAGGTGGGTGGTGTGATGATCCCCAAGGGTACTGAGGCCACCAGGTGGGTGGTGTGATGATCCCCAAGGGTACTGAGGCCACCAGGTGGGTGGTGTGATGATCCCCAAGGGTACTGAGGCCACCAGGTGGGTGGTGTGATGATCCCCAAGGGTACTGATGCCACCAGGGGGGTGGCGTGATGATCCCCAAGGGTACTGAGGCCACCAGGTGGGTAGTGTGATGATCCCCAATGGTACTGAGGCCACCAGGTGGGTGGCGTGATGATCCCCAATGGTACTGAGGCCACCAGGTGGGTGGTGTGATGATCCCCAAGGGTACTGAGGCCACCAGGTGGGTGGTGTGATGATCCCCAAGGGTACTGAGGCCACCAGGTGGGTGGTGTGATGATCCCCAAGGGTACTGAGGCCACCAGGTGGGTGGTGTGATGATCCCCAAGGGTACTGAGGCCACCAGGTGGGTGGCGTGATGATCCCCAAGGGTACTGAGGCCACCAGGTGGGTGGTGTGATGATCCACAAGGGTACTGAGGCCACCAGGTGGGTGGTGTGATGATGCCAAAGGGTACTGAGGCCACCAGGTGGGTGGTGTGATGATCCCCAAGGGTACTGAGGCCACCAGGGGGGTGGTGTGATGATCCCCAAGGGTACTGAGGCCACCAGGTGGGTGGCGTGATGATCCCCAAGTGTACTGAGGCCACCAGGTGGGTGGCGTGATGATCCCCAAGGGTACTGAGGCCACCAGGTGGGTGGTGTGATGATCCCCAAGGGTACTGAGGCCACCAGGTGGGTGGTGTGATGATCCCCAAGGGTACTGAGGCCACCAGGTGGGTGGTGTGATGATCCCCAAGGGTACTGAGGCCACCAGGTGGGTGGTGTGATGATCCCCAAGGGTACTGAGGCCACCAGGTGGGTGGCGTGATGATCCCCAAGGGTACTGAGGCCACCAGGTGGGTGGCGTGATGATCCCCAAGGGTACTGAGGCCACCAGGTGGGTGGTGTGATGATCCACAAGGGTACTGAGGCCACCAGGTGGGTGATGTGATGATCCACAAGGGTACTGAGGCCACCAGGTGGGTGGTGTGATGATCCCCAAGGGTATTGAGGCCACCAGGTGGGTGGTGTGATGATCCCCAAGGGTACTGAGGCCACCAGGGGGGTGGCGTGATGATCCACAAGGGTACTGAGGCCACCAGGTGGGTGGTGTGATGATCCCCAAGGGTACTGAGGCCACCAGGTGGGTGGTGTGATGATCCCCAAGGGTACTGAGGCCACCAGGTGGGTGGTGTGATGATCCCCAAGGGTACTGAGGCCACCAGGTGGGTGGTGTGATGATGCCAAAGGGTACTGAGGCCACCAGGTGGGTGGTGTGATGATGCCCAAGGGTACTGAGGCCACCAGGTAGGTGGTATGATAATGCCCAAGGGTACTGAGGCCACCGGGTGGGTGGTGTGATGATGCCCAAGGGTACTGAGGCCACCAGGTGGGTGGTGTGATGATCCCCAAGGGTACTGAGGCCACCAGGTGGGTGGCGTGATGATCCCGAAGGGTACTGAGGCCACCAGGTGGGTGGTGTGATGATGCCAAAGGGTACTGAGGCCACCAGGTGGGTGGTGTGATGATCCCCAAGGGTACTGAGGCCACCAGGTGGGTAGTGTGATGATCCTCAAGGGTACTGAGGCGACCAGGTGGGTGGTGTGATGATCCCCAATGGTACTGAGGCCACCAGGTGGGTAGTGTGATGATCCCCAAGGGTACTGAGGCCACCAGGTGGGTGGTGTGATGATGCCAAAGGGTACTGAGGCCACCAGGTGGGTGGTGTGATGATGCCAAAGGGTACTGAGGCCACCAGGTGGGTGGTGTGATGATCCCCAAGGGTACTGAGGCCAACAGGTGAGTAGTGTGATGATCCGTAAGGACGTCTTGGAAACCAGGTGGGTGAGATGGTGACGTGATTGCCGGCATTCACAAAGGACGCCCACTTCAGGTGCATGACTGACGGAAGTCATGCGCATGGACCGCGACATTTTACCCTAGGGCAGGGGGCCCTGGGGCATGAATGGCCTGGTGCTGGTTCAAGTATTGCTCCTGGTCCTTACAGGAAGCGGACCTGGTGGAAGGACGGGTGACATGGGACTGTCCTGTTTTGCAGAGGTACTTTGTCCAGCACAATGGTGGAAGGGTGCAGGCCTGAATGAATGACTTTGCAGTGTGGGGCTGTCCATTTTTGCTGGAAGGATGTGGCCCTAAGGCGGTGAGACCCTGTTGAGCATGCACCCTGCTTTGCTCTGGCTGCCCATGTCTTCCTGCTGCCCCCTGCCCGCTGTCTCTCCGCAGTGGCCCAACTCACCACAGTCACCAGAGAACCCAGTGTACACTGAGGGCTGGTTCATCTCATTCTCTCCTAGTGCTTCTACCTCTCAAACCGGTTTAAGGCACCTGTCCCATGCATCGAATCTGATGCTTCGCTGAACTTGAAAACCTTAAAATCCGCAGGTGGAATTTAGTGGCTCATCCTGATGATATTGATGCGGACCAGCGTCCAATCATGTCCAGTTTGGGATTCCTGTTGTGCATGCTCCTGCGTTACTCCGGCTGCCAATTCCCTCATGGCCCCCTTCTGATCGCCCTCCTACACAGGTCAACGCAAATGGCTCTTTCTGAGGACATCGATGCGGCCCAGCGCACCATCATGTCCATGTCAGAGTTCTTGTTGCACACCCTCCTGCTTCACCCAGACTGCCTGTTCCCTCATGGCCCCCGCCTGATGGCCCTCCTTCACAGGTCGACCCAAGTGGCTCATTCTGAGGACATCAATGCAGCCCAGCGCACCATCATGTCCATGTCAGAATTCCTGGAGGTCATCAGCGGCTCGCAACGCTTCCTGCAGCGCAAGCTGGACAGGCACAAAGAGACTATGGTAAGGGAGGGCTCAAAGGGTCATAGGGTTAAGGTTGTTACCCCTGAACCCTTATCCGTAAGATGGGCAGGCACAAAGAGACAATGGTGAGGGAGGGTACAAAGGGTTTTAGGGTTAAGGTAGTTAACCTTGGACCTTTTTTTATTAGGATGGAAAGGCACAAAGAGACGATGGTAAGGCGGGGCTCAAAGGGTTATAAGGTTAAGGTTGTTTACCCCTATCCGAAAGATGGACAGGCACAAAGAGACCGTGGTAAGGGAAGGCTAAAGGATAAGGTTTAGGTTGAACCCTAAACTGTAAATTGTAAGCTGGACAGGCATAACACAAGGTTATGGCTCAAGGGTTAACTTTTGTATCGCTTGACCCCTTCGCTGCAAGCAGGGCAGGCGCAAAGAGGCCTAGTGAGGGAGGGTTCAAAGGTTTGATGGTTTAGTTTTGAACCCTTTTTGCCAAATTTAAAGCGGCATAGGCACAGGCAGACCATGTGAACGTAGAGCTCAAGCAAGAGTGCTGCCAGCATCCTGAGGGTCTGGATTTAAGCCAACATAAGTTGCTAAAGCAAACAAGGAGGAGCAGGAGGTTGGATAAGGGGATAATGGACAGGGTACGGTTGTCGGACTCGTCAATCTCTGGCCACAACCTGTCAGGTGAAAAAACTGCTCAGTCACTATTGTATCTTGGACTGCTATTGCATGGGATGTGGGGTGCCTGCTGCGGCCTTGAAGTTTGAAAGCAAGCAGGCACGATACGCTTTCAGATTTCCATGTTGAGATTCATTGACCGTCTGACCTGTCTGATTGCCGTCCTTTTGTTGCATTGGCTGTTGCAACGGTCTGATTGCTGTTCCGTTGTTGCACTGGATGTTGCAGGTCAGCAACAGCCGCCGCGCTGTCGGCTACGCTCTGCTGGAGGCGGCCGCGTTGATCATGCTGGTGGTCGTCCAAGTGCTGACCATAACAAAGTTCTTTGAGGGCGGGCGGGTCAAGATTATCACCGTGTAACTGAAAGGTGCTGTCCATTACAAAGTCTTATGAGAGCGGTCAGGTGGAGATTATAATAGTGTATTGCACGGGGGGAGATAGTGACGGTGTGGCGGACGTAAGGGGGGGAAAATGGGGTGGCAGGCATCCGAGGTAGTGTAGTGCTGTAAGGAGAGGTGTTGCGGATGGGCAAAATGCAATGACATGTGCCCCTGTCTTAATCCGAATCAAACTAGCTTCACTGCATGGACTTCTGTGATGATTGTGTAGGTGAAGTGACATGTGAGCCGACAAGCGCAAGTTGGAAAACACATCTCTAGGGGGCGGAATTGGTTTTGACAACCTAGTACTTTCGTGTTAAATGAGCTGTGGGGCAGCTGTTTCAATTGAATTTGGCCGTGTGGAACGTGGAGACATACACGACGACCACATGCAATCCTTTCAAAACAGCCTCCTGGAGACCATCGCTGCGCCTGCTCGCTGAGACGGTGACATAATGGGATCAGATTTTAGACAGCAAAGGCACACCTGTTACAAATTTACAATTGGCATGCCTTCGGGAAAGGAACGTACTGGAGCCACCATGTTCCCTCCAGACAGTATTTGTACCCGGTATTTGCTTCCTTGACTTCAAGCCAGGCATTGAGAAGGGAGAGAAAAATTGGCACAATATAGACTACACATACAGTACCAGTACGAGCTTCTTGTGCAGGGCCCAAAATGCATTGCGCATGTTACATAAATGTCAATGACATTACCCCCCTGGGCCCTGCTCAAGAGGGCTCGGACGCGTCCAACCGTCTGGTTTCATGTTAAATAAATGTGCATGTCAGGTGGCTCATGATGATCACAAACAGGTCACAAAGTCTGCCATTGAAACCGTGCTGTGATTCCACCCCCACCCTCGTCTCTGTACATGTGTTGAAGCCTTTGGAGGCACACTTACGGGGTGTTGGCATTTCACAACTGTCACGACCAGTGCTGTGTAATTAAGCCGCAATTCAGCAATCGTGTACGTAAGTACGGTTTCTTGCGGGTCATAGTAGCTGAATTGCCTTGAAATTACGGTGACTGATTCTCAGCTACGCAATTCAGCTACCATAAGGACCGTAATCGGCACAGCATTGGTCACGGCACAAGGTGGCAGTCGCTACCACTCCTCATATACCGTACTGAAGGGGAAAGCCATCAAAGCCCAGACATTTGGTCATTTTCCTTGCCATCGCTAGCGTCAGTGGGCCCTTCCGCCTTCTCCTTCTCCTGGTGCAGCTCCGATGCGACTGCGGTGAAGAGCATGTCTTCGTCCCACACTTCATCTGGTTCATACACCTGGAGGAGAACGAGTTGTAAAAGAGTGTAGATAACTAGATGAGAGATAGAAGAAAGTGAGACAAGTAAGAAAGAGTGAGGATTAAAGACCGAAGAGAGTGAGAGGATAGTCATAAAAGAGTGAAGAGGAGAGACAGATGAGAGTGGGAAGATAGTCAGAAAATATTGAAGATGTGAGACAGAAGAGAGCGAGAAAATAATGAAGAGGAGAGGGAAGGGTGATAAGGCAATGGCAAAAATAAGGCAGGCTGCTTGTCCTTCAACAGCATGTGGTATGAATCAACGTTGCATGACGCCAATACTGACGGCCAACATCGTAAAATGCTGCAGTAAATGAACCTGTCACCGTCAGCTGAGCCCTCATGGAAGGTCTTCATCTACGGCATGGCTTTACGCTATTAATTTAAAGGTCGTCCATGATGATCTTGGAAGATCTACCATCTCAAGCATTCATATGTGCTGATGGAGGATACGAGCTTGAGATGCTGCTCAGCTAGGCAGCTAGCATATGCCCTGTCCACCAGCATGCCTCTAGCAAGCCCCCCCTTTGACCCAGTGATATATTTTTGTTTTTGTAGATTCGGTTTTTAGCCTAGAGAGTGAACACCATGACCTGCTCCGAAAAGGCAACATACAAGCTTCAAAAGCTGCTCAGCAAGCATGCAGTCCTGTAGGACACCCGGTTATTAATGCCACCTGCTCAGCAAGCAAGCCCCATTGTCCAGCCCCCCCTGCTACCTGTTCTGACGAGCACAAGACTGATGTGAGCAATGAGAGGTCCACGTCCCGGTCGTCTGTTGTCGGGAGGTGGAACTGCATGTCCTCATCCAGCTCTGTGATGTCCTGCACCTTGTTGCTCCTCACTTTGGGGGCTTCAGCAACCTGCACAGCAGAGGGTCACGTGCAGCACGGTCAAATGTTGTGGCCAAAAGCTCTGAGCACTAAACCCTCGGGGGCTTCAGCAACCTGTTGAGCAGAGGGTCCCGTGCAGCACAGTCAAGTATTGATGTGGAAAACTCTGAACTCTAAATCCTCGAGGAAGCAGCAACCTGTTCGGAAGAGGGTCACGTGCAGCAAGGTGAAAGGTAAATGCGGAAATTTGGAATTTGAAGCCTACACTTCACCTGAACCCAGAGTATGAGCACAACGTGTGAGAAGATCTTCAGCCAGCTATGGATTCTTGCTTCCAGAGGTTGCGCTCAGGAGGGCCAGGGTGAGAGGCTATTAGACCAGCTTAACGTACCAGAGGTCGGCGTGGGCGTGAGACTGTACAACCCGACACACATGCTGTCCACCTTCGAATGTCTGAGGTCAGCGGGAGTGATGTGTGCTATATCAAAGCACTTCCTGAAAATACGCTGCACAAAATACGGAATTGAAATAACGCTGGTCCCATGCTGATTTATGGCCATCACAGCTCCCACTCTCAGTCTCTCACCCTGTGTGGAAGCCCTTCTGCAGCCCTACAATACGCAAGCAGACGACAGCCCCCACTGTGGACCTTGCTTCCCACAATACGCCGCGACTCAAAGTTTCCATGCCTCCCCACCCTAGAAGCCAGTCAAACTTCACACACAATTACTCGTCTTGTGGCTGATGCTTTGCACATCCGCCAGCCTTCCCATCCAGAACCCAGTCACGCTTTCACAAATTATGTCGTCGATTATGCGCCCCTGCAGCCTCCTTGCCAGGTTGCTCTTTTCAGGATCTGCAGATCCAAGTCCAGATGTGGAAATGGCACTGAAATGCCCTACGGCAGAAAGAACAGCGCGACAAAGCTCCGCCCACGCGCCTTCTCACCATGTTAGACATGTCCTCCTTGCCCTCCTCCTCAATCTCCATGATGCTGTCAATGGGAGCTGCCTTTTCAGCCTTCTCGTCATACTTGCTCTGCACACGCTCCTTCTCCTCGTCCTCTCTAACGCGCTGGTCTTGCTTCCTGCATGCAGGGCACGACAGTTTGGCTCAAGAATAGCGGTTAGGCCCCGGGATGTCGGTTTAGTCCCGGGATGTCGGTTTAGCCCAAGAGTAGCAGTTTGGTCCAATTGTGGAAGCTATGCTTCCCTCTTTTCTATAAACCATAGTCAATTCTACCCCCCAATATACACCTACAGGCCTAAATAAAGGACGAGGCTACTAGTGCGGGGCAAAAGCCACCAGGAGGAGAATGCGCGGCCCCCATTCAAATGCACTGAATTACTGATGCACACACACCAGCAGGATGACAAAGCGCAGGTTCTGCAACAATGCATGAGGCCTCCTGTCCTCCCTGAACATTCAAGGTCTGCAGCAGTCTTGTCAAACTCGCAATAAGTGTCGCTTAGAAGTGAATGCCAATGCACATTTGGTACACAGCTTCCCCCCATGAAGGGCTGTCACAGAAGCAAAGGAGCTACACCCCGCAGGAGTGTGGATGGTAAGGGAACTGCGCAACATGGGCCCTGGAGTCCACACTTTTACGATATGATACCACAAAGAAGGCAACCAGAGTGCCTGAACTAATACCTCAAAGAGGCTGACTGACCTGAACCCTCGCACCCCTGTGGGGTGCAGTTTTTCTTTCTTTCTTTCTGAGGCGGACTCTTTGCCTATTCACATCGGGTTAGGCCACTGTCCACGCAGGCAACACATGCCAGCATTAAAACCCCGGTTGCACCTCTTATTTCCTGCATGCGCCCCACTGATGTGGTCCCCCCAGTACACAAGGGTGCCGCATGCCAGCAGCAGTACCTGCGGGACACACATGCAAACTTGGTGTCCCCATGCGCATGGGTGATCCCCATGCTCATATGACAAAGCAGGCTGGGTCGCCATTTCGTTCATGTACCCCTGAGGTGTAGTTCCAGTGCACCAATGACAAGCATGCTATCAGCAGAACTTTCAGGGCACTAAGTGCCCCCATGCGCATGGGTGATGCATGCCGACATAAAACCCTAGCCGGGCCTTCCTCTTCGTTTATGCACTCCAGAGGTAGGAGGCAGCAGTACCTTCGTGACACGCCAGCAAACTTGGTGCTGCCGGTAGCGTCGATTTCAGAGTCTGGTGCAGGCCTAGGGATGTTGTCAACGCCAAAGCCCCCGATTGCGGGTGGCTTAAATGACATGGTCCCAAAGCCTTGCTTGGCTTGTGGGGGCGGCGCGTCATTATCCTCGTTCTCCTCTGGCTCCGGGCCACCAGATGACCTCTGGTGTTGAAATGCTGGGGGCGGGGCGCTTTCGGGGGAGGGGAGGTCCGCCCCGTCTGCCCCCCCTGATGAGAATCCCCTGGTCTGTCCATCCTGCTCCTGCGCCGGGGACGCATTCGCAGGGTTAATGCTGATTCCAAGTGTCGTTAATGACTTCTACTTCAGGTTATTTACCTGCTCGTTGTCATATGCCTGAGAAGCGGGCTGTCGAGCTCTCCTTCCCGCCCGCGGGGCCACGACCTACGCGTTGTAAGCGCAGGGACGCGTGAAAATTAAGAGGTTTGGTGTAGATAGCGTACATTACCATCTATGATTCGTATCTGGGAAGCATGCTCTCGTCGCAGCTGGCGCCAACAAGGTTTGACGAATGGCTTCATGTCGTTCGTTCATGGATGGGTACCAGTCTTAGAGGGACTGGCACCCATTCATGAAGAAAGGGACGATGCACAGCGAACTAATACACAATTCAAACTTTGCAATGCTTGGCTGACTACCCAGGCGCACCCTGTCCGCGTCTTCGTCCATGAAGGGTGGGGAGAAAGTGATCGTGCTCAAGAGCAAGCTTTTTGTGAGAGCAAACTAGATCTGGTTATTGACGCAAGCGTGCGCAGGGACACCGTAATCGAATGCAATGAAATATGTCGATACCGAGCTTGATCCCTGGCTTGATCCCGGCCCTGACCTTGAGAGTGTGAACTTTCCTTCTATTGCATCGCCATGCATGCATCCTGCACTCTCATTTTCGCCTCTTCTCTTCAAAATCTGAACCCTTTTCCCCCTGTGCCAATACTTCCAACTCCAGGCTCGTAAGGACCTATTTCCTAGGCATTATATCGTTTCTTTACTCGGACAGTCCTTCAGATATACTCCCTGATCGCTGCGCATCCCTAGTACGTACCCCTCGCTGCATAATTGCCCTCTCATCAGCTCACATTTCTCCTCGCCGATGGTTAAACTGTTAACTGGTGGTCATTTTTGTCTGCACTAACTTCACTCATGCAAATGTCACTGCTGGTCATATCCTTTTCCCCCTAGATCCTGAGACTCGGCTGGACTTCAGCCTTCGAGCTGGGCTGGGGATCCATCGGCCGTCATACGATCGGCACAAGGTAGCCAGGCAGATCCTCAACACATTTGGTAACCCGCTTGGCTGAGCGTGCCACCGGTCAAGAGAGCCAGCTGCTTCGCTTCTCGGCTGTCCTTGTCCACTATGTCTTTTGCTGGGCTTCAAGCGATGGCCACGAGGCCTGAGCACAAGATTGGCATGACGGTGGTTGCTCTAGCATGCGCCCTAGGTGAGCACGTATTTTTATGGAAGGGGGTTGTGACCAGGCACTGTGGCATCATGGCATGGCCTTCGGTCTACATGGGGGGGGCGCCTTGGGGGCCTGCATGGGAGCGTCATGGGGGGCCTACATGGGAGGGGAATGGGGCATACATGGCAGGGGCATGGGAGCCTGTGCATGAGAGGCAAGTGAGCATACATGAAAGAGGCATGGGGACCTGCATGTGAGGGGCTTAGGGGCCTGCATGGGAAGGGCATGGGGGCTATATGGGAAGGACATGGGTCCGTATGGGAGGGACACAAGCCCTGAATTAAAGGGTCATGGAGGATTTTATGGGAGGAGAAGGGGGCCTGCATAGGACTATAGGAGAGGCATGGGGTGCTGCATGGGAGGGGTGTGGGGGGCTAAGGGGCCTACATGGGAGGGGTATGAGGTCTGCATGGTGGGGCATGGGTGTATGGGGCCTGCATGGGAGGGGCATGGGGTCTGCATAGGAGGGACATTGGACCTGCATGGGGTGCTGCATGGGAGGGGTATGGAGGGTTTAGGGGCCGACATGGGATGGGCATAAAGTCTGCATGGTGAGGGCATGGGGCCTGCATGGGAGGGGCATGGGGTCTGCATAGGAGGGACATGGGACCTGCATGGGAGGAGCATGGGATCCTGCATGGGAGGGGTTTGAGGTTTGTATGGGAAGAACGTGAGGTTTACACAGGAGGAGATGGGGGCCTGCATGGGAGGGGCATGGGCCCCGGCATGGAGATGTCATGTGAGGGCATGTACGGGAGGGGCATGGTGGAGCATCTCGTCTTGGTGTCTCAATCTGTTTGCGTAGTCTAGCCTCTTGTTCAGAGAGGTGCTGAAAGCTCCAGAAAAACTTGGGCTCCATGCAAAGTTTTATATTAAGCTCCATGTGAGATTTTGTGGGCCTTTCCTGGCAATGTTTTTATTTGCATACTTCGCAGATAATTGTATTGTATCACGGTCCTGATTCATCATGTCCTGTTGTTTTGACCTTCAGGCAAATGCCCGATTGCCGGTTAGCCCCAAAAAGGTGGTTTGGCAAGCACTAAGTGAAAATTGTTGCACGCCACAATGTGCCGGACAGGGGAAATTATCCTGCAGGTAGAGACGAAGCTGGAAGTGCACAAACAAGAATTCCTGGAGACCACACCCTGGCGCTCCTGCTGCTGCTCATGCCCTGCCCAAGCCTGCCCCATGACCCTTAACCCTGAACCCCATTACCCTTCACCTGTAACCCCTCCTAGGCACTATCTCATTCGTCCAGCCGATAATCGACAATCCGCTGAGCTCCGACTTCAACCGCCAGCTGTTCCAGTGTGTGCTCATTGTAATGTGAGTCTCCATTCATCTGATCACGGTGGCTGTAAAACTGTTTGGCCCTTAGCACATGGGCCTCAGAAATGTAGTAAACCCCTGCAATGCATGACTCTGAACCCCTGGAAATTACGTGCCAATGACACAGCAATGCCATCAAATGTGCGCAGCCTGGCTTCACTGTTCGGGTTCGTCAAGCTCTTTGTTTGGGCGAGGCCAGCTGGGCAGCCGGGGGCACCGGGCACCCGTGGACCTGGGTCCGGCGCAGCATCGGGACGCCTGGCGGACCCGCCCTTGGGTCCGGCAGCGGCAGGCTCATCAAGCGAGGCAGCGGCAGATACCACAACAAAGGCCAACAGGCGGCTGCCAAAGGCATGATTAGCCCAGCCACGAGGAGCAGTCATTTATTGGCCCCATCCTTGCATTCAATTGAACAGTCAATAACCGAAGCCGAGCAGACTGTCCCCGTAGGTCCTCGAGTATCAATGAGCAGTCAGCCACAGCGACTGGGCGGCAGCATGCATCATGTGCAGCCATAAGATGCGGACACATCCAAACAGTTGACTCTGCGATTAGATCCCTTGGAGGCAGGCACCGAGACGTCCGTGCTGCTTCCGGTGTGTAATTGAATCTGTTGAGGCGGTTACCAGAATGTCCATGCTGCTTCCGGTGTGCAATTGGATCTCTTTGAGGCGGTTACCAGGATGTCCGTGCTGTTTCCGGTGTGCAATTGGATCTGTTTGTATATTTGGTATAAGCCTGGTAGGAGGTAGCATGGTGGACTTTCTAGTGCCTTCACCACAGATTTGCTTTGCCTTCCCTCGTAATTCACGTTGTTTGGGGTTACGGGACCAATGGATTTACTGATGATTGATTGTCAACGCCAATTATCAGTCGAAAATTAAGAGTCTTAGTTGACGCTTTGCCCTGAGGGCAGCATCGAAAGAAAACATTTTTTGATGCCCGAGGGAGGGCAATTATAATCTGCGGTAGATGGAATTAGCCTGGAGGAGGTAAAGCATGGTTGACTTTCTGGCAGTGCCGGCAGTTGGTATTGACATGGCAGAGGTAGGCTGGCTGACTTTCCAGAGCCGGAAGATGGCATTAGCTTGGTTAGCATGGTGGGCTGTCCGACAGCACATAAAGATACAAGCAGGGCCCTTCTAAAACAATCTCTTTCCAAAGATCGTATATATTTTCTCATTATCCTCCATGCCTCTATATGCATGATGCCCATGAGACACAGCTACCTGTGAATAGCTGCTACAGACGCCCGGTGGCTCTGCTACATTTAGCAACATGATGATCAACGGCCGAGGGAGCTTGGTCTAGCAAGCCCTGTTGCTCGGGCCATCAACCTTAGTACCAGTCGGCCCATGGGTGGCTGCATGCCAAAGGTATTATGGCTCGCACTTAAGATTGATAGCAATATGTGTTCATCTGTTTGCTCTTCCTGTATGATAGGAACGGCGCGCACGTAATCTCGGTCCATGACGCACAATTTTTCTAACCCTCACATAGGGACATGCTGGAAGACATCGCGAAGAAGTTACGCGAACTGACGCGTGAAAATGTGCCGGTTGGATTCTATAAAGTAAAGGCACATAATGGGGATATCGGCAACGAAATAGTGGACGCAGACGCAAAGAAAGCAGCAAGGCTCGAAGAAAAGTGTGACATGACGGTGAATGTTTCCCCGAACCCTCGTACCAAAACAGTTATTGGCTGTTCAGCTGGCCCAGCGAGTCTACCGAGGACACCACTGATACGGTGCCCCAGAGCCTTGAAAACCCAAGGGGGGCACTCCACACTCACATGCATGAGAGGCGCAGACTGGGGCAGTCCGACACGACTAGCGTGAATTTCCAGGGCTGGCAAAATATACCGTAAAGGCCAAAGCTGATGGTGCAATCAGCAACATCTTCATTGACTCATCCTGCCATCACTCAATCTGAACGGAAGAACACGCTGAAGTGGAGGCATGGCTGTCTATGGAATAACAAGCTGGCGCACAGGTACGGCAAAAGCAACACAGACAATCAAGTGCCCTCTGTGTGGTCATCCGGACAATGCAGGACATATCACCGGGGGATGCCAACACCCAGAAATGGGGAAAATGTACACTGAACGGCACCACCACACGGATATTGCTAAGGGCCATTTCGAAGGACAGCATGGGGGGAGACCTCGTAATGGCTGACCTATTGGGTCTTATCTTGACCAGACGATTCAAGAAGGATTACGCACAGAAAACGTCTGAGGGAGACGATCTTAAGATTTGTGATAAAAAGATTGTCATAATTACTCAAGAGCATGAGTAAGTCGTAATAATAACGACAGAAATACCGATTTAGAACGGTGATTAAATACGAGCTAGATTGAATGCAAAGTGTCGCACCATAAAGCAGTAACTGCAATACTATGGTAAATACCGTAAACTCCGGTCAGGACACCTTAGAGAGGTGTCCTCTACTCACAAACACGGTACATCACCGTACACTCATGCTCCTTGTACTTCAGACAAGAGTGTGTCAACAAGATAACTGTAACTGGAAGTTCCTAACTGGATGTCTCTGCCTAGAAGTCTCCGACTCGTGGGTACCGCCCCTACTACTTTACTCGCGATGTGCGCTTCAGGTCCGTGGCGGACTTCTTTCCTCACGGCAGTGATGGACGCCTACGGGCAGGCTCAGTGACTATTCACTGGCTGCGAGTGCTCTTCGAGTTAAGCAGCTAGCTGGATATTTGTATATATAGCAATTGACTTAGGTAGCATAGGCCTTCTGGCCGTCTGGGCGCGATCCAGCTGGGCTATGTTAAGGTGCACTTACCGCGCTACACGCGGTGAGGGTGACGGGACGTAGTCTGCGTACTTCTTCTTCGGCAGGGTCTCGGTTCTCTGGATGTGGTACTTGTCTCCAGCTATATCAGCTGAGGCTGATCTAGGCTTGACTTGAGTAAGGGTACTGACTTATGTGAACATAGGTGGCCTCATACACGGATGACTGCCGGAGCTGTTTACAATAGAGGTCTGTCCTTTAGAAAGGGACGAAGTAACTAGCCAAGGCAATTGCCGGGATACAGGGACCCGGCAGGCCCAATTCAGAGTACGTTAGAACCTGTCAAATCTCCCTGCGTAAGCGGGTTTCTAGGTCTCAGCTCAAATCCGGAGACTCCGCAGAGAAGCTGCGGAGTCACCGATGACGCTAACTGCGGTCTAACGGTTCTGTCACGTATACTGTAATATACTGTGACAGCTGTCGCACCATAAAGCAGTAACTGCAATACTATGGTAAATACCGTAAACTCCGGTCAGGACACCTTAGAGAGGTGTCCTCTACTCACAAACACGGTACATCACCGTACACTCATGCTCCTTGTACTTCAGACAAGATTGTGTCAACAAGATAACTGTAACTGGAAGTTCCTAACTGGATGTCTCTGCCTAGAAGTCTCCGACTCGTGGGTACCGCCCCTACTACTTTACTCGCCCCCCGCTCCCCAGCGTTAAGCCCTCCAGGCATGCGCGGGGAGTTGGAAAAGGGGTGGTACTGAAAGAACTTCTTGAAAAATATGTACGGAGGAGCTCAAATCATCATCTGCAAATATGCCTGGTTCCGGCCTTCTACAAATCTGCCTGGTTCAGACCTTCTACAAATCTGCCTGGTTCAGGCCTTCTTCAATCAGAAATAAAAAAAATCAACCGAGTTTCAGCTGAAGCGCAATGCGCAGAACCCTACAAATTCAAGCTGTTCAGCCCACTACCGGCTAGCAAACAGAGGAATTTCAAAGTTATCAGGTCAAGCTAAGAACAACCGCTGCTCTCGCCCCACTGCGCCATAGCCGCCTGGTCTTCAAAGGCCACAGAAAATGTGCGCCGTAGCAGCGTGATCTGCCCCCTGCTGTGCTATAATTGCTCGACTTGACTAATTCTCCTCGCTCATCATTTTCATAACTTATGTACTACTGTGGCCTTGCTGCCACGGTATTTGAGAAACAAATTTTCATTAAGCTGCCGTAACTCTACTCCTGCATCTTCCGTCTTCGGTCCGCTGGCTGCCGGCCCACTGCCTACCGGGTACTAGGACAAGCCGCGCTGCATCTGCATTTCTGCTCTGTAGGCGTCTGCCCGCTCCTTGCCAGTTACGGCGTGGGTGACGTCACGTGCTCAGCGGCCTTGCCGCTCCGGGCTTCAGGTCCCGGTAATATCCTCAAAGGCTGACTCTTCTTCCTCCCTTGCTGCTTCTTTGGCCACCTTGGCCCTTCTTGTAACTGCTCTCGGGGTGACATTGGCCTCTCCCCGGCCAGTGGTGTACGAGATGTCATACAACCCGTTCGCCATTGGTCTTGCGATGCCCCGCTCCATTTGCCTTGTTGCTGGGTTGGTGGCCATGACTTCCACCTCAGGCCTGTCCATGACGTCGGCCTCCTGGGCTGTCCTGGCAGCCGCTCTGGCTGCTGGGCTTGGTCGCCCCTGGACCTGTAAACTGCGCTCCTCTGTGGGGGGCCCTGCTACTGCAGCGGGCCCAGCTCCCTTGTCTTCCGGCGTGCAGTGTGGGCACAACCACTCGCCCTCAGGCACCTCCTCGAGTACTGGTACCAAGCAGTCCATGTGCCAACCTGTATTGCAGGCATCACACAAAAGCATCACCTCTCCGCGATCGGGCAGCTGGCACACCTCGCATGACAGGCTGTTATTGGGTCTGGTTCCACTGAAATCAACCACTCCCCTGAGGTTGGGCAAGTGACATGGAGAACAATTGACTGCATTCTCTGTAACTGTGAGGCCATCTGCCCCTTCCAACACCAAAGTTCCCGTCGCCCCCAGTGTTTTTACCCTGAGGATCTCAGGCCTGGCCTTGGGATCGAGGCTGCGTCGCTCTGATGAATACTTCACATACACGTAATCTCCCTCTGCAAAACGCCTGACCTGGGGAACGTACCCTCCCCCACGAATGCGTGCATATCGCAGCTTGTCGCGGTGCTGCGCAATTTTTAGATGCTCACCCGCGACTGGCAGTGCCTCTTTGATCCTGGCCACTCTGGCCAAAAGCAGGTCTGCTGCCTCCTCTGCTGTTGCAACCTTGGCTGTGCTCCAGAGGTCCGCCCCCACCCTGGAGGGGAAGGTGGGTCTCTGTCCGAACAGCACCTCGTACGGCGCCATGCGCGTGGCCTGCTGCGGCGAGCATTGGAAGCCGAGGGCTACCCAGGGCACCATCTTGTCCCAGGACTCGTCGCTGCTGCCTTCCTCGCAGCACTTGCGCAGGCCTGCCTTGAGGGTCTGGACAGCCCTCTCTGAAAGCCCGTCTGCCTGGTTCCTGTGCCGCGTTGGCCCAGTCTGCCGCGGCCGATTCTCCCAGGCACTGTCTGTATGACGCGGCCGCTTCTCCGCTGCCAGAGCACGAGTTTCCTCCAAAGGGCTCGAAAAGGACGACTCCTTGGGTCTCCATGGCCCGCACAGCCCCACTCGACAGGCAAGCTGTGTCCAGGCCTGCAGGGGAATGAGGAGGCGACACCCGAGGCAAGTCAGCAAGAACATCACTGATCATTGTCCTGGACCGCTCCCTGTTGCTGAACGCCTGCTCTGCTGTACTGACAGGCTGCGCCTGTTCATCATCGTCAGTGGCGGCAGAGGATATCTCCTGCCCCACCGGTGCTGTCACGCAAGCTGCCTCTGCAGCTCGCAACATCTGTACTCTCCTTCTGCCCTCCTGCGCCATGCGCACTATCTGGTCTGCATGCCACTGGTTCACTCTGCCCAACCCTGTGAGCAAAGCTACTTGCTTCCCACTTGCCTCCTCCCTGGCTGCTGGCTCGGGCGCGACTGTATCAAGCCTGGCCCCTGTGCGGTCAGCTGAGGATGGGAGGGGGGATCTGGACGGGATGTCTGCATTCTGGTGGCATGCTCCTGAGCGGTGGACAATGGTAATGTCCAGCTCTTGAAGCATGAGAGCCCACCTAGCGTGCTGGCCTACCAACGTCTGGTTGTCCATGAGGTAAGTGAGCGGCTCATGGTCAGTGATGAGATGCACCTTGCACCCAAACAGCATGTGGCGGTATGTGCGTGCTGCATACACTGCGGCCAACATCTCCCCCTGGAACGAGGAATAGTTCCTCTCGCTCTTGTTCAGGGATCTGGATGTGCATGCCACCATATACTCCCGCCCGCTGTCATCACACTGCCCTAGCACGGCGCCTATGCCTTGCTTAGAGAAATCTGTGTACAACAAGAACGGCCTTGGCGGCCCCTTGCCGTCTGGCCCTGTCCCACTGTAATCTGGTCTGCGCAGGACTCTCCCGCCCTCGCACATCTCTGTCTTAATCAACTGGAACGCCTGCGACTGCTCTGGCCCCCACACAAACGGGACCCCCTGGACCAGCAATGCGTTGATGCATGCTGCCTTTTTCGAGAAGTCCGGGACGTAGCACCGGTAGAAATTCAAGAATCCCATGACCTCCTGAATGTTTTTCACCGATGCAGGCTCTGGCAGCGCCATAACTGCTGCTATCTTAGCTGCGTGCGGCGTGAGCCCCTGGGCCGACACATTGTGACCCAAGTACTCTACTGTTGCACACCCAAACAGGGACTTGTCGGGGTGCGCCCTTAATCCTACACTGTGGAGCATGTCCAACATCAGCTCCACATGCCTGATGTGTTCTGCCGGTGTGTCACTGTACACTAGCAAATCGTCAATGAATGCTACGCAGAACGCACTCAGGCCTGCCCTGGCAATCTCTTCTTCCATCATACGCTGAAAGAAAGGAGGCCCATTTCGCAGACCGAAATTGAGCTTTGTGTACATCCAAAGCTCAGGTCCCATCCAGAAAGCTGTCTTAGGCTGGTCCTCGACCTTTATAGGGATCTGCATGAACCCCGACCGGAGATCAACCTTGCTGAATATCTTGGCAGTGCCCAGGTTCTGAAAAATAGTCTCCATCCTGGGGATGGCAAATTCCTGCTTGGCCGTACGCAGGTTTAACCTGCGCATATCGTGCGCTATTCGATGGTCTGTCCACTCCCCAGTTTCAGCACTCTTTTTGGCTGCTACTACTGAGTTGGCCGCAAACTTGATAGGCCCCCCCTGGGGCACCTTGACTATGATGCCTGCCTCAATCATCGGCTGACACTTTTCCTTAAAAATCGCTGCTTTAGGCGGTGGCATATCCCTGGACTTCTGAAAGCACGAACTGACCTCGTCTTCTAAAGCCAGTGTAAACTCACCCTGCGTGCCGCAGTAGCCTGGTAGATCCTCCATGGAGTAAGCGAATGCTCCTTGGCGATCTCGGAGGCTCTGCTCCAGGCTCTCCTGCTGCTCCGCAGTGAAGTCGGGATGCTTGCCCAGCAGCCACCCCTCCTTGGTCTTGACGTACTCTGCAGGTGGCTCCACGACTCCCCCTGGCTGGAACATGTCGATCACCACAGCCGCCTGCGGGTCGTCCTCCGCGGGCAGCTCCTCCCCGCCAGTGGTGTTGCCGCTGTGCCATCTCTCCTGCTGGCTGCATGCACCCCTCCTGCTGGCGGCCCCCATGGGGCTGACTGCCTGTGGGCGTAATCATCCAGACGACAGCTTTGCTGCTGCCTCCTTTCCAGACACAAAAGCCCCTTGGCCTGCTGTAAATCCTCCTCCTCTCACGCCCTGCTCGGTAGCACGCGCCCCCGGCACACACACCGACAGCAGGAGCCACACCAGTATCAGCTGGAGCATCCCCGTCAGGATCCCCTTAATTGCTGTACAGGTGAGGAGTCCTCTGCACGCTGTCATCTTCCTCATGGGTTGCTGCGGTAACTGTTCTGCGGGCTGAACGCATGGCTCTGCACTCTGCGCTGGCGGCTGCTGTCCTCTGGCCCACGTGATCTCCAGGCGGGTCTACCTGGCTGATCCTGAGTGGCAGGGCTGGGCAGTCCATTCCTGGTCTGCTGCCACGGTTCCTGTCCGCGGCCGCCCTCTGCGCCTTTCCTGCGCGTCGCCTGGCCTTCTTAGAATTCTTTCCTTGCAACTTGGCAGTGTCAGCCCAAATTGCACTGGCCCTTTCTGGCCCTGCTCCTGGGATCTGTCCTGCGCTGCACTGTGCCATCCTCTCCTGCCTGTGGTTGGCGCGCTGCACAGCCTCGCTGCTGCCTGCACCCGCGGGCTCATCTTGCCCACAGCCCCGTCGTATGGTTTCCTGCGCGCCGGCAACCCTTCTGGCGAGGTCCTCGCCCCTGCCGGTTTGGGCTTGTCTGCTGCGGCTGTCCGACGGCTGTTGGGTGTCCGCTCCTTCTGCTCTCCTCGTGTAGAGGGCTGATACTCTCTCCGTCAGCTCCTCCTGTAGCTCCCTGACCGCCCTGCTGTAACCTCCCATCCTGGGGTCCGGATCGGGCTGTGGTAGCATTTTAAGTCGGAACAGCAGGCTAGCCTCCTGGCCCGCCTCTTGCTGCCCCATTTCCTGCCTTCGTAGCACGTCCAGCTGATCTACAAAGTTCCTGAGCACTGCAACCCAGCGTCCCGTGCTGTACGCTGCTGGGTCACCCCAAGGCCCCTGTGCCGCTGTCTGTGCTGGCGGGCTGATCTGGGGATATCCTGGGCGCCCGTTGCTCTTCTTGCCTGCTGCTGCCCCCTCGGGCCTGCAAGCGCGCTGGTCTGCTGCCTGCTGATGGCTGATCCCCGCTGTGACCTGGTTTGCCTCTTCCTCCAGCGTGATCCCGTTACCAAGCTCTATAGCGGCCCTCCTGCTTCTGCGCTCCTCCATTGCTGCCTGCTCCTGAAAGATGCCGCGCACCCACGCGCGCCTCAGCTGTGGCAGCTCTCCCACCATGCCGTACCTTGGACTCCCTGGTCCTGGGCCGCTGTCTGCTGGCACATAGTTGCCCTCTGCATCCCGAGCCTCTGCTCTGGTGACGCTATCCTGGTCCGGGGGCATGGCTCCTCCCTCGTGCCACTCCTCATCTGACTCGGTGATCTCAACCAGTGGTGGTGGACCCTCTGAAACGTCGTCGCTGCACTCTGGGGCCCTGCTGTCTGAGTCCTCCGTGGGCGGTGTGCTGACAATGTCTAGGGGTGCCTGGGGCTCTGCCCGTCCCCTAGGCTCAGCTTCCATTGCTGCCACTCCCAAGTCGTCCACGTACTCCAGCAGCTCCCATGAGGCTGCTGCTGCCCCAAATGTTACAAATGCCGCCTGGGTCCATTCTGGCTCCCCATCCTGGACAGGGTCGTCGGTGGCAGCCGCGGGTTCCTCTGCATAGGCGCCGCGCCGGCCCACCGGCCCATGTCCCCTACTCGGCTGGTTCCTTAAGTCCTCCAACTCCTCCTCGATGCCTACTTCCCCTGCTCCTCTGAACAGAGGGTGCAGCGTGCGCACCCCTGCTGGGTGCGCCTGTCTCCACAACTGCATCGTTATGACGTCAGCCTGCCAATAGGGCAGCACGCTGCTGGCCCTGTTGTCGTGCCACGCCCTCCGCTCCTGACGCACCCACTGGTGCACATATGCTGCCAGGCGTTCTACTGCGAACGGCGAGCTCGCCAGCTCTTCCTCTCCTTCCCACATGGCTCCTGATGCTGGCGTCTGCTGGGGTCCGTAAGGCCATGTTGGACAGGCTGTTACCTCTGTAGGCGCCCACTGATCCTCTACGCCCCACACATGCCGCATGGCCGCTGACCGCTGTCCTGGGAGCAGGACCCTCTGCAGCGCCATAAGCATGAGCGTCCACACTGTCACTGGGTCTGCTCCCCTAGCGTAGGTATAGGCATGGAACTCCGCCTCGTCTACTGACGCGCACTTAGTGACTGCCACGTCCTGCTGGTGCCTCGCGAACAGGTAGACGGGCATATCATCGTGAGTCGCGTGCATGTGGATCCATGCCGATGAAACGGGCAACTCCTCATCAGCCATCTCCTCATAGTAGTAAGTTACTAGCTGCTGGACTGGAATGGCTGTCCTGGCGTCCCCTGGTGCTGGCCCCCACGGCACTGCTTGTCCTGCGACCGTCCTGGGGATGACGATGGACGCCTCTATGGTCGCCTCACACCACCCTGGCCTGCCTGGGTGACACAGCCCTGCCCTCACTGGGGCATGCTCTGTTGTTTCCACAAATCTCTCGAACTCGCCCATGGCTTGGACTGGCACATAAAATGCGCGGTCTCTGAGGGCTGGGTGCCCCATCAGCTCACGGACACAATCCATCGCCCACGGTGTGCGCATGAATCCTGGCTGCGCGCCCTGCCACATCCCCTCGGCCGGCGCAATGTCTGGCATGTCCGGGTGCGCCCAGCATGCTGCATCCACCGCTGTGATGCCTGCTGCAATGGCGAGACTCACCATCTCGCTAACGCAGTATGCATAGATGGGGTGCCGCGACCATCCCCTCTGCATATAATCTGCCATAATTGTGCTGGGCTGGATGTATCCTTTGAGCGCAGCGCCCAGCATGACAGCTGTCACTGCGTCCCACGGGAAAATCATCCTGGCAACTGCCTGCATGGCTGCTGCCCTGTCAACACATGTCTGCTCCCCGCCTCCCAGGAGCCTATGGTTCTGCAACCGACATGGCCCGTCCCTGCACTCCCCTGGCATAGTCAGCATGGCCCCGGAGGTGGACGCCTCTGGCATCTCTTCCCCCAGGCGGAAGTACTGCACAAAGGGCTCGCCTGCTGGCAGCGACTGCGGGAACGGCTGTATGTAGACGCGTTCTCTGCTGTAGGACCTGTCTCTGCTGAAGGACTGGTCAAGCTGCCTGTCCTCGCCCCTTGCGTCAGACCTTCCTCCTCTCTCGCTGCTGTGCTGCGTCTCTCCGTTCTCGTCGATACCTCCCCAAGCATTGCACCGAGAGATAGTGCTTTTATGGGTTCTAACGGGCCCCGCCCGAGCGTCCAGCTGGCTCCCTGCTGCGGTCCCTCTGGCTGCTGGGTGTCGCGACCCCGCTCTGGGTGGCTCCTCTGTCTCGGCGGCTGCTCCCGCTACCCCTCTGCCTGTGTCTTGATTGCCCTCCGGGGTACCTGGACATAACACGCCAAACTCTCTCTCATGCAAGGGCGAGGGTTCCTGAGGCTCATATCTGCCTGCTGAAAGGTTGGACCCTGAATCGGTCTCCCACCCGTCTACGTTGTGCTGGGGTACTGCCTCCCGCTCGCGTCTCTCAAACTCATCCCACTGCTCATCATACTTGTCCCATTCCCTGTCTAGGAACCTCTGCATCAGATTTGGCCATCCTACACACGGAGCTGGGCACCCCCTCCTCTGGAGATCCTTCAAGAATTCCATCGCATGTGCTACGGATCTGGCCGACCCTGCAGGCATAGTCCCATAATGGTTCATGGCTAACGCCTCCACAGCCATCGTCCAGTGGTTTACCTGACTGGCTACCTGCCCCTCTGGCACCCTCTGGGGGGCCACCTGAACTGGTCCTGCCTGACTGACCTCATCCTGGTAGGCACCCCTGTCCTGGCTAATTTCCATGTGGCCTGTCATGAAGCACGTGTGGCCTCCTGTCCCCTCCCACCTTGGCTGCTCGCCCTCCGGTGGTTCCTGTCGCGCTGGCGGTTCTGGCCACGCGCTGGGGCCTGCTGCTGCCTGCTGGAAGTCCCCTGCGCTGGGAGTCCCCATGGCTGTCTCGAAGTTCCTGCGCCGGCTCCCTATGGGCACCCCCTGGCCCCTGCCTGAGCCCCAGGTTCCATAGCTCCGTGCCGGGCCTGCAGGTGCCCCTGGCCTGTCGCCTGTCAGCCCGGCCTGCTCCGGGTTGGTGCACTCGTTGGCAAAGTGCCCCGGCTGGTTGCACTTGAAGCACAATCCACCATGGCGCGGTCCCAGGTGACGCCTAGGCTCTGCCACCCCGCTGCCCTCTGCCAGGGTTCTGTTTGTCGGCCCGGGGCCTGGGCCTCTCTGGTGCTCCTGCCCCTGCCTGTAAGGCCTGGCAAACTCAGCATGGTGCCGTTCCCTGGATCTGCCCCTGGGCTGGTCCCTGCTTGGTGACCGCTGCCTGCGGTCCCTGCTTCTCTCCTCACTGTTGCTGCGCCGCCCTGCGCCTTGCCGCTGGGTCCTGGCTGCCGGCGTAGGCACCGTCCCTTGGCGCTCCTCACTGATGGCCCTTTGCGCGCTTCTGCTGCGCTGTCGGAGCCTTCTGTTCCCTGAGCCGCTATCGTCGCTGCTAGCAGAACCGTGCTGCTGGTGTTCCTCCTTCGGCTCCTCCCTGCCGGAATACTCAATCTCCATGTCTGGTAACGGGGATGGGATCGCCATCATTTCCCTGACGCACCCCGCCAACTCTGGGTCCGCTTCAAATGGGAGCGGCTGCCCGCGGTTTGGCGGCTCCCCCAAATACTGTGTTCCCAGGGCCTCCTGCAGCTTGATCAGCTCATCTGCCCGCAGGATGTACTGCCGATGAACCTCTGCCATGGCCTGCTGACCGTCCTTGATGCTCTTCCACCCAGCCAGCTGGCCTTTTAGGTAATCCACGATTCCTGCTGACTGCCTCCACATCTGACGTTCTCTCCACCTTAGAGCCTTTTTCAGCCCGTCAACTTGCCCGGCCAGCCTGCCGATGTGCCCGTCTTGTGGGCTGGTCCCTGGCTCTGGAACCTTCTCTACGCTGCATTCCTCCTCCTCCTCTTCTTCCTGCGCTTCGTCATCGCCGCTGCTTGCTGATTTCGCGGGAGGCCTTGCTGCCCCTGGCTGCCCCTGCAGCTGCCGCTGTTGCGCCTGTCTACAATTGCCGTCGCTGGCCTGCTGCTCACTAGGCCCTGCCACCTGTGGTTCCTTTGTCAGCTGCTGCTGCTGCTGCTGCTGCTGCTGCTGCTCTCCCCTGCTGCGCGCCGAATTTGCCTGTGCAGTTCTGCCGGCTGCCGCTGTGCCATATCCCCTCTTCTGTGCTGCAGGCGGCACTGCCTGCACCGCAGGCGCTGCTTCAGGGGTCCGCGAAAAGACCTGAATCCTCCTCTCACACTCCTCCGCCGAGTGCTCGTTTGGCTTTCCGCACAAAGCGCACGGGTAGTCGGGGCATGCTGGCATGAAGTCCCTGACGCACTTTCTCTCACTGTCAGAGATTCTCACGGCTCTGCGCGCTCTTGTCACCTCCTCTGCGGTTGGTGCGGCGGCCTCTGCCACTGCTGTCTCGACTGGCACCATCCTGTGCCTTTGTAGCCTGGGTTGTCCCTGGTTGCTGGGTCCTGCGTCCTGTCCAGCTCTCATAGCGGCACCTGCGCGTGTGGCCATGGAATGCTGTAAGAGCGGTTCGTGCTCTGTTTCCACTGTTGCAGCTGGCCACCCCTCTCTTTCTGCGAATCCACACTGAATTCCTGCCCATGCCACTGCTGCTGCCTGGTACCCCCCTGCTGGGGATGCCCGCATTAGTGGCAGCGTAAGGTCCCTGACCCCTTGCGCTCTCTGTGGGCCCTCTCTGGGTCGTAAGGTCAGCCTTCCCGCTGCCTCTAAGACCCCGTTATACTTGAGAAACTCTGGGTTCCCTACCAAGTGCTCATATGCGTCCGGTGGTGTCTTAACGACCCTGACCACCGTGGGCTCCATAATGGCATTGGGCCCTCCGTATCCATACACCACATAAATGAACAGTACTCCATACAGATCTGCCCCTGCATTGTCTGTGGTACGTATCTTCTCGTCTGTACGCACCAGCTCCGCCCCCATGGCAACTAATTGCTCTGCAATATTGACAGTGATGACATGGCACGTGCATGCGGAGTCCATGAGTGCTTTCTGAGCCACCAGGACCTTCCCATTGACCATAAGTCCCACACACTGCTCCAGGTTGCTTCTGTCATTTTTGAAATACTGCAGCTTGGGTGCAGCTGTCACCATTCTACCCTCTGGCCTGGTGTTACTGGTCTCACCCCTGTGGCCGGAGTTGTCTGCTCCCATGGGCATCGTGGTGAAAGACAGCGCTGAAAGCCTCTCGTTCAGCTTGAACACCTGTAGGCGGATGTCAGACATATCGTCAGCTGGTTTACTCAATACCAGCCTCTTTGCCCCCTTCCTGGAGGGAGGTTCCACGAATCCTGGCACCGGTTCCTCCTCATGCACAGGTTCTGGCATAAACGACTTAGGACGGGCGTTATGAACCGCCTGTTTGAAACCTGCAGGCTTGGGTACCAGCCCAACCTGCGTCATGAGTGCTACGGACTCGCTGAGCATCTCTGCCATGGTCTGGTGCCATCCTTCTGGCTCAGCCTGCCCCGTTGCATTGCTGAGGTGCGACACGTGGGCTGCCTGCTGCGCCTGACCTCCCTGGCCAGGCCCAGGCCTAGGATACTGTCTGTTGTTCTGATTCCTGTCATACGGCCTGCCTGCCGCCTGTCCCTGCTGCGGCCTTGGCGGCAGGGGGTACTGCTGTTGCTGCGGATACTGCTGTTGCTGCGGATACTGCTGTTGCGGCTGTCTGGCCGGTCCAGGTGTGATGTCTGTAACCAGGGGCATACTAGGTCTGCGCTCATCCCTGGCCCTGGGCGCCCTGCAATCCCTGGCTAGGTGCGTCGTGCTACCACACTGGTAGCATGCCTTGGCTGCGCCTGAGACACCCTCAGCGCTGCTATTTGCCGCCCCCGCTTGGTCCGCCCAGGTAACTCCTCTGGGTTTACCATCCATCCGCGCCTGTGGTACTGCTGCTGAGCCTGCGGGATGCACACTTCCATCAAGGCGTGTCCGCATCTCCCACTGTCCTGCTCTCTCTTTTCTGCCCCTGTTGGGCTGTGCTTCTCCCTGGCCAGACCCGCTGTTGGTTATCTGCCTGAAGCCGGTACCTCCCAGGTCACCCATTTCCAGGGCAAACCTCTCCCACAGCACCACCTGCTGCGTGAGTACTGCGATTTGGTCTTCATCACTCATGCTGAGATACCCTGGCACCGTCATAACGAACTTGCTCAGCTTGGCTCTAGCAACCGCTGGAAGTCCGTCATGGAACATGCGCGAGACCGAGTGGCTTCTGCCGAAGTGATCTACTGCATCCCTTGAGATCTGCAGCAACTCTGCTGTTGTCAGCACTCTGTGAGCAATTGCTTCCACCGTCTCCTCTGGCTTGACGTCTGGGTCTAGAGTAGTCTTTACTCCTAGCCTGAGGTTGGTGATGGCCGTCCTCTCCTCTGAAGTTGGCTTTCCCACCTCCTCCTGGACCACCCTGATCCACAAAGTGAGTAGCGAAGCTTCGCAACCCTGCCCCTCTGCTGGGGCTATCCACAGCTGTCCGATCCGCTCCATCTCTCTGGCAATTCTGTTTCCTGCGTGGGGCGCTGCCCTGATGGCTGCCATCAGCGGCTTCATGCTGGCCGGTTTGCTGTCCCACAGCTTGACCAGCGACTTGATCAGCAACGTCATAGCTGATGGCGATTGGCATGATCCAGCTATTTCACCTGCCACCACAGCCAATGCTGGCTGGTCATCTGACATTGCCAACCTGTTGTGCGATCCCCAGTATCCACACGCCTGGCAATACTTCCTGGCTGCAACTGCGCCTGGGTGTGACATATCCAGGACTGGTACGTTGCCTTGGATGGCTGGGATCTTGGCGACCTTGGCTACCCCTGCCAGCTGCAGTACCATCTGCTGCTGCAGCTGCAGGTTCACCCTCGCCTGCTCCCGATCGAGCCTTTTCATTTCCTGGTCGCTGGACTCCTGTCTGGCCCCCGGCCTGCGTCTGTCTGCTCCTCCTGGTCCCGAATCTACTGACTCTGACCGTGACCCCGGTCCTCCACTGCCGCCCCTCGCTGGGCTGCGGCCTGAATGATACCTGTCATGTCTGTTATAATCCTCATCCTGACCGTGAGCGTCTCGTGATGGCTGTCTGCCTGCTCTGCCTGCCGAGCTTCTACTTCCTTCGGGTGGCGGACGTTCTGATTCGCTTCTGCCTGGTCTGCTGTCAGATCCAGGCCTCCAAGACTGTGCTCTACCGGGCTCTGCCTGTCCCCTGGGCAGCTCCTGGTCTTGCCATTCCTGCCGCACTCCTCTGCTGTGTTCCGCTGGTCCCCTGGATTGCTCCTGGCTCTGCTGGCTTGGCTGTTCCCTGCCCTCTGCCTGTCCTCTGGGCGGCTCTTGGCTATGCTGGTTTGGCTGTTCCCTGCCCTCTGCCTGTCCTCTGGGCGGCTCTTGGCTATGCTGGTGAGGCTGTTCCCTGGAGTATGCCTGCCCCCTGGGCGGCTCCTGGCTCTGCCGACCTGGCTGCGTCCCGCCTGTGTAATTCCTGGCATAGGAATCAGACTGTGTTTCCTCTCTGGCCTCCTGTATTTTTGGACCACTGCTCCGTGCGCTGCCTGCAGGCTCATTCCTCCTGGCTCCCCTTGCTGCGCCAGACTGCCTGTTCCTCAGGAATTCCTTGATGTAATCCACCTGGGTTTCCTGGTATGCGTTCTCTTTGTCCTCGACTATGCGTAGCAACTCATAAGACTCTTGCCTGCTTGCTCTGCGTGTTGCTGTGCTTTGCTCTGCCATCCTGGCGAGTGATCGGCTAGTCAATTCCGCCCTTTCGCTGGCGGCTGGACTGCTGGCTCTGGGCGCTTCCCTGCCCCTTGGCCGTCCTCTGAGGCTGGGCTCGCTGCTGACCTCGAAAGCTGCAGATCTGAGTGTTGGTGTTGGCGCGGCTCCCGCATGCTGCTGCCACCTTTGCACCTCCCTGCGCCCCTCAGGCCGCTGCACCTCTGTTTCAAATCCTTCCCACGCCTGGTCCTCCTCATCCTCTGGCTCTGATCCAGGTTCCTCCTGGTCTCCTGTGACCTCGTTGCACCATTCATCTGCGAAGGCTTTAACAGCCCTGGCTGCTTCGTGTCCCGCCCTTCCCTTGGATACCTGTCCAAGGGCGGCTAACAGTATCGCCCTGTCCAACCCTGTGTGGGGGATACCCAACATGGCCTTTGTTGCCCACCCCCGCAGATGATGGGCCTTGAACTCCTCAATGGCTGTGACCTGGTCCTGGAAATGCAAGAACGTCCTGGAGCACACTTGCTTCCACAGGTCTGTTGCCCATTGCACAATTCCTGCCCAACCAATCGGCCCTTCCGACTCCTCATTGCCGCACACTACTCCCCCAGCCTCGGAGCGCTCTGGCTCTCTTTGCATCTGGCTGCTAGATCCCTCCTTGGATGTCTGCGCAGGTCTGTTTGCGCTGGGTGGAAAACTGGACAGCGGTGTGCCGAAGACTGTGGATCCAGCTCCTCTTCTAACCAGTGCCTTGCGCGGCTGCAGCTGCTGCACGGGACGCAGTCCTGCTGTAGTCTGCTGCCCCTGCTTTTTCTGAACTGGGTCTGGCTGTTCTTCCTCGGATATTAGGTCAGCCCAAGGCTCCCCTACCGGCTCAGCTGGTTTCTCCTTTTCCTTGCCTGCCTGCGAGCTCTGTCTGCCCGCTGCTGGCTGGGGCTCAGCTTCCTCGTGCTTGACCCTTGCAGGCACATTCCTGGCCCCATCTTCCTCTGTCTTTATTCGAGGTTTGTCTGTGCCGGTTTTATCACAGCCTGCAAACTTGTCTGAAGCTGCGGCTACCTTGGCCCTTAGATCCGTTTGGCTGGGTTATTTTTCAACCCGCTGTGCAACACTCGCCATCCTGGGCAGGCTCTGCTGCGGCACGGCCTCAGGTTCACTGCTCTGTCGCGTGTCACAGCTCTGGGATGCTTCCGTTGCTTGATCCAAGATCAGCTCTGGGGTCCCTGCTTGAGTCTGCCCCTGCTCGAAATTCAGACTGCTGTCGGAACCAGCGGGCAATGGACCCCCTCGACCAATGCCTTTTCGTGTTACTAGTACTGCCCCATCTGCCTGCGCCCCTGCCCCTCTGGGTGGTACGCGGCCCGGCTCAGGTACCCTGCAGTCCTCTGCAGGCGGTTCCACTGGCCCTGCCAGCTTTTCCGCCATCAACAGGGCCTCTGCCACAATTTCAGCACTAGCATTTTTTAGGTCTACACCCGGCTCCAGCCCCCTCAGACGCCCACTCTTCCGTTGGACGTCAGGGTGCTGGTGCCTATCGGGGTTCAGATCTACGCCTGTCATCTCCACAGGCATTTTACGAACCGCACTGTCCTGCATGTGTGCTGGCAACACCCCCTACAAAACCTGCTAACGTTAGGCTTCTGCCCCTTATCCCTTCTGCAATCTGGTGAGGATCTGCTGGTCAAGGCCGGACGGCAGGTACAGCAATTTCGCAGGATAGGCCTTGCCCTCTGCTTTTATGCTCACTAAACTTTTAATCTGGCGGAATCCTTCTTCGCCCTTTTTAGTCCCTCCCACCTTTGCTGGCTGGGCTGCTTCTAGCCGGCACACGTCCCTTGCGGATGTCTCGGCGGATATATTCTCTTGCGCTGTGTCATTTCCTCTCTGACACCTGCGGGGATCCTTTGGTACACCACAAAATTTTAAACTTGGATGATCTATCAACAAGTTCACTTCTGTCAATGATGAACGATTGGATCCACCTGATCACAATCTGCAGTCACACAGGAATTATCTGCTGGGTGTATAAATCCACAGCCAGATCCTCAAGCCTCTCCTGGACTCAACACTAAGTTGCCACTCTCAGTGATTCTCAGGGCTTAACTTGGCACTCTCTATGGAGATTACCACAGCAAAGTGCAGTTCATATGCTGTCCAAGGTCGTTTGCATACAAACAAAATTCCAACTTCGCTGCACAAGCACCTTTAGCAGGAATTGGCAAATCAGGCTGATCAGGCTAGATCCACTTCGTCCCTTTCTAAAGGACACGCGATGTGCGCTTCAGGTCCGTGGCGGACTTCTTTCCTCACGGCAGTGATGGACGCCTACGGGCAGGCTCAGTGACTATTCACTGGCTGCGAGTGCTCTTCGAGTTAAGCAGCTAGCTGGATATTTGTATATATAGCAATTGACTTAGGTAGCATAGGCCTTCTGGCCGTCTGGGCGCGATCCAGCTGGGCTATGTTAAGGTGCACTTACCGCGCTACACGCGGTGAGGGTGACGGGACGTAGTCTGCGTACTTCTTCTTCGGCAGGGTCTCGGTTCTCTGGATGTGGTACTTGTCTCCAGCTATATCAGCTGAGGCTGATCTAGGCTTGACTTGAGTAAGGGTACTGACTTATGTGAACATAGGTGGCCTCATACACGGATGACTGCCGGAGCTGTTTACAATAGAGGTCTGTCCTTTAGAAAGGGACGAAGTAACTAGCCAAGGCAATTGCCGGGATACAGGGACCCGGCAGGCCCAATTCAGAGTACGTTAGAACCTGTCAAATCTCCCTGCGTAAGCGGGTTTCTAGGTCTCAGCTCAAATCCGGAGACTCCGCAGAGAAGCTGCGGAGTCGCCGATGACGCTAACTGCGGTCTAACGGTTCTGTCACGTATACTGTAATATACTGTGACAAAAGTATTGTGTTTTGTCATGTCCTAAGGGACCTGACCACTACACTACACCTGGCATGGATAGGGCAACAGCAGGCAGTGGATGGGGGCGACTTGCATGGTCACATAAACAGGCAAACTTCGAAACATGTTTTATTCATTGTTGATGTCCAAGCTGCATATGTTGTTTTGATGCTTCGCTCATGCGGCCCGATGTCGCCGGAGTCGAGATAGAGGTTTGAGAGGATGGCAGGGGTCTAGAAGATGGCACACGAGTGACGGATACAGTCCGTCATTATGCTGCACATGCTCCTTGCATTGATTGACCTCACCATTCCAATGCTGATCAAGACACGCTACCAAATCTACGAGATCATGACTGTGGGACATCAAGGTTGAGTTAGAGCTGCCAAAAAGCCAAGTCAGATAGGAGGAGAGCATTGTATGTCAGCTAGAAGAAATAAACACTGTGTACACTGTACTGAAGGCTGGTATGTACGTTTCTGCTTCAATGTTGTATATAATGCTTTCTAATATAACAAGTTGTCACGTTCAAGACTGTTTCATCTCCGCTAGTATCTCGGGAGGTTTCCCTAGACCTCAAACCCTTACATGCAAACCAGGCTTGATGTACAATTTGCTGATGTGGACAGTCAGTTTCTAATCTTCTGGGCTCGGCCCTCTGTCACCAAAGGTATCATGTCACTGGAATGTTGATATCGCGTGGCTAGATATGAGGGTAAGGTATGATAGACGCTCAAGATAATGAAGGCACTGCTGAACAAACCTTCAGAAGTCCAAGGCTCAAAGCCGGGGCCGACCAAGCCCTAATTACAGTACATGTGCATGGAATGGTTAAGTTGATCTTAGCAGGGGGGTCTGACATAAGAAGATTGCTCTGCATTGAGCACCAAAAATCATTCCAGCCATGATGAAAAAGGCACCGCATCACTTTATTGGAGTAGCATGACTTAAGGTGCCTTTGCACTACCGCGCGCGCCATGCATCATGCACACGGTACTTGAATCCATTGTGTATTTGTTTTCCCTTAGATGGGAGGGGAATCTTCCTTTGTGGCCATCATTTGCGTTCTCCTCTTGCTCTCTTTTCTTCTGACTTGCTCTAGGCTAGAAACGGAAGGGACAGGTGAATCTTCTGATTGCCTTCCCTTAAAATAAATGAATGCTCTGGGTGGGTTATGATCCTTCTCTTTGTTTTCCTCTCTTTATTCCTTTCCTCCCGCCTCGAGTTTTCTCCGAACCAGACAGTTGGGCCAGCGGCCAGCCATTAGCGGCTGAGCATTTTTGATCAGGTCCCTCTCTATCCCCTCAGCTTCATCTCCCCCTGCCTCTGTCCTCCAGATGAAGCATTGCATTGAGCAGGCCTGGGCCCACGCGCTGCGGTGTTGCGCCCTTGCCAGCAAGTAGGCCCGTCAATCTCTTTTCCTCCACGCGTAGCGCCTCCATGTCCTCCTCAGCCTCCTTTTGATCTGCACAGCAGAAGTTATTAAATTTTCGGATTTACACTACATGATATAGCTGCAGTTAAAATAACAACCAGATATTTTTTGCGGCACTGTCCACTATCAGTGTTTTTTCAGATTATTTTGCTTGGCCTTTAAAAATTGGGAGGCCGGCCGCCCAACCCTGAACCTGAGACCCTAACTCAAAAAACCAGCCCGGGCGCGCAAGTGGCGTCATCATCAGCTAAGAAAAGGCGAGCAGGAACAAGAGAGGCACACGACCAACAAGCACTCCCACGGCCGCAATAACTCATGCGTCACTTAGATTCAGGTAGAGAGACAAACTGCTACCCCGCCACAACATCCCTCTAGCTAGATCACGCTATACAACAAGAAGCCCTATCATAAGTGAATGCTAAACGCCTTGATTAAGGAATTCGTTTATAAAGCCTGAGGTGTGGAAATGTGAGGAAGGCACGGCGGAGCCTCGCGGGTTGAGGGGACCCACTGCCCCCTGATCCCTGCCTGAGGGTCCGGGCGCCAGCAATCCCCGGTGGAGGCTTGGGGGCTTCGCCCATAAGGTTGTATATATAAGGGGTCAACCTCATGCAGTATAAACCTCATATGGTAAGCCGCACGCGGGTTATACCCTCTGAGGCATATACTGGTACCTCATGCGGTAAAACCTTTTGGGGCATACCATTGCCTGGGAGCATACTGGTTAGGTGTTCGGGTTGCTGCCTCTCTGGCGCATCGACCTTGATCTGTAGAAGACATACCGGTATGGGAGTGCAGGCATGAGGGAGGAGAAGAGCCCTCAAGCAGCTCGTTGGCCTCCTACTCCTCAGCGTTGACTCCCGACCTTGCCCCTTCCCAGCACAGCCCGGCTGGGCCCGCCGTGACCAGGCCCGGCTTTATTTTGCTTGGACTTAACAAAGTATGAGGCCGGCCGCCCAGCCCTACAAAACCTGAGACGCAAACATAGAAAAACAAGCCGGGAGCGTTTGTGGCCCTCGTCGACGGAACCACTGACCTTGCTCCAGCATGGCTTTGGCCTCCTCGGCTGCTGCCTTGAAGATAACGCCGCCGTGCCTAGTGAGCCAAATGCTCTTTTGGGAGATGGGGCTCCTGCGGATCGCTGTCAACGCCTCGCGCAGCTCCTGCCGCTGACGATCGCATTCCACCTTCTGCAGGGTGGCATGGGCGCACAGGTGCATGGCAGCATAGGGCATAAGCAGATGGGACCACGAACGCATGGCGGCATGGAAGCATGGGGGCATGAGCGCTGGGCCGCATCAGCGCTTGACGCCATGGGGGTATGGCCGCATGGGATGCATGCATGCTCTTCTGTCCCAACAGGTGCTCCCATGGTTGCATGTTAGCAAGAATCGAAACATGCAGACGCATGTGCTCCCACACATGCCCTCACCTGCTTCCTGACTGCCACGAAGAGTTGCCCCAGACGCTCGGTCTCAAGAACTTCGTTCTGCAACTTCAAGACGGCTGGGTTTTGCGTCTCCTTGGCACGGGACATCGACGAGGCGGAAGGTGTGAAGCCCTGTTGCCTTTGCTTTTCGAGTAGGTGATGATTAATTGATCCACCAGTAGCGGTAGTTGGCTGGATACACAAATTAGGGGTTAGCCGTTCCGTGTCGGTTCCTGCCTTGTTTGCTTCCTTGCATTGACGACGATGCCTCAGGCACAGGACTGATAAGAAATAAAACGTAAGCTGTGCTTACTAACTGTCTCAAATCATTGTCTTCCAATTGATCAAATTCCAGCGAGCGTGACAAGTGTGACCTACCACGTCATTTGTGGTGAGGATGCCGTTATTTCATTTTCGTCCCCGCCGCAACATGATTGGACATGGGACGAGCTTAAGGCGTTTAATCCTCCCGTGCATTCCATCGTCATGATGCTGCAATGTCAGCCGGTTGGCTGTCATAACGCGGACAGCAGCACGCATGCTTCAATGTCAGCCCATGCATGATGCATACGGTCTCGATACGCTAGTGTAGACGTGTTGAAGGTCGTAGATATATTTGTTTACTACTGACAAGGTTAAGTTTACCTGTTCCTTCTCTTGTGGACTATTCTCTCCAAGCTGTGAAGCGGAGGCTGTGAAGTATAGATCTATGGCATCGCTTTGCTCCTTCATGTCTTGCTACTGTACATGCTAGGAGGCTCAGGCTAGGCCAATGAAGCACTCCTCCGTTCTTTACAGCTCCCAATGGAAGCGATCCACATAATGGCCTCCTTATCCAGATTCATTAAGAGGATTTCTTTGTGAACGCCAGTTGTGGATCCATAGTCTTGGATAAAAAATGGAGCAAAAAATGCACCCATGCAGCTAATGTAGCAGGCATACTTTAATGGTGGCAAACATGGCTAGGAGGTCGTTCTTTCTGGGTAAGCTATGCTGGGATATTTTCTTGGCCAGCATGCATACAATCTCAGCAGGCCATATCGTCTGCGCCTTCTTCACGACACGAAAGCCTGAGCCTTTGAAATAATGTCGGCCGTGCACTTGTTCATAGGTCAAGCGAGCTCTGAATGAGAGGCAGCTGAGGGCGTACGCTTAATATGATTGCAGTATGCAGCAAGCTATCCAAGCCATAGTGGCATAACTTGTACCCACGAACAAATTCAGTTCGGACAGATAATAAAGCAAAACCGGCCAGTCATATCCATCCCTCGGGGCAAGGAACAAGAACCATGCTGCCCAAATAAGCAACAGCAGTAAGGACCCCATTTGATGCCAGGGAAAACCCCCCTGGAGCAGTTCATAAGCCTTGTCGAGTGCAACAACATTCTTCCTGGGCTATGCCTCACTGCATCTACTGCCACCTGCCGGCTGCCACATCTCTGTCATGCCCATAGGCATGTTCTTATTCAAGTTCTTGAATAAGAGCATCGGGACGGCCAGTCTTCATCACCTTCTTAGCTTCACAACCGCAGCAACAAAACATGTAAACGACAGGACCAACACGCAGTGGATGCACTGTATCATAAAATAAAAATCCAGCCTAATGCCAGGGGCTAAATTCACAACGAGATCCCCATGGCCCATTCAGCTAGCTCAGCCGCAAACTAAAACGGCAAATTCATAGACAACGCCACAGTCCAACGCCACAGTCCACCTGGTGAGCCCAGTTCACCCAGCTTGCCACGATGAGCCTGTACATCGGACTCATCAAGACTTCCGGGTTTGACCCTTTCGTCACATGTTCATTCCAACTTACGCAGCCATCCTCCCCACGAGGGGCTGCCTCTTAGACACCTTGGCAAAAAGCCCTGGGGCGCCACCATCCGCCGCAGGAGCAGCAGCGGAGGGGGCGTCTGCTGCGCTCCCTGACGGCTGGATGGACTGGGGGTATGCCGACACCCAAACCGCCGCCTCTGGTTCGTTCCTCGAGGGGACGGCCTGGCTGGCCTCACCACTCTCCGACGCGCCTCCGGTCCTCTGACTTCCCAACGGCTTGCCTGCGGCGTTCTTTGATTCAGGCATAATCGCTGCTGACACCTGCAAGCATCGCCAGGGGGAGGGTGGCACGGCTTCAGGAGCAGCAGCAGCAGGGTTTAGGGTTAAGGCACCCAGGTTGGGGGAGTGGGAGGGTTGAGGAGCAGCAACAGAAGTCTTAGGGGTCAGGGTTAAGGCACCCAGTTTGGGGTCCGAACTTCCGATACCGTTAAAGGGACTCGGGCATAATGCACGACCTCTATTAAGCAGTAAAACAGTAATATTCTGACTGAGGAATTGTAACATTTGCGTGACACTTTGATTCAGGCATGGGCACTGCTGATACCTGCTAGCATTGTCAGGGGGCAGGGTAGCACGGCTTCAGGAGCCTCCAGGCTGTGTCAGGCTACACTACATTTTCCAAGGTTCCCCAATATTGATGAGCCCCCCTTGCCCTTAGTGTATTTCGTGCCCCATATCCCCCCCCTTGCCCTCACCTTCAGCCCCCCCCCTCCCCCTGCCCCATATCCCCCCCTTGCCCTCACCTTCAGCCCCCCCCCTCCCCCTGCCCCATATCCCCCCCTTGCCCTCACCATCAGCCCCCCCCCTCCCCCTGCTCCAGATCCCCCCCTTGCCCTCACCTTCAGCCCCCCCCCTTCCCCCTCCCCCTGCCCCAGACCCCCCCCTTGCCCTCACCTTCAGCCCCCCCCATCCGCCTGCCCCATATCCCTCCCCTTGCCCTCACCTTCAGACCCCCCCCCCTCCCCCTGCCCCATATCCCCCCCCTTGCCCTCACCTTCAGCCCCCCCCCCCCCTCCCCCTGCCCCAGATCCCCCCCCTTGCCCTCACCTTTAGCCCCCCCCCCTCCCCCTGCCCCATACCCCCCCTCCTTGCCCCCACCTTCAGCCCCCCCTCTACCCCTGCCCCAGATCCCCCCCCTTGCCCTCACCTACAGCCCCCCCCCGCCCCCTGCCCCAGATCCCCCCCCTTGCCTTCACCTTCAGCCCCCCCCCCCTACCCATGCCCCAGATCCCCCCCCTTGCCCTCACCTTCAGCCCCCCCTCTCCCCCTGCCCCAGATCCCCCCCCTTACCCTCACCTTCAGCCCCCCCTCTCCCCCTGCCCCAGATCCCCCCCCTTGCCGCCCTCACCTTCAGCCCCCCTCTCCCCCTGCCCCAGATCCCCCCCTTGCCCTCACCTTCAGCCCCCCCCTCCCCCTGCCCCAGATCCCCCCCTTGCCCTCACCTTCAGCCCCCCCCCCTCCACCTGCCCCAGATCCTCCCCCTTGCCCTCACCTTCAGCCCCCCCCCCCCTCCCCCTGCTCCAGATCCCCCCCTTGCCCTCACCTTCAGCCCCTACCCCCCTACCCCTGCCCCAGATCCCCCCCCTTGCCCTCACCTTCAGCCCCCCCCCTCTCCCCCTGCCTCAGATCCCCCCCCTTGCCCTCATCTTCAGCCCCCCCTCTCCCCCTGCCCCATATCCCCCCCCTTGCCCTCACCTTCAGCCCCCCCCCTCCCCCTGCCCCAGATCCCCCCCCTTGCCCTCACCTTCAGCCCCCCCTCCCCCTGCCCCAGATCCCCCCCTTGCCCTCACCTTCAGCCCCCCCCCCCCCCCCCCCACCCCTGCCCCAGATCCCCCCACTTGCCCTCACCTTCAGCCCCCCCCCTCTCCCCCTGCCTCAGATCCCCCCCCTTGCCCTCATCTTCAGCCCCCCCCCCCCCCCCTCCCCCTGCCCCAGATCCCCCCCCTTGCCCTCACCTTCAGCCCCCCCCTCCCCCTGCCCCAGATCCCCCCCCTTGCCCTCACCTTCAGCCCCCCCTCCCCCTGCCCCAGATCCCCCCCTTGCCCTCACCTTCAGCCCCCCCCTCCCCCTGCCCCAGATCCCCCCCCTTGCCCTCATCTTCAGCTCCCCCCTGCCCCTGCCCCAGCTCCCCCCCCTTGCCCTCACCTTCAGCCCCCCCCCCCCTGCCCCCTGCCCCAGATCCCCCCCCCCCATCCCCCCCCTTGCCCTCACCTTCAGCCCCCCCCCTCCCCCTGCCCCAGATCCCCCCCTTGCCCTCACCTTCAGCCCCCCCCTCCTCCCCCTGCTCTAGATCCTCCCCCTTGCCCTCACCTTCAGCCCCCCCCCCCCCCCTACCCCTGCCCCAGATCCCCCCCCTTGCCCTCACCTTCAGCGCAGCCACCGTGTAATGGTAGTCGCCAACGTGTGTGAGCACTGTGGACAGCGCGCACGGCTTGGGCTTCCCACTCATGGACTTGCTGATGGCGTCTGAGACCTTCTTGCCAGAGTCCCAAGAGGAGTACCTGGACATCCAGTAGATGGCACAGACTCAATCTAGGGCCGGGCAGACAATAATATAATGTGGAATGGACATTCATGGGTGAAATACACACGTCTCTTGTGCACTCATTATCTACCATGTTTTTATTACTTCCATACAGAACTTAGCTCATTTGTTTACATCATTTGTTCCTACAGCCAGGGGGGTCTGATCCGATTTCAAACTGTCATTGGATGATAAACAGGCCCAATTGCCTCAATGTGGCCTCAAACCCCTGAAAGTATCAGCCTTCCAGCCATTCAGGCGGATTTCACAACATACATGATTGGGGACAAAAGGGGGAGCTCAGAAATCTGTTGGACCAGAAACGAGGGGGGCACTCAAGACGTGGTTCGGCGGCAGCAGCGCGGCTGAGCTCACCCGAGTTCAACAGCCATCAAGTTGACGCCGGGCGTTCTTAGGCCCTTGGGACCGGAGTGGCACAGCGTCTGCAAGGCAGCAAGAACATACAGGCCGCTCAGATCAAGTGATCAACGTGGGCAGAAAAGAGACATAGACCGCTCAGAGCAAGTAATCAATGCAGGCAGCCTCGTTGGGACCTCAGTCGGTGGAACGCCGGGACCCGATTTTCGCCTCCCCAGCTCCCCCTTTCTTAGCCACCAACTGGATGCACTACTACACCGAAGAGAGGCGTGTAACCAGGTCAGCCCATGCCGGACCCAGGGTTCCCAGGGGACCCAGGTGTGACCCCAAGTTGGGATCTGACACCGTAAAAGGGACTCATGTGTGATGTGAGACGATCTGTTCAACAGTAAAACAGTATTATTCTGACTCGAGAATTGTGGACATTTTCGTGACAGCGTAATGAGGGCGACCGTCACGACGGTAAATCCAAATTACTGCCCGACACTCAGGGCACCCCATGAGATGCCATCAGCGAGGCTCCTCTCAACACGCAGCTCATCTGAACACGACGCGATGCAGCAAAACTCATATTTTCCCATTCAGACTCCCTGGTACAGCCACATTGTAGATTGCACGATGCAACGATAGCGTAGATCCCCCTTTGGAGGCCCTCATGATCTTGTCCAGGTCGGATCTCACATCCTCTTCATCGGCTCCAAAGCTGACAGCAGCCTACAGGAGGTTGACACAGGGTCAAGGCGTGTTGCAATGCAGGGCATGGGCCTTTTGACATGCTCAATCTGACTGTGGCTGTGTGCGTGTCTTTCCGGCTCTGTAGCCATGGCAGGCAAACACCGGCTCTGTCTGGAGGGTGCATGTGAAAGGGGTTATTATTTCTGTCTCATTGGCCTAGCAACGCTTCTCAGATCATGTACGATCCGGGCCAGATTAACAAAAAAATGATCCATTAGAGGTCCAATTTACAAACCGCAACCACACCTGCCTTCCCCTCTACCCACCGCAACCACACCTCCCTCCCCCCTCTACCCACCGCAACCACACCTCCCTCCCCCCTCTACCCACCGCAACCACACCTCCCTCCCCCCTCTACCCACCGCAACCACACCTGCCCTCCCCCCTCTACCCACCGCAACCACACCAGCCTTTCTCCCTCTACCCACCGCAACCACACCTCCCTCCCCCCTCTAACCACCGCAACCACACCTCCCTCCCCCCTCTACCCACCGCAACCACACCTCCCTCCTCCCTCTACCCACCGCAACCACACCTCCCTCCCCCCTCTACCCACCGCAACCACACCTCCCTCCCCCCTCTACCCACCGCAATCACACCTGCCCTCCCCCCTCTACCCACCGCAACCACATCTCCCTCCTCCCTCTACCCACCGCAACCACACCTGCCTCCCCCCCTCTTACCACCGCAACACATCTCCCTCCCCCTTCTACCCACCGCAACCACACCTCCCTCCCCCCTCTACCCACCGCAACACATCGCTCCACTTGCTCTCTGTCCTCTGCGGGATAGGCATCAGCCGCCGCAGCCTCCGCCGAGGCCTCCGCATCCCTCCCAGCAGACGTCCTCATATCGTCCTCGCCTGACGATACCAGGGGGGCAGTCAGCGTTTATTTCTTCGTGGCTCAGATACAAGTATATGTCAGCTACACTCCAGCTTCATCAGGCCATAGCAGCACGCTCTCCGGGCCTATGGTTGGCTGTGCGAACGTCTTAACGCTGCGGCACGCCAGAAGCCCAGCCGCTACAACTGGACTTTCCGAATCCATGACTGCCGCCTGTGTTCCTCTTGGGGCTACCAGTCAACCAACACACCTACCCACTAGTCTACCAGCCCAACAGTCCATCTGCCCACTAGTCCACTAGGCCTGCTTAGGACCAAACCTGGACCTGTCTACGACTGGTGGTCAAAGCAGCATGGCTGGCCACAAATGAGGCCCCGGGAGTGATGATTACATGCGGGTCAGTCATTCATATGGGCAGACAAGCCGCAGCAGTAACAGTAGCAGCAGGAGAGCAGCAACAGCAGCAGGAACATTCATCAGAAGCAACAGCAGCAGCAGCAGCAGTAGCAGTCGCAGCAGCAGCAGCAGCAGCAGCAGCAGCAGCAGTAGCAGCAGTAGCATTCAGCAGGAGCCACAGGCAAGCAGCAGCAGCAGCAGCAACAAGAGAAGCAGCAGCAGTAGCAGTAGATGCAGCAGCAGCAGCAGCAGCAGCAGCAGGAACAGCAGCAGGAGCAACAACAACGGGAGGGCAGCAGCAAGAGCAGCATTAACAGGAGCAGCAACAACAGCAGCAGGAGCAGCAGCAACAGCAGGAACGGGAGGGCAGCAGCAGGAGCAGCAGGAGCAACAGGAGCAGCAGCAGCAACAACAGGAACAGCAACAGCAGCAGCAGCAACGGGAGGGCAGCAGCAATATCAGCAGCAACAGCAGCAGCAGGAGTGGCAGGAGCAGCAGCAGCAGGAGCAACAACAGCAGCAGCAGCAGCAGCAGCAGCAACAGCAGCAGCAACTAGAGGGAGGCAGCAACATCAGCAGCAGGAGCAGCATGAGCAACAACAACAGCAGCAGCAGGAGCAGCAACAGCAGCAGCAGCAGCAACAACAGCAGCAGCAACGGGAGGGAGGCAGCAGCTGTAGCAGCAGCAGCAGCAACGGCATGAGCAGCATCAACGGGAGGGCAGCAGGAGGAGCAGCAGCAACAGCAGAAGCAACAACAAGAGCCTGAGCATGAGCAGTAGGAGAGCTATTGTTTCAGCGTTAGTACAGCCAATCACTGGCCTGTTGAAAGTGCTGCTATTGCAGCGTCCAGCTACAAACATAGCCTCTCAGAAGTGGGGCATCATGACAACGTCACATATTTATCGGCTAGAAATGAAACATAACAGATGTTCAAAAAGCCCCTGTCATGCAGTATCACAGCGATGCATGTTCAGTCACAGAGAAGAGGGTGAAGGCTTAGGGTGATATCCCTTCAGGAAGGTAGTCGGTAGGCTTAAATCCATGGTCTTCCAGATGTGGGTAATTTGAGGAACCCAGATTTGTATACGAAAAATTACATGTGGGTTCAAAGACCAAACAGCCTTATAAAGGTGGTATGCCCAATTTTGTTGGAGCTTATAGGAAGAAACAAATATTGAAGTCTCCATTGATTTGGCGACAAATTGAACTCACCAGCAGCGGTGGAGGGCGCCCCTCTTGAGGCTGACGGCCAGCCATCATTGCCAAAGGCTGTTCCCGAGGACTTGTGTGGAGGCGTGGTGGCAACATAGTTGGAGGACCCTACAAAGTGCAAAAGAAGCAACACAAGAGAAATGAAGATCTGGATGGCCCAATAAGGTGCACCAGGAAAAAATTAGGTACTCTGAACCCCAAACTGACATGTCTTACAGATTTCTCTGAAGCGTCTTACAGCAAGAGCAAAGCAATGAACCCTTGAACCCATGAGTAGGTGGAGGTATGGCTAGTATAAGTCAAACTTTCAAACCGTATGGCTTGTATATATCAAACTCCCAAACCGCATTTCAGCCACAGATAGAGGCCGAGTGGGGACCTGGGCATGGTTCTGTTCTCCTCATCACAGACGGGACGACCACAGGACTACGCCGTAGAGGGGTGCTGTGGACGCTTCATGTGGGTGATGTAAGCGCTCTGGGTGGCTGTTGCCCCTTAGGAAAGTATGCAACATTCCTGAGGAGCCTTTCCAATTAGTACAGACAGCACAGTCACTCACAGGCCTCCCTTTTTGGTGTTAAGGCTTAAGAATTCCTAAGGAGGGATCTAGTTACCTGCAACGGCATTTGAAGCCGGGAAGAGGCATGCCACCAGCGAGGGACCCGTCGCAGACTCAGCCGCACGCAGAGCCGCAGCAGGAGAAGACGCACCCGGCTCTGCATCTGCGCCGGTGACAATATCCAACAGCCCAACACCGAGGTAAGTGTCTTGCTGGTCAGCAGGGGCTGCCCCAACGGCCCCATTCAGGGACTGGTCTGATGGCATCGCCGCTGCTGCCCCGAACGGATGGAACTCCGCATGGCTAGCAGGGGGCACTGTGCAGTGGGGGGGGCTGCTGGTCCTTGCAGCTGCTGATGGTTGGAGGGCTGGGGGCACTGGGCTGACAGGGAGCCCCACGACACTTACTTGTGCCCCGCCTGGGGCCAGGGGGGCTGGTGTGGCCATCCTCATAGGCCAAGGCGGGAGGGTGGCGGGCTTCGACTGAAAATACCCCTCCAGCCCTTCATACCAGTTATGTATGCTATCGAGCTGCCTCCATGTTCCTTCGAGCGCTCTTTCGGCTTCCTACACAGCATTAAGGACATCCAATATTCGTAAGCATCATCTCAAGCATGCATCATAAATTTACACTTGGGACTGCTCAATGCTCATCAAAGTCTGAAGGTTGCGCAATCTTTGGGTATTTGTGGTAATTTGAATATCATTGGAGGTACTCACCTCCTGAGCTGTTTCTGCTCTGCGCGTCTCCCGGTCCACCGCTTCCTTCCTTTCCAGGGCCATCCGGGTTAACTCCTCGGAATGGGCTGATTTGTCAGCCGCCAGGTCGCTCGCCAGACCCGCCTTCTCAGCCTGCAAGCGGTCTATTAAGGCTCCCAGCATCTGCACATCTCTCGCCTTCTCATCCACCATCTGCTGAGCCCCTGCTAGCTTCCCCTCCACGGCATGCAAGGCGACTGTCCGAGTCATGGCCCGCGATGTCATGTCTTCTATAGTCTGCTTTAGCTGTAAATTCTCGCTTTTAAGATTGGCCACCTACAGGGGTAAAGGAACTATAAGTCAGGTACCCTAAGGCAGATTGTTATTGGGGGGTGAAGCACCAACACACTCCAGATGCATAATCTCCAACAAGCTGAAAATTTGGAAAGAACTCCATGATTGGGACACGATACACATTGCTTTACACACCTGTTGCTCCATCTCTTGTTTCATGATATTCTCAACGTTCAAGGTTAGCACCAGGTGTTGGAAGGAAAACTCATCCAAAGCAGTTTGCCTAGAAGGCCCGCCGAGGGAAATGGGATGCATGGTGGCGGGGGGCAGAGGTGCAGGCGGGGGCTGCCCCACCCCCAGCGGGGCTTCACGCTGTGAGTCGCTGTTTTCCGGAGGGGCGGGGGGGAGGGCTCCAGGCCCGTGGCGGACCTGCTGGTCCTCGGCCATCCCAGACTGCTGGCCTCCTGTCCCCATGGGATGCAGCTGTGGCAACCGCAAGCTGGCGGGGGGCGATGGCATGTTGGAAGGCTGCACACATCCCTGCTGGCCTTGTTTTGTTAGCAGCGTCCGATTTCTTTGTATGGAAATGGACTGAGGGGAGGCTGCAAACTGGGGAATGCGCTGTTGTGAACTCTGCAGGCCAGCTGGGCTCCCGCTCCCTGCCCCAGCGTTGGTCTGCCGCGAGCCTTCAGCCCCATAGTCCGCCGGGGCCAGGTCCCACTCAGAGGTAGGCTGAAGGGCAGGGGCTGCGAATTGCCCCTCCTTCCCAGCTGGCCCTTTTGAACGAGGCGCTGCGCCTGCAGAGTTCCCCACTCCTGATACCTCCCGAGCTGCATGGTCCTCCTCCACCACACGGCGTAGCTGGCTGGCCGGGGCTGCGGCTTTGTAGGTTGGCCTCCTCTTCTTGGCTGCTCTCTTGAAACGTAGCCCTTGAGAGCCAAAGCACCCCCGCCCTGACTCCGCACGGACCGATGTGGTGTCCTCGGATTCAGAGGGCTCAGTCTCCACCCGTTGCCTAGAGCCACTCTGGTGGTGTGCCCTTGCCCGCTTGGAAGAGGGCGATTTCGCAGGCTTGGGTCGCCGGAGCAAGCTCGAGTCCGGGGCGGTGTCAGTCTGAAAGGAAAGGTAGGGGTGTCATTATGTATACATCTTCATAATAATACGGCATGAGGACCCGGTGTAGTCTAATCCCAATTGTGGCATGTCAATGAATCGCAAACTCACCACGTGAACAGTCACACTTTCAGGCCAGTGGACTAGTGGCCCATCCTTTTTACGGCGCGGCACTTCGATGACGCTTGAGCTCAGCGCTAACATTGCCTCCTTGATCCCCACTGACTTCTCAAGCCGGGCTTTGAACAAGGTAACCTATAAGACATGGGTAAAGGGTGTTTAGTCGTGGAAAACATTACATCACTCCCAGGGAAAATGGCTAGTCTACTGAGAACATGCGTGTGTTCTGACATATGTGGACATACCATGGCATCACCCACAGCCGGCTCTTTCATCCTGTCTTTATCCACAGTGGCGGATAGTGTTCCAAAGCACAGCCTCAAGAAGTAGAGGTGCGTCATGCAATCTTGAAGCTTCACGCTTGCCCATGGAGGGGCTTTGATCCTCTGCTCAATCAACCAGTCCTGCAGGCCATTTTTGCTCCCAGACTTGGCATTGCCCATGTCAGGATAGAAGTCTAGGCTACTGCCAGCGCCGTCTGACACCTTCACCACCCATATGTTGGCGCATTTAAAATACTGCAGTGTGAAAAAGGAGGGGGAGGTTAACACTAGGCATGCATGACTGCCCAAACATCGGAACCCTTACCGATGGGCTTTTGCTTTTGCCATCCACCTTGGCTGCTTCGGCTTCTTTTCCTGACATCTGAAAAAGGAACAAGGAAAAATGGGTCAAACGCACGAGCATGGGGGGAAGGTAAAATCAAAGGCCAAGGTCTCATGTCCGGGAACGGTCGTTATGCGAGATCACCATACGCTGCGACCTTGTTAGCCGTGCTCAGCGAACAGTCGGCGTTGTTACATGGGTGCATGTAATGCTTTACCCAGAAAGAATTTTCCCGCCCAAATGTCAACTCGCCTTAGGTCGGTTGTTCCATTGGGGGGCGAATATATCTAGGCGGAATGCTGAAATAAATCAAATCTATAACAATTGGAGTTCAGTCCGGGCACTAAACGTCGCTGGATCGCGCTCATGCTCAACCGGGCTTGCCGAAGGGGTACGGCACAACGCTCCACCATTAGCGCCCAAGTCGTCTGTTAAGGAGGCCCGAGCAATAGCGTCCTTGAAATAGGCCGTTCACAAAATAGAAAGAGTAGGGGGGCGTTCGAAAGTGTAAGGGGCTGTTTGAAAAGGTAGGGGGGCGTTCATTTCTACCCTGAAAAGTAGGGGGGCGTTCGAAAAAGTAGGGGGCCGTTCATTCTTGCACGAGAAGGTTGGGGGCCCGGCCATTAAAGTAGGGCCATTCGAAAAAGTAGGGGGCCGTTCAACGAACATGTAGGGCGGCTTTAAAAAAACATGAGGTGAATGGCTTGCTTCTGAACAGCCCGGTCAGGGCCATCAATTTGTCACTTTTAACACTGTCCAATCAACATCAACCTACAATTCAATGATTTAATATGGAAATTGTATAACGCCCATGCTTGTAGACCTCTCCAAGCCGGCCAATCATTAGACTGGACATTGTGTGTGTTGAATGACGGACATGAGTTATGGCCAGAACGGCACAAGCAATCGGCACAAATTATCCCACAATATAGCAAATCCATGAAGCCTTGGTACCGGAGCCATTACATAATAAACCATCTAGCCATGCCAAGGTGGACAAAGTAGCAACGCCAGGCGCATGCGGATACTTAATAATAATGCCACGTCAAGAAATCAAGATGTCATATACGTTGTGCAGACATAGGAGCGCCTACGTTTGTAACATTGAGTGTGGGCAAATGGCCCTGCCTCCTGGTAACCCTTGCACGTTGCATTTTGGCCGACCTATCATGAAGAGGTATGTGTCTGCCCCGAAAGCAAAGGTACTCTTGCAAGGGCCATTTGAGTATCGTCAGGTCTAATCAGCACCTGATACATTTCAAACCCTCCCTTCAGTCGTCTGATTGTTGTCATAATGATGATCTATGCGCATATGTTAAACGTTCTGTCACAGTATATTACAGTATACGTGACAGAACCGTTTAGACCGCAGTTAGCGGCCTCGGGGACTCCGCAGCTTCTCTGCGGAGCCCACGGATTTGAACTGAGACCTAGAAACCCGCTTACGCATAATTAGTTTGACAGGTTCTACCGTACTCTGAACTGGGCCTGCCGGGTCCCTGTATCCCGGCAATTGCCTTGGCTAGTCACTTCGTCCCTTTCTAAAGGACAGACCTCTATTTGTAACAAGCACCGGCCGTCTTCGAGACCCGCAGCTTTCATATAAGTCAGTACCTTAACTCGAGTCAAGACTACCTCAGCCTCAGCTGAGATAGCTGGAGACAAGTACCTAGCAAAGAGGCCCGAGACCCTGCCGAACAAGAAGTACGCAGTCCACGTCCCGACTCCCTCACCGCGAGAAGCGCGGTAAGTGCCCTTAACATAGCCCAGCTGGATCGCGCCCAGACGGCCAGAAGGCCTGTGCTCCCTTAGTCAATTGCCATACAACCAAATAGCCAGCTAAGCTGCTTAACTCGCTGAGCACTCGCAGCCAGTGTGTAGTCACTGAGCCTGCCCGTAGGCGTCCATCACTGCCGTGAGGAAAGAAGTCCGCCACGGACCTGAAGCGCACATCGCGTGTCCTTTAGAAAGGGACGAAGTGGATTTAGCCTGATCAGCTTAATTTGCCAATTCCTGCTAAAGGTGCTTGTGCAGCGAAATTGGAAATTTGTTTGCATGCAAACGACCTTGGACAGCATTTGAACTGCACTTTGCTGTGGTAACCTCCATAGAGAGAAGTGCCAAGTTAAGCCCTGAGAATCACTAAGAGTGGCAACTTAGTGTAGAGTCCAGGAGAGGCTTGAGGATCTGGCTGTGGATTTATACACCCAGCAGATAATCCCTGTGTGACTGCAGATTGTGATCAGGTGGATCCAATTGTTCATCATTGACAGAAGTGAACTTGTTGACAGATCAACCAAGTTTAAAATTTTGTGGTGTACCAAAGGATCCCCGCAGGTGTCAGAGAGGAACTGACACAGCGCAAGAGGATATATCCGCCCGGAGGCAAGACATCCGCAAGGGGCGTGTGCCAGCTAGAGGCAGCCCAGCCAGCAAAGGTGGGAGGGACTAAAAAGGGCGAAGGAGGATTCCGCCAGATTAAAAGTTTAGTGAGCATAAGAGCAGAGGGCAAGGACTATCGCGCGAAATTGCTGTACCTGCCGTCCGGCCTTGACTAGCAGATCCTCACCAGATTGCAGTAGGGATAAGGGGCAGAAGCCTAACGTTAGCAGGTTTTGTAGGGGGTGTTGCCAGCACACCTGCAGGACATTGCGGTTCGTAAAATGCCTGTGGAGATGACAAGCGTAGATCTGAACCCCGATAGGCACCAGCACCCTGACGTCCTACGGAAGAGTGGGCGTCTGAGGGGGCTGGAGCCGGGTGTAGACCTAAAAAATGCTAGTGCTGAGATTGTAGCAGAGGCCCTGTTAATGGCGGAAAAGCTAGCAGGGCCAGGGGAACCGCCTGCAGAGGACCGCAGGGTACCTGAACCGGGCCGCGTACCACCTAGAGGGGCAGGGGCGCAAGCAGATGGTGCAGTACTAGTAACACGAAAAGGCATTGGTCGAGGGGGTCCATTGCCCGCTGGTTCCGACAGCAGGCTGAATTGCGAGCAGGGGCAGACTCAAGCGGGAACCCCAGAACTGATCTTGGATCAAGCAACGGAAGCATCCCAGAGCTGTGACACACGACAGCGACACGCGACACGCGACACGCGAGCTGTGAGAGCGGTGAACCTGAGGCAGAGCCGCAGCAGAGCCTGACCAGGATGGCGAGTGTTGCACAGCGGGTTGAAAAAGAGCCCAGCCAACCGGATCTAAGGGCCAAGGTAGCCGCATCTTCAGACAAGTTTGCAGGCCGTGATAAAACCTGCACAGACAAACCTCGAATAAAGACAGAGGAAGAGCGGGCCAGGAACGCACCTGCAGCGGTCAAACACGAGGAAGCTGAGCCCCAGCCAGCAACGAGCAGACAGAACTCGCAGGCAGGCAAGGAAAAGGAGAAACCAGCTGAGCCGGTAGGAAAGCCTTGGGCTGACCTAATATTCGAGGAAGAGCAGCCAGACCCAGTTCAGGAAAAGCAGGGGCAGCAGACTACAGCAGGACTGCATCCCGTGCAGCAGCTGCAGCCGCGCAAAGCACTGGTTAGAAGAGGAGCTGGATCCACAGTCTTCGGCACACCACTGTCCAGTTTTCCACCCAGCGCAAACAGACCTGCACAGGCATCCAAGGAGGGATCTAGCAGCCAGATGCAAAGAGAGCCAGAGCGCTCCGAGGTTGGGGGAGTAGTGTGCGGCAATGAGGAGTCGGAAGGGCCGATTGGTTGGGCAGGAATTGTGCAGTGGGCAACAAACCTGTGGAAGCAAGTGTGCTCCAGGACGTTCTTGCATTTCCAGGACCAGGTCACAGCCATTGAGGAGTTCAAGGCCCATCATCTGAGGGGATGGGCAACAAAGGCCATGTTGGGTATCCCCCACACAGGGTTGGACAGGGCGATACTGTTAGCCGCCCTTGGACAGGTGTCCAAGGGAAGGGCGGAACACGAAGCAGCCAGGGCTGTTAAAGCCTTCGCAGATGAATGGTGCAACGAGGTCACATGAGACCAGGAGGAACCTGGATCAGAACCAGAGGATGAGGAGGACCAGGCGTGGGAAGGATTTGAAACAGAGGCGCAGCAGCCTGAGGGGCGCAGGGAGGTGCAAAGGTGGCAGCAGCAAGCGGGAGCCGCGCCAACACCAACACTCAGATCTGCAGCTTTCGAGGTCAACAGCGAGCCCAGCCTCAGAGGGCGGCCAAGGGGCAGGGAAGCGCCCAGAGCCAGCAGTCCAGCCGCCAGCGAAAGGGCGGAATTGACTAGCCGATCACTCGCCAGGATGGCAGAGCAAGGCACAGCAACACGCAGAGCAAGCAGGCAAGAGTCTTATGAGTTGCTACGCATAGTCGAGGACAAAGAGAACGCATACCAGGAAACCCAGGTGGATTACATCAAGGAATTCCTGAAGAACAGGCAGTCAGGCACAGCAAGGGGAGTCAGGAGGAATGAGCATGCAGGCAGCGCACGGAGCAGTGGTCCAAAATTACAGGAGGCCAGAGAGGAAACACAGTCTGATTCCTATGCCAGGAATTACACAGGCGGGACGCAGCCAGGTCGGCAGAGCCAGGAGCCGCCCAGGGGGCAGGCATACTCCAGGGAACAGCCAAGCCAGCAGAGCCAGGAGCAATCCAGGGGACCAGAGGATCACAGCAGAGGAGGGCGGCAGGAATGGCAAGGCCAGGAGCTGCCCAGGGGACAGGCAGAGCCCGGAAGAGCACAGTCGGGGAGGCCTGGATCTGACAGCAGACCAGGCAGAAGCGAATCAGAACGACCGCCACCCGAAGGAAGTAGAAGCGCGACAGGCAGAGCGGGCAGACAGCCATCAAGAGACGCTCACAATCAGGATGAGGATTATAACAGACAGGACAGGTATCATTCAGGCCGCAGCCCATCGAGGGGCGGCAGTGGAGGACCTGGGTCGCGGTCAGAGTCAGTAGATTCGGAGCCAGGAGGAGCGGACAGACGCAGGCCGGGGCCCAGACAGGAGTCCAGCGATCAGGAAATGAAAAGGCTCGATCGGGAGCAGGCGAGGGTGAACCTGCAGCTGCAGCAGCAGATGGTACTGCAGCTGGCAGGGGTAGCCAAGGTCACCAAGATTCCAGCCATCCAGGGCAACGTACCAGTCCTGGATATGTCACACCCAGGCGCAGTTGCAGCCAGGAAGTATTGCCAGGCGTGTGGATACTGGGGATCGCACAACAGGTTGGCAATGTCAGATGACCAACCAGCATTGGCTGTGGTGGCAGGTGAAATAGCTGGATCATGCCAGTCGCCGTCAGCTATGACGTTGCTGATCAAGTCGCTGGTCAAGCTGTGGGACAGCAAGCCGGCCAGCATGAGGCCGCTGATGGCAGCCATCAGGGCAGCGCCCCACGCAGGAAACATAATTGCCATAGAGGTGGAGCGGATCGGACAGCTGTGGATAGCCCCAGCAGAGGAGCAGGGTTGCGAAGCTTCGCTACTCACTTTATGGATCAGGGTGGTCCAGGAGGAGGTGGGCAAGCCAACTTCAGAGGAGAGGACGGCCATCACCAACCTCAGGCTAGGAGTAAAGACTACCCTAGACCCAGACGTCAAGCCAGAGGAGACGGTGGAAGCATTTGCTCACAGAGTGCTGACAACGGCAGAGCTGCTGCAGATCTCAAGGGATGCAGTAGATCACTTCGGCAGGAGCCACTCGGTCTCGCGCATGTTCCATGACGGACTTCCAGCAGTTGCTAGAGCCAAGCTGAGCAAGTTTGTTATGACGGTGCCAGGGTACCTCAGCATGAGCGATGAAGACCAAATCGCAGTACTCACGCAGCAGGTGGTGCTGTGGGAGAGGTTTGCCCTGGAAATGGGTGACCTGGGAGGTACCGGCTTCAGGCAGATAACCAACAGCGGGCCTGGCCAGGGAGAGGCACAGCCCAACAGGGGCAGAAAAGAGAGAGCAGGACAGTGGGAGATGCGGACACGCCTTGATGGAATTGGGCATCCCGCAGGCTCAGCAGCAGTACCACAGATGCGGATGGATAGTAAACCCAGAGGAGTTACCTGGGCGGACCAAACAGGGGCGGCAAATTACAACGCTGAGGGTGTCTCAGGCGCAACCAAGGCATGCTACCAGTGTGGTAGCACGACGCACCTAGCCAGGGATTGCAGGGCGCCCAGGGCCAAGGATGAGCGCAGACCTATGCCCCTGGTAAACAGACATCACACCTGGACCGGCCAGACAGCCGCAACAGCAGTATCCGCAGCAACAGCAGTATCCCCTGCCGCCAAGGCCGCAGCAGGGACAGGCAGCAGGCAAGCCGTATGACAGGAATCAGAACAACAGACAGTATCCCAGGCCGGGGCCTGGCCAGGGAGGTCAGGCGCAGCAGGCAGCCCACGTGTCTCACCTCAGCAATGCAACGGGGCAGGCTGAGCCAGAAGGATGGCACCAGACCATGGCAGAGATGCTCAGCGAGTCCGTAGCACTCATGACGCAGGTTGGGCTGGTACCCAAGCCTGCAGGTTTCAAACAGGCGGTGCATAACGCCCGTCCTAAGTCGTTTATGCCAGAACCTTTGCAGGAGGAGGAACCAGTGCCAGGATTCGTGGAACCTCCCTCCAGGAAGGGGGCAAAGAGGCTGGTATTGAGTAAAGTAGCTGACGATATGTCTGACATCCGCCTACAGGTGTTCAAGCTGAACGAGAGGCTTTCAGCGTTGGCATTCACCACGATGCCCATGGGAACAGACAACGCCGGCCACAGGGGTGAGACCAGTAACACCAGGCCAGAGGGTAGAATGGTGACAGCTGCACCCAAGCTGCAGTATTTCAAAAATGACAGAAGCAACCTGGAGCAGTGTGTGGGACTTATGGTCAATGGGAAGGTCCTGGTGGCTCAGAAAGCACTCATGGACTCCGCATGCACGTGCCATGTCATCACTGTCAATATTGCAGAGCAATTAGTTGCCATGGGGGCGGAGCTGGTGCGTACGGATGAGAAGATACGTACCACAGACAATGCAGGAGCAGATCTGTATGGAGTACTGTTCATTTATGTGGTGTACGGATACGGAGGGCCCAATGCCATTATGGAGCCCACGGTGGTCAGGGTCGTTAAGACACCACCGGACGCATATGAGCACTTGGTAGGGAACCCAGAGTTTCTCAAGTATAACGGGGTCTTAGAGGCAGCCGGAAGGCTGACCTTACGGCCCAGGGAGGGCCCACAGAGAGCGCAAGGGGTCAGGGACCTTACGCTGCCACTAATGCGGGCATCCCCAGCAGGGGGGTACCAGGCAGCAGCAGTGGCATGGGCAGGAATTCAGTGTGGATTCGCAGAAAGAGAGGGGTGGCCATCTGCAACAGCTGAAACAGAGCACGAACCGCTCTTACAGCGTTCCATGGCCACACGCGCAGGTGCCGCTTTGAGAGCCGGACAGGACGCAAGACCCAGCTACGAGGGAAACCCTAGGCTACAACGGCACATGCTGGTGCCAGTCGAGACAGCAGTGGCAGAGGACGCCGCACCAACCGCAGAGGAGGTGACAAGAGCGCGCAGAGCCGTGAGAATCTCTGACAGCGAGAGAAAGTGCGTCAGGGACTTCATGCCAGCATGCTCCGACTACCCGTGCGCTTTGTGTGGAAAGCCAAACGAGCACTCGGCGGAGGAGTGTGAGAGGAGGATTCAGGTCTTTTCGCAGACCCCTGAAGCAGCGCCTGCGGTGCAGGCAGTGCCGCCTGCAGCACAGAAGAGGGGATATGGCACAGCGGCAGACGGCAGAGCCGCGCAGGCAAATTCGGCGCGCAGCAGGGGAGAGCAGCAGCAGCAGCAGCAGCAGCAGCAGCTGACAAAGGAACCACAGGTGGCAGGGCCCAGTGAGCAGCAGGTCAGCGACAACAAGTGTAGACAGGCGCAACAGCGGCAGCTGCAGGGGCAGCCAGGGGCAGCAAGGCCTCCCGCGAAATCAGCAAGCAGCGGCGATGACGAAGCGCAGGAAGCAGAGGAGGAGGGAAATGCAGCGTAGAGAAGATTCCAGAGCCAGGGACCAGCCCACAAGACAGGCACATCAGCAGGCTGGCTGGGCAAGTTCCCGGGCTGAAAAAGGCTCTACGGTGGAGAGAACGGCAAATGTGGAGGCAGGCAGCGGGAATTGTTGATTACCTAAAAGGCCAGCTGGCTGGGTGGAAGAGCATCAGGGATGGTCAGCAGGCCATGGCAGAGGTTCATCGGCAGTACATCCTGCGGGCAGATGAGCTGATCAAGCTGCAGGATGCCATGGGAACACAGTATTTGGGGGAGCCGCCAAACCGCGGGCAGCCGCTCCCATTTGAAGCGGATCCAGAGCTGGCGGGGTGCGTCAGGGAAATGATGGCAATCCCGTCCCCGTTGCCAGACATGGAGATAGAGTATTCCGGCGTGGAGGAGCCGAAGGAGGAACACCAGCAGCACGGTTCTGCTAGCAGCGACGATAGCGGCTCGGGGAACAGAAGGCTCCGACAGCGCAGCAGAAGCGCGCAAAGGGCCATCAGTGAGGAGCGCCAAGGGACGGTGCCTACGCCGGCAGCCAGGACCCAGCGGCAAGGCGCAGGGCGGCGCAGCAACAGCGAGGAGAGAAGCAGGGACCACGGGCAGCGGTCACCAAGCAGGGACCAGCCCAGGGGCAGGTCCAGGGAGCGGCGTCCAGAGGAGTTTGCCAGGCCTTACAGGCAGGGGCAACAGCACCAGCGAGGTCCAGGCCCCAGTCCGACAGTCAGAGCCCTGGCAGGGGGCAGTGGGGTGGCAGAGCCTAGGCGTAACCTAGGACCACGCCATGGTGGAGTGTGCTTCAAGTGTGGACAGCCAGGGCACTTTGCCAACGAGTGCACCAACCCGGAGCAGCCAGGGCTGGCAGGCGACAGGCCAGGGGCACCTGCAGGCCCGGCGCGGAGCTATGGAACCTGGGGCCCAGGCAGGGGCCAGGGGGGGCCCATAGGGAGCCGGCGCAGGAACTTCGAGACAGCCATGAGGACTCCCAGCGCAGGGGACTTCCAGCAGGCAGCAGCAGGCCCCAGCGCGTGGCCAGAACCGCCAGCGCGACAGGAACCACCGGAGGGCGAGCAGCCAAGGTGGGAGGGGACAGGAGGCCACACGTGCTTCATGACAGGCCACATGGAAAGTAGCCAGGACAGGGGTGCCTACCAGGATGAGGTCAGTCAGGTAGAACCAGTTCAGGTGGCCCCCCAGAGGGTGCCAGAAGGGCAGGTAGCCAGTCAGGTAAACCACTGGGCAATGGCTGTGGAGGCGTTAGCCATGAACCATTATGGGACTATGCCTACAGGGTCGGCCAGATCCGTAGCACATACGATGGAATTCTTGAAGGATCTCCAGAGAAGGGGGTGCCCAGCTCCGTGTGTAGGATGGCCGAATCTGATGCAGAGGTTCCTAGACAGGGAATGGGACAAGTATGATGAGCAGTGGGATGAGTTTGAGAGACGCGAGCGGGAGGCAGTACCCCAGCACAACGTAGACGGGTGGGAGACCGATTCAGGGTCCAACCTTTCAGCAGGCAGATATGAGCCTCAGGAACCCTCGCCCTTGCATGAGAGAGAGTTTGGCGTGTTCTGTCCAGGTACCCCGGAGGGCAATCAAGACACAGGCAGAGAGGTAGCGGGAGCAGCCACCGAGACAGGGGAGCCACCCAGAGCGGGGTCGCGATACCCAGCAGCCAGAGGGACCGCAGCAGGGAGCCAGCAGGACGCTATGGCGGGGCCCGTTAGGACCCATAAAAGCACTACCTCTCGGTGCAATGCTTGGGGAGGTATCGACGAGGACGGAGAGACGCAGCACAGCAGCGAGAGGGGAGGAAGGTCTGGCGCAAGGGGCGAGGACGGGCAGCTTGGCCAGTCCTTCAGCAGAGACAGGTCCTACAGCAGAGAACGCGTCTACATACAGCCGTACCCGCAGTCGCTGCCAGCAGGAGAGCCCTTTGTGCAGTACTTCCGCCTGGGGGAAGAGATGCCAGGGGCGTCCACCTCCAGGGCTATGCTGACTATGCCAGCGGATTACAAGGACGGGCCATGTCGGTTGCAGAACCATAGGCTCCTGGGAGGCGGAGAGCAGACATGTGTTAACAGGGCAGCAGCCATGCAGGCAGTTGCCAGGATGATTTTCCCGTGGGACGCAGTGACAGCTGTCATGCTGGGCGCTGCGCTCAAAGGATATATCCAGCCCAGCACAAATATGGCAGATTATATGCAGAGGGGATGGTCGCGGCACCCCATCTATGCATACTGCGTTAGCGAGATGGTGAGCCTCGCCATTGCAGCAGGCATCACAGCGGTGGATGCAGCAGGCTGGGCGCACCCGGACATGCCAGACATTGCGCCGGCCGAGGGGATGTGGCAGGGCGCGCAGCCAGGATTCATGCGCACACCGTGGGCGAGGGATTGTGTCCGTGAGCTGATGGGGCATCCAGCCCTCAGAGACCGCGCATTTTATGTGCCAGTCCAAGCCATGGGCGAGTACGAGCGATTTGTGGGAACAACAGAGCGGGCCCCAGTGGGGGCAGGGCTGTGTCACCCAGGCAGGCCAGGGCGGTGTGAGGCGACCATCGAGGCGTCCATCGTCATACCCAGGACGGTCGCAGGACAAGCAGTGCCGTGGGGGCCAGCACCAGGGGACGCCAGGGCAGCCATTCCAGTCCAGCAGCTAGTAACTTACTACTATGAGGAGATGGCTGAGGAGGAGTTGCCCGTTTCATCGGCATGGATCCACATGCACGCGACTCGCGATGATATGCCCGTTTACCTGTTCGCAAGGCACCAGCAGGACGTGGCAGTCACTAAGTGCGCGTCAGTAGACGAGGCAGAGCTCCATGCCCATACCTACGCTAGGGGAGCAGACCCGACAGTGTGGACGCTCATGCTTATGGCGCTGCAGAGGGTCCTGCTCCCAGGACAGCTGTCAGCGGCCATGCGGCATGTGTGGGGCGTAGAGGATCAGTGGGCGCCGACAGAGGTAACAGCCTGTCCAACATGGAGCCTTACGGGCCCCAGCAGACGCCAGCATCAGGAGCCATGTGGGAAGGAGAGGAAGAGCTGGCGCGCTCGCCGTTCGCAGTAGAACGCCTGGCAGCATATGTGCACCAGTGGGTGCGTCAAGAGCGGAGGGCGTGGCACGACGACAGGGCCAGCATTGTGCTGCCCTATTGGCAGGCTGACGTCATAACGGCGCAGTTGTGGAGACAGGCGCACCCAGCAGGGGTGCGCACGCTGCACCCCCTGTTCAGAGGAGCAAGGGAAGTGAGCATCGAGGAGGAGTTGGAGGACTTAAGGAACCAGCCGAGTATGGGACAAGGGCTGGGGGGCAGGCGCGGCGCCTATGCAGAGGAACCAGCGGCTGCCACCAACGACCCTGTCCAGGATGGGGAGCCAGAATGGACCCAGGCAGCGTTTGTAACATTTGGGGCGGCAGCAGCCTCATGGGAGCTGCTGGAGTACGCGGACGACTTGGAGGTAGCAGCACTGGAAGCTGAACCTCAGGGACGGGCAGAGCCCCAGGCACCCCTAGACATTGTCAGCACACAGCCCACGGAGGACTCAGACAGCAGGACTCCAGAGTTCAGCGGCGACGTTTCAGAGGGTCCACCGCCTCTGGTTGAGATTACCGAGTCAGATGAGGAGTGGCACGAGGGAGGAGCCATGCCCCCGGACCAGGATAGCGTCACCATAGCAGAGGCTCGGGATGCAGAGGGCAATTATGTGCCAGCAGGCAGCGGCCCAGGACCAGGGAGTCCAAGGTACGGCATGGTGGGAGAACTGCCACAGCTGAGGCGCGCGTGGGTGCGCGGCATCTTTCAGGAGCGGGCAGCAATGGAGGAGCGCAGAAGCAGGAGGGCCGCTATACAGCTCGGTAACGGGATCACGATGGAGGAGGAGGCAAACCAGGTCACAGCGGGGATCGGCCATCAGCAGGCGGCAGACCAGCTCGCTTGCAGGCCCGAGGGAGCAGCAGCAGGCAGGAAGAGCAGCGGGCGCCCAGGAGACCCCCAGATCAGCCGGCCAGCACAGACAGCGGCACAGGGGCCTTGGGGTGACCCGGCAGCGTACAGCACGGGACGCTGGGTTGCAGTGCTCAGGAACTTCGTAGATCAGCTGGACGTGCTAAGAAGGCAGGAAATGGGGCAGCAAGAGGCGAGCCAGGAGGCTAGCCTGCTGTTCCGCCTTAAAATGCTGCCACAGCCCGATCCGGACCCCAGGATGGGAGGTTACAGCAGGGCAGTCAGGGAGCTACAGGAGGAGCTGACGGAGAGAGTATCAGCCCTTTACACGAGGAGAGCAGCAGGAGTGGACACCCAACAGCCGTCGGACAGCCGCAGCAGCCAAACCCAAACCGGCAGGGGCGAGGATCTCGCAAGGAGGGTTGCCGGCGCGCGGGAAACCAAACGACGGGGCTGTGGGCAAGAGGAGCCCGTGGGTGCAGGCAGCAGCGAGGCTGTGCAGCGCGCCACCCACATGCAGGAGAGGATGGCACAGTGCAGGACAGAACAGATCCCAGGAGCAGGGCCAGAAAGGGCCAGTGCGATTTGGGCTGACACTGCCAAGTTGCAAGGAAAGAATTCTAAGAAGGCCAGGCGACGCGCAGGAAAGGCGCAGAGGGCGGCCGCGGACAGGAACCGTGGCAGCAGACCAGGAATGGACTGCCCAGCCCTGCCACTCAGGATCAGCCAGGTAGACCTGGAGATCACGTGGGCCACAGGACAGCAGCTGCCAGCGCAGAATGCAGAGCCATGCGTTCAGCCCGCAGAACAGTTACCGCAGCAACCCATGAGGAAGATGACAGCGTGCAGAGGACTCCTCACCTGTACAGCAATTAAAGGGATCCTTACGGGAACGCTCCAGCTGATACTGGTGTGGCTACTGCTGTCGGTGTGTGTGCCGGGGGCGCGAGCTACCGAGCAGGGAGTGAGAGGAGGAGGATTCACAGCAGGCCAAGGGGCTTTTGTGTCTGGAAAGGAGGCAGCAGCAAAGCTGTCGTCTGGATGGTTACGCCCACAGGCAGTCAGCCCCATGGGGGGCGCCAGCAGGAGGGGTGCATGCAGCCAGCAGGAGAGATGGCACAGCGGCAACATCACTGGCGGGGAAGAGCTGCCCGCGGAGGACGACCCGCAGGCGGCTGTGGTGATTGACATGTTCCAGCCAGGGGGAATAGTGGAGCCACCTGCAGAGTACGTCAAGACCAAGGAGGGGTGGCTGCTGGGCAAGCACCCCGACTTCACTGCGGAGCAGCAGGAGAGCCTGGAGCAGAGCCTCCGAGATCGCCAAGGAGCATTCGCTTACTCCATGGAGGATCTACCAGGCTACTGCGACACGCAGGGTGAGTTTACACTGGCTTTAGAAGACGAGGTCAGTTCGTGCTTTCAGAAGTCCAGGGATATGCCACCGCCTAAGGCAGCAATTTTTAAGGAAAAGTGTCAGCCGATGATTGAGGCAGGCATCATAGTCAAGGTGCCCCAGGGGGGGCCTATCAAGTTTGCGGCCAACTCAGTAGTAGCAGCCAAGAAGAGTGCTGAAACTGGGGAGTGGACAGACCATCGAATAGCGCACGATATGCGCAGGTTAAACCTGCGTACGGCTAAGCAGGAATTTGCAATCCCCAGGATGGAGACTATTTTTCAGAACCTGGGCACTGCCAAGATATTCAGCAAGGTTGATCTCCGGTCGGGGTTCATGCAGATCCCTATAAAGGTCGAGGACCAGCCTAAGACAGCTTTCTGGATGGGACCTGAACTTTGGATGTACACAAAGCTCAATTTCGGTCTGCGAAATGGGCCTCCCTTCTTTCAGCGCATGATGGAAGAAGAGATTGCCAGGGCAGGCCTGAGTGCGTTCTGCGTAGCATTCATTGACGATTTGCTAGTGTACAGTGACACACCGGCAGAACACATCAGGCATGTGGAGCTGATGTTGGACATGCTCCACAGTGTAGGACTAAGGGCGCACCCCGACAAGTCCCTGTTTGGGTGTGCAACAGTAGAGTACTTGGGTCACAATGTGTCGGCCCAGGGGCTCACGCCGCACGCAGCTAAGATAGCAGCAGTTATGGCGCTGCCAGAGCCCGCATCGGTGAAAAACATTCAGGAGGTCATGGGATTCTTGAATTTCTACCGGTGCTACGTCCCGGACTTCTCGAAAAAGGCAGCATGCATCAACGCATTGCTGGTCCAGGGGGTCCCGTTTGTGTGGGGGCCAGAGCAGTCGCAGGCGTTCCAGTTGATTAAGACAGAGATGTGCGAGGGCGGGAGAGTCCTGCGCAGACCAGATTACAGTGGGACAGGGCCAGACGGCAAGGGGCCGCCAAGGCCGTTCTTATTGTACACAGATTTCTCTAAGCAAGGCATAGGCGCCGTGCTAGGGCAGTGTGATGACAGCGGGCGGGAGTATATGGTGGCATGCACATCCAGATCCCTGAACAAGAGCGAGAGGAACTATTCCTCGTTCCAGGGGGAGATGCTAGCCGCAGTGTATGCAGCACGCACATACCGCCACATGCTGTTTGGGTGCAAGGTGCATCTCATCACTGACCATGAGCCGCTCACTTACCTCATGGACAACCAGACGTTGGTAGGCCAGCACGCTAGGTGGGCTCTCATGCTTCAAGAGCTGGACATTACCATTGTCCACCGCTCAGGAGCATGCCACCAGAATGCAGACATCCCGTCCAGATCTCCCCTCCCATCCTCAGCTGACCGCACAGGGGCCAGTCTTGATACAGTCGCGCCCGAGCCAGCAGCTAGGGAGGAAGCAAGTGGGAAGCAGGTAGCTTTGCTCACAGGGTTGGGCAGAGTGAACCAGTGGCATGCAGACCAGATAGTGCGCATGGCGCAGGAGGGCAGAAGGAGAGTACAGATGTTGCGAGCTGCAGAGGCAGCTTGCGTGACAGCACCGGTGGGGCAGGAGATATCCTCTGCCGCCACTGACGATGATGAACATGCGCAGCCTGTCAGTACAGCAGAGCAGGCGTTCAGCAACAGGGAGCGATCCAGGACGATGATCAGTGATGTTCTTGCTGACTTGCCTCGGGTGACGCCCCCTCATTCCCCTGCAGGCCTGGACACAGCGTGCCTGTCGAGTGGGGCTGTGCGGGCCATGGAGACCGAAGGAGTCGTCCTCTTCGAGCCTTTTGGAGGTATGTGCTCAGGGCTGGAAATGGTACTCAGGGCAGGTATCCCAGTAGTGCAGTACTTGTATGCAGATATCAGTGAGGAAGTCAGGGAGATCGCAGGGGGTCGCCTGTTGCAGTTGCACAAGAGATTCCCCCAGTTGCTTCCGGTCAGAGCGTTTGATAAGGCTTTCAGAGCGTTGCCGCAAGATGTGTATGCCATTACGGCAGAACACCTCAAGGAGGCGGGTGCCCAGGAGGGGCGCCAGTGGTTCATGGTAGCAGGCTGGGAGTGCCAGGACCTTTCGTCAGCTGGCAAGGGGCGGGGGCTCGCGGGAGAGAGAAGCAAGTCTTTCTTCCCGTTAGTCAAGCTGTTGGGTACTCTGCAGTTCCTGCAGGGACCTAGGCCGCCAGCGTACCTGATTGAGAATGTAGCAATGCAATTGAATCAGAAGAGTGAGAAGGCCAGTGTTGAGGCTTTTCAGGAAGTGTGCAGGATTCTGGGGACACCGGCGTTGTTTGACGCAGCGCAGGTGGGGTCTTACGCCCACCGCACCCGCAACTATTGGGGGAATATTGCCCCCGCAGCAGATATTGAATTTGTGATTCGTGCGTCGACCAGACCCCACGAGGGGATTGTAGACGACATTCTGGACAAGGGCAGCAAGGCCCAAGTAGTATCATGTCCGGACAATGGAGGGTACCGCATCAATGTAACAGGGCAGCCCAGGAAAGTGCTGCCGTGTTTAATGGCCACGCCCTCATCATATGCTTTCCGGAACGGGCAAAATGGGATGGTGTACAGGCCCATGGGGGACTTGCAGGAGCCCAACGCAAACGAGCGTGAGCGCGCCATGGGGTACGCTGTGGGGTCCACATTGCCGCGCCCAGACTTCCCAGAGGCAGCCAGACGGGCAGCCTTGGGCAGGTGCATGGATTCATGGGCGCTCAGTGCATGGCTCAATGTGGCACTTGAGTGTGCTAAAATCATGCCAGCAGAATTGACACGCAGGGCAAAGCTGCCAGGCCAGGACAGGGACCCAGTGCTGGGGGCGACGTTAATGTCCAGCCACTATGCCCTTGCTACTGCAGGAAACGCGTGCTCTGGCAGCGGAGAAGCGGCCGCGTCATACAGACAGTGCCTGGGAGAATCGGCCGCGGCAGACTGGGCCGACGCGGCACAGGAACCAGGTGGGAACGCGTCTGAGGAACAAGTTGATGTTGGAATCAAAGTAACCAGGGAAACAGAGAGTGAGAAGGACCAGCCAGGTTGCCCTGCAGGACCGTCGGCTAGGGTTGATGTGTGGGCAGATGAGCCCGTCTTGAGGTTTCTCCGAGAGAAGACTTATGTCCAGGGAACAGAGCTAGGAGAACAGACTAGAATACAGCGCAGAGCAGCGCCATTCCAGTGGGAATCAGAGAGGGGAGGAGTCCTGATGAGACTCATGCCCGATGGTAGACGTTGTGTGGTGCCCAGGCCAGAAGACAGGCTAGCAGTGATCCAGACAGCGCATGCAGGTACGGGCCATTTTGGCAGCCACCGCACGGCTTTCATGGTCATGCAGCAGCATTGGTGGCGGGGGCTCCGAGCAGCGGTCAAGAAGGCGGTGCAGGAATGCGGTGTGTGTGACAGGGCCAGGGCGTCCACGTTCAATCACATACAGCCCAACCTGCACCCGCTACCCATTGAGGGGTTGTTTTTCAGGTGGGGAGTGGACCTGTGTGGCCCATTCACGACCACGTCCAGGGGAAATCGGTTTGTGATGGTGTGTGTGGAGCATTACTCCAAATGGGTGGAGTTGATCCCCATTCCAAGCAAGGCGTCTGATGTGACGGCCTTGGCATTCTTTCAAAACGTTGTTGCACGATTCGGGGGATGCGCAGAGGTGGTGACAGACCAGGGAACAGAGTTCCAGGGTGAATTTCAGGACATGTTGTTGGACTGCTTCATTGACCATCGCACCACTTCTGCCAACCACCCCCAGGCAGACGGGCTTTCAGAGCGGGCTGTCCAGACCCTCAAGGCAGGCCTGCGCAAGTGCTGCGAGGAAGGCAGCAGCGACGAGTCCTGGGACAAGATGGTGCCCTGGGTAGCCCTCGGCTTCCGATGCTCGCCGCAGCAGGCCACGCGCATGGCGCCATACGAGGTGCTGTTCGGACAGAGACCCACCTTCCCCTCCAGAGTGGGGGCGGACCTCTGGAGCACAGCCAGGGTTGCAACAGCAGAGGAGGCAGCAGACCTGCTTTTGGCTAGAGTGGCCAGGATCAAAGAGGCACTGCCAGTCGCGGGTGAGCATCTCAAAATTGCGCAGCACCGCGACAAGCTGCGATATGCACGCATTCGTGGGGGAGGGTACGTTCCCCAGGTCAGGCGTTTTGCAGAGGGAGATTATGTGTATGTGAAGTATTCATCGGAGCGACGTAGCCTCGATCCCAAGGCCAGGCCTGAGATCCTCAAAGTAAAAACACTGGGGGCGACGGGAACTTTGGTGTTGGAAGGGGCAGATGGCCTCACAGTTACAGAGAATGCAGTCAATTGTTCTCCATGCCACTTGCCCAACCTCAGGGGAGTGGTGGATTTCAGTGGAACCAGACGCAATAACAGCTTGTCATGCGAGGTGTGCCAGCTGCCCGATCGCGGAGAGGTGATGCTTTTGTGTGATGCCTGCAATACAGGTTGGCACATGGACTGCTTGGTACCAGTACTCGAGGAGGTGCCTGAGGGCGAGTGGTTGTGCCCACACTGCACGCCGGAAGACAAGGGAGCTGGGCCCGCTGCAGTAGCAGGGCCCCCCACAGAGGAGCGCAGTTTACAGGTCCAGGGGCGACCGAGCCCAGCAGCCAGAGCGGCTGCCAGGACAGCCCAGGAGGCCGACGTCTTGGACAGGCCTGAGGTGGAAGTCATGGCCACCAACCCAGCAACAAGGCAAATGGAGCGGGGCATCGCAAGACCAATGGCGAACGGGTTGTATGACATCTCGTACACCACTGGCCGGGGAGAGGCCAATGTCACCCCGAGAGCAGTTACAAGAAGGGCCAAGGTGGCCAAAGAAGCAGCAAGGGAGGAAGAAGAGTCAGCCTTTGAGGATCTTACCCGGACCTGAAGCCCGGAGCGGCAAGGCCGCTGAGCACGTGACGTCACCCACGCCGTAACTGGCAAGGAGCGGGCAGACGCCTACAGAGCAAAAATGCAGATGCAACGCGGCTTGTCCTAGTACCCGGTAGGCAGTGGGCCGGCAGCCAGCGGACCGAAGACGGAAGATGCAGGAGTAGAGTTACGGCAGCTTAATGAAAATTTGTTTCTCACACACCATAGCAGCAGGGCTACGGTAGTACATATGTTATGACAATGATGAGCGAGGAGAATTAGTCAACTCGGGCAATGATAGCACAGTAGGAGGCGGATCACGCTGCTACGGCGCACAAATCATGTGGCCATTAAAGACCAGGCGGCTATGGCGCAGTGGGGCGAGAGAAGCGGGTATTCTTCGCTTGACCTGATAACTTTGAAATTTCTCTGTTTGCTAGCCAGTAGTGGGCTGAACAGCTTGAGTTTGTAGGGTGCTGCGCATGGCGCTTCAGCTGAGACTCGGTTAATTTTTATTTCCAGATTTGCAGAAGGCCTGAACCAGGCAGATTTGTAGAAGGCCTGAACCAGGCAGATTTGTAGAAGGCCTGAACCAGGCAGATTTGTAGAAGGCTTGAACCAGGCAGATTTGTAGAAGGCCGGAACCAGGCATAATTGCAGATGATGATTTGAGCTTCTACGTACATATTTTTCAAGAAGTTCTTTCAGTACCACCCCTTTTTCCGGCTCCCCGCGCATGCCTGGAGGGCTAAACGCTGGGGAGCAGGGGGCGAGTAAAGTAGTAGGGGCGGTACCCACGAGACGGAGACTTCCAGACAGAGATATCCAGTTAGGGACTTCCAGTTACAGTTATCTTGTTAACAAGCTCTTGTCTGAGGTACAAGGAGCATGAGTGTACGGTGATGTACCGTGTTTGTGAGTAGAGGACACCTCTCTAAGGTGTCCTGACCGGAGTTTACGGTATTTACCATAGTATTGCAGTTACTGCTTTATGGTGCGACAGCTGTCACAGTATATTACAGTATACGTGACAGAACCGTTTAGACCGCAGTTAGCGGCCTCGGGGACTCCGCAGCTTCTCTGCGGAGCCCACGGATTTGAACTGAGACCTAGAAACCCGCTTACGCAGAATTAGTTTGACAGGTTCTACCGTACTCTGAACTGGGCCTGCCGGGTCCCTGTATCCCGGCAATTGCCTTGGCTAGTCACTTCGTCCCTTTCTTAAGGACAGACCTCTATTTGTAACAAGCACCGGCCGTCTTCGAGACCCGCAGCTTTCATATAAGTCAGTACCTTAACTCGAGTCAAGACTACCTCAGCCTCAGCTGAGATAGCTGGAGACAAGTACCTAGCAAAGAGGCCCGAGACCCTGCCGAACAAGAAGTACGCAGTCCACGTCCCGACTCCCTCACCGCGAGAAGCGCGGTAAGTGCCCTTAACATAGCCCAGCTGGATCGCGCCCAGACGGCCAGAAGGCCTGTGCTCCCTTAGTCAATTGCCATACAACCAAATAGCCAGCTAAGCTGCTTAACTCGCTGAGCACTCGCAGCCAGTGTGTAGTCACTGAGCCTGCCCGTAGGCGTCCATCACTGCCGTGAGGAAAGAAGTCCGCCACGGACCTGAAGCGCACATCGTGAGTAAAGTAGTAGGGGCGGTACCCACGAGACGGAGACTTCCAGACAGAGATATCCAGTTAGGGACTTCCAGTTACAGTTATCTTGTTAACAAGCTCTTGTCTGAGGTACAAGGAGCATGAGTGTACGGTGATGTACCGTATTTGTGAGTAGAGGACACCTCTCTAAGGTGTCCTGACCGGAGTTTACGGTATTTACCATAGTATTGCAGTTACTGCTTTATGGTGCGACAGTTCGCACACCTAGTACCCATAATCACCAGTTATTTCAACATAATTGTTTATACAACAAGTCTCACCAGAAAAAGGCTCATCCAAGAAGGAATCAGTATCATGAAGCGTCCCCTCCATGATGGTCGGTTGAGGGCATTTCCACCCCTGGACCACGGAGCATGGCAGCCGGCGTGCTTGCCGGTGTTTGGCTAGTGGGCTACCCCTGACCGCTTGCCCGGGGGCTAAGCTCCCGACGCACCAAGCCGAGGAACCTACATTGCAAGACAAACATATTACAACGATGTTGCTCGTCATCTTCAAATGCGAGTGCTTCTCAAACATGAAATTCCCTGCCAGGTTTTAAAAAGCCTTTCATTCATATGGAGCCCATTCCCGGTGCACTCACGTCAGGACAAAATTGATAAGCTTCTTGCCTGGAATGAGCATAAAGCCGGCCCTCCCTGATGGCGGTGATGTGGAGAACGCCTGGGTCCCGTGGAAGACTGAATGGGCCTCCGCGGCCACCCTCTTCCACATGATGAGTCGCCCCTTATGCAAGCCATCAAGGGAATTGTTTCTTTGGAACCATAATGAGGCTATGGTACAATGGATTGTTGTACACTTTAAAAGGTATAAGAAATGTTGTTGCACTTACCTCATGTAAGGACTTGTAAAACACCAGATCGTTGACGGGGACGGCGTAGTCAGGCATCTCAAATACAATGTTGGCCATCTTGACAACATCCTCCTCACTCTCATTCATCCCACACCAGTCTGTCTCTGTGAATATAATGGGATGGATACGGCTTAATGATTATTTTATAATTCATGAGGGCCCCCTTGTTTCCCCTGCACCCGGTGCACCTGCATAGTCGGTACTGACAGAACGTTGTAGCCACGGATCGGATCGGAGAGATGTCCGGGACATTCCCTCGACCGCCCTTTGCCTTGGCCTTTCCTCTAGGGCCAGCCTCCAACTCTAGTTCCACCATTTGCAGGTGCGCTTCTGTCTTGGGGAGGAGGTTGAACAGCTAATCCGGGGGGAACTCTTGGTTGTGCATGATGATTTGGGTCGCTGCCTTCATCACACCAGGGTTGGCCATGAGGTTGCGCGCCCACTTGAAGATGGGTTGGCACCTTTTAACCTATGCAGACCAGTCTGCCCCGTTCTCCACCGTCCTTAGGGAGGCTCGTGATGGTGGTCGAGGTGACCTTGCCTCGCCCTCCTATGAGCCCGCCGCCACTTCAAGGTCAGGGCTAGGTCCAGGAAATGCTGTTAAACTGAAAGTAGAGATGGGAGAGTGTTGGACTAAGTGATTTTGAACCGTGGCAAACAAATGACTCCATGGACATGTACTTACTTCAGGACAGCGCAGCGCCACGCCATACCAACCCCGGTCGCAAACACCTTAACTGGCGAGTAATTGCTGGTGGTGATGAGGAAATTGCATACATGCTTGACCCCACCACCTCCCTTGATGTCCACCCCATTCTTCTGTGTTGCCTATTGGAAAGTGGAGTACAAATGGCTATGATACATACCTGCAGTCAGCAGAATACATCAAATGACTCACTGTGGTCTCCTCGGAAATCAAGGACTTGAACATTTCCATGTTGGCCTCGGCCATTTTGATTTCGTCGAGGTTGCACATGAGGGTGCGCGACATCTTACAGGGGTTATTGTGCCAATATGTTCAGGGGCATATGGTTTTGGTAGAAATGTTATTGAATATCATGGAATGATTCATATTCTGCTTACCAGCCAAGAAACAGGGTGAAAATCAGCTCGGAATTGTTGACCCTGGTAAATGACCCCTGGAAGATGAGCTCCAGAAAAGCAGCATACGTGCTCTTGCCACAGCCGGGCGCTCCGTATATGTAGAGCAGGACCTGTGTCCTCTTGCAGTAGCACACTGCCTAGATCCACCTTCACAATAGTAAAGATAGAGGGGCGATGTATATTGTTAAATTGCCATTAGCTCCCGGATTCATGATCATGATGTAGATACACGGAGACACACAATGCTTAATGCCAGTCTTACCACATGACGAAGGTGAAGCTCGCCTCATCATTGTTACAGACAACCTGTCATATCAGGGTGTCAATCAACTGCTCCGCCAGAATCGTGAAGCCCGCGTTAATCTTTTTGTCCTCATGTACATCAGGAATGGAGAGGACCAGCCAAAAGGCAGGAAGACCTCAGGCGCCAAGGCTGTGCTGCTGAGAGATTCTGCCACAAAGGTGAACATGAACTTTATGAAATGTGCTATGTTAGAGCAAGACAATAAAGGAGTCCTCCATTTTCCAATTCAGCCCCACCTGTTGACCTGGCGGTGTGGGTGGGAGTGTTGCACTAGGCGAGCTTGGCAGGTGGCCAACCAATCCCGCATATAGAGGTTGAGCCTTTTCGCGGCATCCGAGTAGCCAGGGGGACAAATGAGGTCGGGGAAATCCCCTAGCCTGAGGGCAGACCTACAATTAACAGAAATGTCAGAATGGCTGCATGAACACAACCACCGGGTACACAGCTACTTACGCCACTGTGCCATCGTAATTGTACTTGAGCTCAAACACCGCATTGTTCGCCGGCCCGTCACTCAGCCTCAGGGGGTGCGTTCCGCTCAGCAAAGGCAAAGTACCTGATGCAAAGGGGGGTAAATGATTTAACAATGGACTTTAATGAAAGGTTAAGCCAATAGGGGGCAGTCATATTGTATGCGCACCGATTCAGGACCGTGAATACAAATTTCAGAGTCTTGGACTCGATCAGAACCGCTTCCCCATCCACGGCCACTTCCTCATCGTCGCTGTCACAGATCCTTTAATGCTTGGCAAATTGCTTTGCAGTGTTGTAGCGCATGCTGCTGGAGCGAAGTCTTGCTCCTCCACGGCTCTTGGGAGACCGCTTTGTCCCAACAACTGAAGGTTAGGGAGGGGATGTACATTACTAATACAGGGGCATTACAACAAATCATAGTGGGGCATATCATATCGCAGGATCTTAGCATTTTTCAGGGAAGAGTAGTATAAAAGCGTACTAGAGCTTGTGACCATTGCCTACCATCTCGGTCGCCAAGGTTCTCCAGGAAGCTAAACACTCCCAAAGCCGTGAATTCCAGGGGAGCTAGGTGTCGCACCATAAAGCAGTAACTGCAATACTATGGTAAATACCGTAAACTCCGGTCAGGACACCTTAGAGAGGTGTCCTCTACTCACAAACACGGTACATCACCGTACACTCATGCTCCTTGTACTTCAGACAAGAGTGTGTTAACAAGATAACTGTAACAGGAAGTCCCTAACTGGATGTCTCTGCCTAGAAGTCTCCGTCTCGTGGGTACCGCCCCTACTACTTTACTTCGCGATGTGCGCTTCAGGTCAGTGGCGGACTTCTTTCCTCACGGCAGTGATGGACGCCTACGGGCAGGCTCAGTGACTCTTCACTGGCTGCGAGTGCTCAGCGAGTTAAGCAGCTAACTGGTTATTTGTATGTATAGCAATTGACTTAGGTAGCATAGGCCTTCTGGCCGTCTGGGCGCGATCCAGCTGGGCTATGTTAAGGGCACTTACCGCGCAACACGCGGAGAGGTAGACGGGACGTAGACTGCGTACTTCTTCTTCTGCAGGGTCTCGGTTCTCTTACTGGGGTACTTGTCTCCAGCTAGATCAGCTGGGGCTGAGCTAGACTTGACTCGGATTAAGGTACTGACTTAAGTGAAAGCTGCAGGTCTCGAAGACGGCCGGTGCTTGTTACAAATAGAGGTCTGTCCTTTAGAGAGGGACGAAGTAACTAGTTTAGGCAATTGCCGGGATACAGGGACCCGGCAGGCCCAATTCAGAGTACGGTAGAACCTGTCAAATCTCCCGGCGTAAGCGGGTTTCTAGGTCTCAGTTCAAATCCGGAGACTCCGCAGAGAAGCTGCGGAGTCACCGTGACCGCTAACTGCGGTCTAAACGGTTCTGTCACGTATACTGCAATATACTGTGACAGCTGTCGCACCATAAAGCAGTAACTGCAATACTATGGTAAATACCGTAAACTCCGGTCAGGACACCTTAGAGAGGTGTCCTCTACTCACAAACACGGTACATCACCGTACACTCATGCTCCTTGTACTTCAGACAAGAGTGTGTTAACAAGATAACTGTAACAGGAAGTCCCTAACTGGATGTCTCTGCCTAGAAGTCTCCGTCTCGTGGGTACCGCCCCTACTACTTTACTCGCCCCCCGCTCCCCAGCGTGAAGCCCTCCAGGCATGCGCGGGGAGCCGGAAAAGGGGTGGTACTGAAAGAACTTCTGGAAAAATATGTACGTAGAAGCTCAAATCATCATCTGCAAATCTGCCTGGTTCAGGCCTTCTTCAATCAGAACTAAAAAAAATCAACCGAGTTTCAGCTGAAGCGCAATGCGCAGAATCCTACAAATTCAAGCTGTTCAGCCCACTACTGGCTAGCAAACAGAGAAATGTTCACAGTTTATCAGGTCAAGCTAAGAAAACCGCTGTTCTCGCCCCACTGCGCCATAGCCGCCTGGTCTTCACTGGCCACAGGATATGTGCGCTGTAGCAGCGTACTGTGGTATCATTGCCCGAGTTGACTAATTCTCCTCGCTCATCATTGTCATAACCTATGTACTACCGTAGCATCGCTGCTATGGTGTTTTTGAGAAACAAATTTTCACTAAGCTGCTGCGATAGCCTTAACTCTACTCCTGCATCTTCCGTCTTCGGTCCGCTGGCTGTCGGCCCACTGCCTACCGGGTACTAGGACAAGCCGCGCTGCGTCTGCATTTCTGCTCTGTAGGCGCCTGCCCACTCCTTGCCAGTTACAGCGTGGGTGACGTCACGTGCTCAGCGGCCTTGCCTCTCTGGGCTCTGCTTCAGGTCTCGGTAAGCTCCTCAAGGGCTGACTCCTCTTCTTCCCTTGCTGCTTCTTTGGCCACCTTAGCCCTTCTTGTAACTGCTCTCGGGGTGACATTGGCCTCTCCCCGGCCAGTGGTGTACGAGATGTCATACAACCCGTTCGCCATTGGTCTTGCGATGCCCCGCTCCATTTGCCTTGTTGCTGGGTTGGTGGCCATGACTTCCACCTCAGGCCTGTCCATGACGTTGGCCTCCTGGGCTGTCCTGGCAGCCGCTCTGGCTGCTGGGCTCGGCCGCCCATGGACCTGCAAACTGCGATCCTCTACTGCAGCGGGCCCAGCTCCCTTGTCATCAGGTGTGCAGTGTGGGCACAACCACTCGCCCTCAGGCACCTCCTCGAGTACTGGTACCAAGCAATCCATGTGCCAACCTGTATTGCAGGCATCACACAAAAGCATCACCTCTCCGCGATCAGGCAGCTGGCACACCTCGCAGGACAGGCTGTTATCGGGTCTGGTGCCACTGAAATCAACCACTCCCTTGAGGTTGGGCAAGTGGCATGGAGAACAATTGACAGCATTCTCTGTTACTGTGAGGCCATCTGCCCCCTCCAACACTAAGGTTCCCGTCGCCCCCAGTGTTTTTACCCTTAGGATCTCAGGCCTGGCCTTGGGATCGAGGCTGCGTCGCTCTGATGAATACTTCACATACACGTAATCTCCCTCTGCAAAACGCCTGACCTGGGGGACATACCCTCCCCCACGAATGCGTGCATATCGCAGCTTGTCGCGGTGCTGCGCAATTTTCAGATGCTCACCCGCGACTGGCAGTGCCTCTTTGATCCTGGCCACTCTGGCCAAGAGCAGGTCTGCCGCCTCCTCTGCTGTTGCCACCTTGGCTGTGCTCCAGAGGTCCGCCCCCACCCTGGAGGGAAAGGTGGGTCTCTGCCCGAACAGCACCTCGTACGGCGCCATGCGCGTGGCCTGCAGCGGCGAGCATCGGAAGCCTAGGGCTACCCAGGGCACCATCTTGTCCCAGGACTCGTCGTTGCTGCCCTCCTTGCAGCACTTGCGCAGGCCTGCCTTGAGGGTCTGGACAGCCCTCTCTGAAAGCCCGTCTGCCTGGGGGTGGTTGGCAGAAGTGGTGCGGTGGTCAATAAAGCAGTCCAACAACATGTCCTGAAATTCACCCTGGAACTCTGTTCCCTGGTCTGTCACCACTTCTGCGCATCCCCCGAATCGTGCAACAACATTTTGAAAGAATGCCAAGGCCGTCACATCAGACGCCTTGCTTGGAATGGGGATCAACTCCACCCATTTGGAGTAATGCTCCACACACACCATCACAAACCGATTTCCCCTGGAAGTGGTCGTGAATGGACCACACATGTCCACTCCCCACCGGAAAAAACAACCCCTCAATGGGTAGCGGGTGCAGGTTGGGCTGTATGTGATTGAATGTGGACGCCCTGGCCCTGTCACACACACCGCATTCCTGCACCGCCTTCTTGACCGCTGCTCGAAGCCCCCGCCACCAATGCTGCTGCATGACCATGAAAGCCGTGCGGTGGCTGCCAAAATGGCCCGTACTTGCATGCGCTGTCTGGATCACTGCGAGCCTGTCTTCTGGCATGGGCACCACACAACGTCTACCATCAGGCATGAGTCTCATCAGGACTCCTCCCCTCTCTGATTCCCACTGGAATGGCGCTGCTCTGCGCTGTATTCTGGTCTGTTCTCCTAGCTCTGTTCCCTGAATATATGTCTTCTCTCGGAGGAACCTCAAGACGGGCTCATCTGCCCACACGTCAACCCTAGCCGATGGTCCTGCAGGACAACCTGGCTGGTCCCTCTCACCCTCTGTGTCCCTGGTCACTTTGATTTCAACATCAACTTGTTCCTCAGGCGTGTTCCCACCTGGTTCCTGTGCCGCGTCGGCCCAGTCTGCTGCAGCCGATTCTCCCAGGCACTGCCTGTATGACGCAGCCACCTCTCCGCTGCCAGAGCATGCGTTTCCTGCAGTAGCAAGGGCATAGTGGCTGGACATTAAAGTCGCACCCAGCACTGGGTCCCTGTCCTGGCCTGGCAGCCTTGCCCTGCGTTTCAATTCCGCTGGCATGATTTTAGCACACTCAAGTGCCACATTGAGCCATGCTCCTAGTGCCCACGAGTCCATGCACCTGCCCAAGGCTGCCCTTCTGGCTGCCTCTGGGAAGTCTGGGCGCGGCAATGTGGACCCCACAGCGTACCCCATGGCTCGCTCACGCTCGTTTGCATTGGGCTCCTGCAAGTCCCCCATGGGTCTGTACACCATCCCATTTTGCCCGTTTCGAAAAGAATATGATGAGGGCGTGGCCATCAAACATGGCAGCACCTTCCTGGGCTGGCCTGTTACGTTGATGCGGTACCCCCCATTGTCCGGACATGATACTACCTGGGCCTTGCTGCCCTTGTCCAGAATGTCGTCTACTATCCCCTCGTGGGGTCTGGTTGACGCACGAATCACAAACTCAATATCTGCTGCAGGGGCGATATTCCCCCAATAGTTGCGGGTGCGGTGGGCGTAAGACCCCACCTGCGCTGCGTCAAACAACGCTGGTGTCCCCAGAATCATGCACACCTCCTGAAAAGCCTCAACACTGGCCTTCACACTCTTCTGATTCAATTGCATTGCTACATTCTCAATCAGGTACGCTGGCGGCCTAGGCCCCTGCAGGAACTGTAGCGTACCCAACAGCTTGACTAACGGGAAGAAAGACTTGCTTCTCTCTCCCGCGAGCCCACGCCCCTTGCCAGCTGACGAGAGGTCATGGCACTCCCAGCCTGCTACCATGAACCACTGGCGCCCCCCCTGGGCACCCGCCTCCTTGAGGTGCTCCGCCGTAATGGCATACACATCTTGGGGCAACACTCTGAAAGCCTTATCAAACGCTTTGACAGGAAGCAACTGAGGGTATCTCCTGTGCAACTGCAACAAGCGACTCCCTGCGATCTCTCTAAGCACATACCTCCAAAGGGCTCGAAAAGGACGACTCCCTCGGTCTCCATGGCCCGCACAGCCCCACTCGACAGGCAAGCTGTGTCCAGGCCTGCATGTAAATGAGGGGGCGTCACCCGAGGCAGGTCAGCAAGAACATCACTGATCATTGTCCTGGACCGCTCCCTGTTTGGTCCGCCCAGGTAACTCCTCTGGGTTTACCATCCACCCGCAACTGTGGTACTGTTGCTGAGCCTGCGGGGTGCATTACCCCTTCAAGGCGTGTCCGCATCTCCCACTGTCCCGCTCTCTCTATTCTGCCCCTGTTGGGCTGTGCATCTCCCTGGCCAGGCCCGCTGTTGGTTATTTGCCTGAAGCCGGTTCCTCCCAGGTCACCCATTTCCAGGGCAAACCTCTCCCACAGCACCACCTGCTGTGTGAGTACTGCGATCTGGTCTTCATCGTTCATGCTGAGGTACCCTGGCACCGTCATAACGAACTTGCTCAGCTTGGCTCTAGCAACAGCTGGGAGTCCGTCGTGGAACATGCGCGAGACAGAGTGGCTTCTGCCGAAGTGATCTACTGCATCCCTTGAGATCTGCAGCAACTCTGCCGTTGTCAGCACTCTGTGAGCAAATGCTTCCACCGTCTCTTCTGGCTTGACGTCCGGATCTAGAGTAGTCTTTACTCCTAGCCTGAGGTTGGTGATGGCTGTCCTCTCCTCTGAAGTTGGTTTTCCCACTTCCTCCTGGACCACCCTGATCCACAAAGTGAGCAGCGAGGCTTCGCAACCCTGCTCCTCTGCTGGGGCTATCCACTGCTGCCCGATCCGTTCCACCTCTCTGGCAATTATGTTTCCTGCGTGGGGCGCTGCCCTGATGGCTGCCATCAGTGGCCCCATGCTGGCCGGCTTGCTGTCCCACAGCTTGACCAGCGACTTGATCAGCAACGTCATAGCTGACGGCGACTGGCATGATCCAGCTATTTCACCGGCCACCACAGCCAATGCTGGCTGGTCATCCGACATTGCCAACCTGTTGTGCGATCCCCAGTATCCACACGCCTGGCAATACTTCCTGGCTGCAACTGCGCCTGGGTGTGACATATCCAGGACTGGTACGTTGCCTTGGATGGCTGGGATCTTGGTGACCTTGGCTACCCCTGCCAGCTGCAGGACCATCTGTTGCTGCAGCTGCAGGTTCACCCTTGCCTGCTCCCTATCGAGCCTTTTCATTTCCTGGTCGCTGGACTCCTGCCTGGCTCCCTGCCTGCGCCTGTTCGCTCCTCCTGGTCCTGAATCTACTGATTCTGACCGCGACCCATATCCACCTCCGCTGCCTCCTGACGGGCTGCGTCATGGACGGTATCTGTCATGTCTGTAATAATCCTCCTCCTGATCATGATCTTCTCGTGATGGCTGTCTGCCCGCTCTTCCTGCAGCGCTTCTACTTCCCTCGGGTGGCGGTCGTTCTGATTCGCTTCTGCCTGGTCTGCTGTCAGAGCCAGGCCTCCAAGACTGTGCTCTGCCAGGCTCTGCCTGTCCCCTGGGCAGCTCCTGGTCTTGCCATTCCTGCCGCACTCCTCTGCTGTGTTCCGCTGGTCCCCTGGGTTGCTCCTGGCTTTGCTGGCTTGGCTGTTCCCTGCCCTCTGCCTGCCCTCTGGGCGGCTCCTGGCTTTGCTGGCTCGGATGTTCCCTGCCATCTGCCTGCCCTCTGGGCTGCTCCTGGCTATGCCGGTTTGGCTGTTCTCTGTTGTATGCCTGCCCCCTGGGCGGCTCCTGGCTCTGCCAACCTGGCTGCGTCCCGCCTGTGTAATTCCTGGCATAGGAATCAGACTGCGTTTCCTCTCTGGCTTCCTGCATTTTTGGACCACAGCTCCATGCGCTGCCTGCAGGCTCATTCCTCCTGGTTCCCCTTGCTGTGCCCGCCTGCCTGTTCCTCAGGAATTCCTTGATGTAATCCACCTGGGTTTCCTGGCATGTGTTCTCTTTGTCCTCGACTATGCGTAGCAACGCATAAGACTCTTGCCTGCTTGCTCTACGCGTTGCTGTGCCTTGCTCTGCCATCCCGGCGAGTGATCTGCTAGTCAACTCCGCCCTTTCGCTGGCGGCTGGACTGCTGGCTCTGGGCACTTCCCTGCCCCTTGGCCGTCCTCTGAGGCTTGGCTCGCTGCTGACCTCGAAGGCCTCAGATCTGAGTGTTGGGGTTGGCGCGGTTCTTGCCTGCTGCTGCCACCTTTGCACCTCCCTGAGCTCCTCCGGCCGCTGCACTGCTGTTTCAAATCCTTCCCATGCCTGGTCCTCCTCATCTTCTGGCTCTGATCCAGGTTCCACCTGATTTCCTGTTACCTCGTTGCACCATTCGTCTGCGAAGGCCTTAACAGCCAGGGCTGCTTCGCGTCCCGCCCTTCCCTTGGATACCTGTCCAAGGGCAGCTAACAGCATCGCCCTGTCCTGCCCTGTGTGGGGGATACCCAACATGGCCTTTGTTGCCCATCCCCGCAGATGATGGGCCTTGAACTCCTCAATGGCTGTGACCTGGTCCTGGAAATGCAAGAACGTCTTGGAGCAAACTTGCTTCCACAGGTCTGTTGCCCACTGCAAAATTCCTGCCCAGCCGATCGGCCCTTCTGACTCCTCATTGCCGCACACTACTCCCCCAGTCCCGGAGCGCTCTGGCTCTCTAGGGCTGGTATCCTGCGTTCTTGATGGATCGTGAAAAAACCCTCGCCGGATTTCCTTGTGGCTGTCGTCTCTTTGCATCTGGCTGCTAGATCCCTCCATGGATTTCTGCACAGGTCTGCTCACGCTGGGTGGAAACCTGGACAGCGGCGTGCCAAAGACTGTGGATCCAGCTCCTCTTCTAACCAGCACCCTGCGCGGTCGCAGCTGCTGCATGGGATGCAGCCCTGCTTTAGGCTGCTGCCCCTTCTCTTCCTGAACTGGGTCTGACAGTTCTTCCTCGGATATTAGGTCAGCCCAAGGCTTTCCTACCGGCTCAGCTGTTTTTTCCCTTTCCTTGCCGGCCTGCGAGCTCTGCCTGCCCGCTGCTGGCTGGGGCTCAGCTTCCTCGTGTTTGACCCCTGCAGGCACACTCCTGGCCTCCACTTCCTCTGCCTTTATTCGAGGTTTGTCTGGGCAGGTTTTATCATAGCCTGCAAACCCGCCTGGGACTGCGGCTACCTTGGCCCTTAGATCCGGTTGGCTGGGCTCTTCTTTAACCCGTTGTGCAACACTTGCCACACTGGGCAGGCTCTGCTGCGGCGCGGCCTCAGGTTTACTGCTATGTCGCGTGTCACAGCTCTGGGCCGCTTCCGTTGCTTGATCCAAGATCAGCTCTGGGGTTCCCGCTTGAGTCTGCCACTGCTCGAAATTCAGACTGCTGTCTGAACCAGCGGGCAATGGACCCCCTCGACCAATGCCTTTTCGTGTTACTAGTACTGCACCATCTGCCTGCGCCCCTGCCTCTCTGGGTGGTACGCGGCCCGGTTCAGGTACCTTGCAGTCCTCTGCAGGCGGTTCCACTGGCCCTGCCAGCTTTTCCGCCATCAACAGGGCCTCTGCCACAATTTCAGCGCTAGCATTTTTCAGGTCTACACCCGGCGGGCTCCAGCCCCCTCAGGCGCCCACTCTTCTGTTGGACGTCAGGGTGCTGGTGCCTATCGGGGTTCAGATCTACGCTTGTCATCTCCACAGGCATTTTACGAACCGCACGGTCCTGCAGGTGTGCTGGCGACACCCCCTACAAAACCTGCTAACGTTAGGCTTCTGCCCCTTGTTCCTACTGCAATCTGGTGAGGATCTGCTAGTCAAGGCCGGACGGCAGGTACAGCAATTACGCGGGATAGGCCTCGCCTTCCGCTTTTATGCTCACTAAATTTTTAATCTGGCGGAATCCTCCTTCGTACTTTTGAGCAACTCCCACCTTTGTTGGCTGGGCTGCTTCTAGCTGGCACACGTCCCGCGTGGATGTCTCGCGTCCTGCGCGGATATATCCTCTTGCGTAGTGTCCGCTCAGCTCTGCGCTCCTGCGGGGATCCTTTGGCACACCCACAAGATTTCAAACTTGGATGTTCTATCCACAAGTTCACTTCTGTCAATGATGAAAGATTGGATCCACCTGATCACAATCTGCAGTCACACAGGAAATTATCTGCTGGGTGTATAAATCCACAGCCAGATCTTCAAGCCACTCCTGGACTCAACACTAAGCTGCCACGCTTAGTGATTCTCAGGGTTTAACTTGGCAATCTCTCTATGGAGATTACCACAGCAAAGTGCAGTTCAAATGCTGTACAAGGTCGTTTGCATGCAAACAAATTTCCAATTTCGCTGCACAAGCACCTTTAGCAGGAATTGGCAAATTAAGCTGATCAGGCTAAATCCACTTCGTCCCTTTCTAAAGGACACGCGATGTGCGCTTCAGGTCCGTGGCGGACTTCTTTCCTCACGGCAGTGATGGACGCCTACGGGCAGGCTCAGTGACTCTTCACTGGCTGCGAGTGCTCAGCGAGTTAAGCAGCTAACTGGTTATTTGTATGTATAGCAATTGACTTAGGTAGCATAGGCCTTCTGGCCGTCTGGGCGCGATCCAGCTGGGCTATGTTAAGGGCACTTACCGCGCAACACGCGGAGAGGTAGACGGGACGTAGACTGCGTACTTCTTCTTCTGCAGGGTCTCGGTTCTCTTACTGGGGTACTTGTCTCCAGCTAGATCAGCTGGGGCTGAGCTAGACTTGACTCGGATTAAGGTACTGACTTAAGTGAAAGCTGCAGGTCTCGAAGACGGCCGGTGCTTGTTACAAATAGAGGTCTGTCCTTTAGAAAGGGACGAAGTAACTAGTTTAGGCAATTGCCGGGATACAGGGACCCGGCAGGCCCAATTCAGAGTACGGTAGAACCTGTCAAATCTCCCGGCGTAAGCGGGTTTCTAGGTCTCAGTTCAAATCCGGAGACTCCGCAGAGAAGCTGCGGAGTCACCGAGACCGCTAACTGCGGTCTAAACGGTTCTGTCACGTATACTGCAATATACTGTGACATAGGCAAGACGACATGATCCTTGTCCCGTTGTCAAACATGGCCAGTAAGTCCTCATCAGTGGTGAGTGGTCCACCTGCCAATGCCAGTAGTACTCCGCTTGCAGCTGGTGGAATGGCAGTATAACTGGGTGAAGCCATCAGGCAGCCTGGCTATGAAGCCGTTACTTGAATGGGGTGGCACCCGAGCCCCAGCTGCGGGCAGTATCTGCAGAACAAGGGGGGCCAAATGACAAATATTGGGCCAGTACAAACGGTGAGAGGGAGGATTTCTTGGACGGTGATTTAAATGCTATCCAGGATATCTTACCGGCAACAGCCTATCAGAGGATAGAAATGCAGCCCGTTCTTCTGTGCCTTCTTCACCCAGGTCGGGCGAACCATGTATGCTTCCTTCTGGTCCGTATTGAAGGCATGCCCTTTGAAGGCCTCCAGATTGTACAGGTAGCACACACGGGTGGCAGCCTCTTCCAGGCACAGGTGCTCCAAGTACAGCGGTTATCCTCCCAGGCCATCTCCATGGGCGGGGGGGGGAGGGGGAGGGGCAATCACAACAAGGGGGGCGTTTGAGGGGCCAGCCCTGGCAACAGTCATCTTAGCCACATCTCCACGGCGGCTGCTGGTCCTGCGTGCCGGGGTTGCTGCTACTCTGCTTGCTGGGGGGGCAGACGGGGCTGCGGGGGGGGGGGGGAGGCTGGGCACGCAAGCGGTGGGCTGCCATCACAGCAGATGGCCTCTTATGATTGCGCCAGCATCATCTTGAGCCTGGATCCCTTCTCCAGAGGTGTATAGCCACTTCCCGCCGAGGTGTTCAATTGTCTCCTTGAATTGGTGTTGCACGAAAAACTGCTCAAAGGGTGCGCCACGAGAAGAAGTTGTTGGCTTGAAACAACGTAATGGGATGGGGAAGTCACCAGGGGGGGCCACCTTGCCAATGCCCACACATAATCTGTAGGCATTGCATGCTGTTGTACACTGCACGGTCAAACACAAGGGCACTGCAAGGGAGTGGGGAACATCATTATGTTCTGCTTTCAATCACCATCATGTCAGATAAGTGAAACTATTTAGAAAACCAGAAGATGGAAATAACTCGTAAAGCGTTTTCTCCACTCCGAAGAAAACAACGGCTTATGGGACATGCATGCACAGACGGTACACTCCAAATAGGCCCCAAGACTGCTGAGTGACATTTGGGATTCATGACTATTTGGAAACCATGCAGAACCAGACTAGGAGATGGGCTCCTAAGTAAATAAGTAGTAATGCATCGGTGGTGATTAAGGAAGTGTAGGGGTCCAGCAATAGAAGACTGGAAAGGACAGTCTATGAATGGGTACTCCCAATAAGAGCTCCATGGGTGATGACCAGAATCTTTAAAGTCCTTGGGGATAATGCACTTACTTGTCCACCGCTGCAAGTCTCGCGCTGGTGAATGAGGGCCGGGAGTTCAGGAATGCCTTCATGTCCCCGTGCCGCATAGTCACGGAGGGGACAATAACATGGAGCGACAGCTTGTACATGAACCTTCGAGGGGTCATGCCATACGTCGTTGCTGTGCCAATGTGTTCTATCTGTGGCCATGACGGGGACAAACTTATGTGCCTCCATGACGACCATCACATGGTCTCCGGGATACCCACCAGCAGCTACATGCATTGTAATTGGACAGGGGGCAGGGGGTCACCATCACGAGGATCCGAGGATAAGAATACTGCAAATCATGGGGATTACATCCGTCACTGAGGGATAAGGGTTGTTTAAGGAGTCCTTATAGCTCCTTATAACCATTATAAACGAAAAGCAAATCTGTATATGTCTTTAAGGAGGTTTTAAGCTCCTTATAACCATTTTAGGTGCAATTAAAATACCCTTAAAATCAAGCTTAAAATACCCTGAAACGCAGGCTTTAAATGCCCTTAAACTCTGGATTAAAATGCCCTTAAACTCGGTATTCTTAACACACGCTTATCCATAGAGTCAGAATAAGGTGGTCATAAGCCCCTTATAACCATTATAAACGAAAAGCAAATCTGTATGGTGGGTCAGTGACGATGAGCATACAATGTCAATGTTGACGATAAAATAAGCTCACCTATCACAAGTAGAGCCACCACGAAGCTAGAACAAAAAGCGCCACGGCTACTGCTATCAGCACGACGGCTACTGCTATCAGCACGAATGCCTTCGCCCACAAAAAGCGCCACGGCTATTGCTAGCCAGCACCACGGCTACTGCTATCAGCACGAATGCCTTCGCCCACGCTTCCCGTGCTAATGCTGTCGCAAGGCTGACAAAATACTTGGTTTTCTTTCTAGCAGGGTAGTACCGAAGTCTGTCGAAATAGCCAGGGTCCGCGGACTCTGGCTCTGGCCAAATTTGGCTACATCTGGGAGCGGAACAGGCGTAGCTTAGTTCCTCTGGCGCTGGACTCGACAATAACAGTTTTCCTATTCTATGTGAGCTGCTCCCACTAGGTCTGCCTAGGTGTACCGGTCGCTGCTTGTATCGAACACTCATGAATAGAAGTGATTTGGTCAGTGTGACAAAGCCTCTAGTGGGCGATTCCTTACTTGTCAATCACTAGTTCATCAAGTGGAACCGTGGAATGCTGATGCGCTACGGCGGGGTTAAACTCCATGTCCAAAGGCGCACACCACATGTGCAATGAATTCAACACCACATGTGCAACAACACTAGCAGCACATACCTGTATACAAAAACAGCGCTACACGCGCTTTGGGATAGGCCATTTCAATTAAACATGATATATATGAATGTTGTAGCCAGGAGGGGGCAAAAAAACCATCATGAGAAAAAGTGAATAAACCCCTGGCTGACAACCTACCCACCCTCACGCCTCCGGAACCCAGTCAAACCTTAATTTCTGAGTCATAACACAGAATTATCGGGTCAGAATAATCCCATTAGCTGATCGATGCGCTTATCATGGTATCAATCAATGTAGCTGGTTATCAAACGACCAAACAAGAATACATGAATGCATCAAAAAGTAGTTTGTATTAAGCCGCAGGGGCCATCAGCAGTTTTACGTTCATCCGCAGAGCCACTAAAACGGAAACTGGCGCATCGCTGGCGAGATAAGGCAGTTGCAGGGGTAGGAGAGATCACATAGAGCTTGACGATAAGAATACCAGTCCTGCTGTGGGAAAGTGTGCTATTTGCATGATATCGGTACTCACAGGCAAAACATCCAGATTCCGTTATTAAGTGAAGCTGCGCAACCCTTCAATAATTAATAAATCAACAGCGTCCTATTCCGCGTGGGCAAATTTAGAAAGAAATAAAATAGACATTAAACGGTGCAAAGGTTAAGGACGTCTACAGTATAGGCAATGCACGCACGGATTTCGTGCAATTGTTTGTGAAGTTTGTACAGTCCAGAAGTGACCTCCTGGAAGCAACCAACACACAACCACAGATGAGTGGCGTGGGCATGGAACCCCATTCCTGGATTTTGAAGATTGGGGTTTTAAGGCGTTAGGCGGTGGGCTGGCGGCATGCATGGCTTATCAGTGTGTACATTCTTCATGTTTGAGGCCAACCCATGGGTATCAGGGCCTGCCATGCACGTTTGTGTTCAGGGTTAAAAGTGCAGCGGATACTCCCCCCTGGTTTAATTACATGTCCACCTTGGTCCACTCAATCTGTCCCCCGTGATATCCCTTCTTTTATGAAGCAGTCTTCTAGCACCAGCAGTTTTGGATTACTGAGAGAAGCAGAGGGTGAGAAGGCACTTCGTAAGCAAACTCAGCCCCTATGACCAAGACCAAAAGCATGGCGTCCAGGGGAAATTCAGCCATGCGAAAGCTACACTGATCAAGTACGTTCTTCAGTTGAGGCAGCTCTAGCGCATATCGCCTGCCAGCTTGAGTATTTCACATCCCACAGGCTGCCTGGGATTCGTGCACGCAAACCAACGCGAGTTCCGGGACTCAACAAATAATAAAGCAAGTTCTGCTCAGACCAAACCCTCTCTATCCCCTCAGCTTCATCTCCCCCTGCCTCTGTCCTCCAGATGAAGCATTGCATTGAGCAGGCCTGGGCCCACGCGCTGCGGTGTTGCGCCCTTGCCAGCAAGTAGGCCCGTCAATCTCTTTTCCTCCACGCGTAGCGCCTCCATGTCCTCCTCAGCCTCTTTTTGATCTGCACAGCAGAAGTTATAAAGTTTTCGGATTTACACTACATGACATAGCTGCAGTAAAAATAACAAGAAGATAGTTTTTGCGGCACTGTCCACTAACAGTGTTTTTTCATATTATTTTGCTTGGCCTTTAAAAATTGGGAGGCCAGCCGCCCAACCCTGAACCTGAGACCCTAACTAAAAAAACCAACCCGGGTGCGCAGGTGGTCCTCATCATCAGCTAAGAAAAGGCGAGCAGGAACAAGAGAGGCACACGACCAACAAGCACTCCCACAGCCGCATTAACTCATGCGTCACTTAGATTAAGGTAGAGAGACAAACTGCTACCCCGCCACAACATCCCTCTAGCTAGATCACGCTATACAACAAGAAGCCCTATCATAAGTGAATGCTGAACGCCTTGATTAAGGAATAAGTTTAGAAAGCCTGAGGTGTGGAAATGTGAGGAAGGCACGGCGGAGCCTCGCGGGTTGAGGGGACCCACTGCCCCCTGATCCCTGCCTGAGGGTCCGGGCGCCAGCAATCCCCGGTGGAGGCTTATGGGCTTTGCCCATAAGGTTCAGAAACAGTGTGTGGCATATACTCGAGTTTCTTGTCACGAACCTGTTGCAATTCACCTGTTTAAGTCCAGTCAGTCGCTCCGTAACAGCAGCAGCACTTTATATACTTTCGGTCAGGCAATTTGTATGTCCTCCCAAATGATAATTTATGGCCTCGTTTCTGGCCTGGGCATTGCCTGGGGCCATTATGGCCCAAACAAAAACACTGTTCATTGGGCTTGCTTCACTGTTGGAAGGGGGATTCAGAGGCAGCCAGGCAGAAAAATGCTGTGTGTCCACCCGCAGCCCTCCTACAACTGAACAGTCCACGAGCATATCTCCCCATACCCGCTGAAGCAGTTTATGCCGTGGTGCACCATGGGGTGTAGGGTTCAAATTGGCACTGAATCTGCTGATGCGGTCATGCGGGAGTGCGAGCTGTGAGACGTCAATGCTCAGGTGTCAGATGCTCAGAGCCTCAGACGTCGAGTCTTGAGGTCATGGAGATGCGTGATTAGAAGTACTTCAAAATGTTACTTTTCGTCGGTACAGGTTCCTGCATGGTGGGTACCGACGGGGGGTACACGTCAAGACTAAAGAGGGGGTACACATAAGGGGTCAACCTCATGCAGTATAAACCTCATGCGGTAAGCCTCAGGCGGGTTATACCCTCTTGGCATATACCGGTACCTCATGCGGTAAAACCTTTTGGGGCAGACCATTGCCTGGGAGCATACTGGTTAGGTGTTCGGGTTGCTGCCTCTCTGGCGCATCGACCTTGATCTGTAGAAGACATACCGGTATGGGAGTGCAGGCATGAGGGAGGAGAGGAGCCCTCAAGCAGCCCGTTGGCCTCCTAGTCCTCAGCGTTAACTCCCGACCTTGCCCCTTCCCAGCACAGCCCGGCTGGGCCCGCCGTGACCAGGCCCGGCTTTATTTTGCTTGGACTTAACAAAGTATGAGGCCGGCCGCCCAACCCTATAAAACCTGAGACGCAAACATAAAAAACAACCCGGGAGCGCTTGTGGCCCTCGTCGACGGAAACCACTGACCTTGCTCCAGCATGGCTTTGGCCTCCTCGGCTGCTGCCTTGACAATAACGCCGCCGTGCCTAGTGAGCCAAATGCTCTTTTGGGAGATGGGGCTCCTGCGGATCGCTGTCAACGCCTCGCGCAGCTCCTGCCGCTGACGATCGCATTCCACCTTCTGCAGGGTGGCATGGGCGCACGGGTGCATGGCAGCATAGGGCATAAGCAGATGGGACCACGAACGCATGGCGGCATGGAAGCATGGGGGCATGAGCGCTGGGCCGCATCAGCGCTTAACGCCATGGGGGTATGGCCGCATGGGATGCATGCATGCTCTTCTGTCCCAACAGGTGCTCCCATGGTTGCATGTTGGCAAGAATCGAAACATGCAGACGCACGTGCTCCCACACATGCCCACACCTGCTTCCTGACTGCCACGAAGAGTTGCCCCAGACGCTCGGTCTCAAGAACTTCGTTCTGCAACTTCAAGACGGCTGGGTTTTGCGTCTCCTTGGCACGGGACATCGACGAGGCGGAAGGTGTGAGGCCCTGTTGCCTTTACTTTTCGAGTAGGTGATGATTAATTGATCCACCAGTAGCGGTAGTTGGCTGGATACGCAAATTAGGGGTTAGCCGTTTCGTGTCGGTTCCTGCCTTATTTGCTTCCTTGCATTGACCCTTCTTCCTGACGACGACGCCTCAGACACAGAACTTATTAGGCTTACAGCGTGAACTGTGCTGATAACCATTTTCTTGCAGTTGATCAAATTCCTACAAGCGCGGAAGAGTGTGACCTAGCACGCCATTCGTTGTGAGGATGCCGTTATTTCAGTTTCGTCCCCGACGCAACATGATTGGACATGGGACAGGCATACAACGATTATTCCTCGATGTATTTCATTTTCATGATGCTGCAATGTCAGCCGGAATGGCTGTCATATCGCTGACGGCATCATGCATGCTTCAATGTCAGCCCATGCATCATGCATGCAGTCTGGACCCGCTCGTGTACACGTGTTGAACGTCGTAGATATAATTGTGTACCGCTGGCAAGGTTGATTTACCCTGGCACCTCTCTTGTGGACAATTCTCTCCAAGCTGTTACTTACAGATGTATGGCATTGCTCCGCTCTTTCATGTCATGCAACCCTACATGTCCCAGAGGTGCTGGCGCTAGTTGATGCAGCATACGAGCGGGCGCAGCTAAATGCAGCTGGAAGAGGGGATCCCAGAAATCCTGCCACTGAACACCGGTCTACGGCGGCCTACCTCACCTGGTTTCAGTCTGCGGCGGGCCGCTTGCTGGCGCAGGCCAGGGAGTGTGCTTGTGTGCGCACGAAGTTAAGGCTGCGGCTCGGCGCTGTGAGCACAGCTGACACTCGAGGACGGCGCAGCGGTCAGCAGCGTGACGGGCGGTGCTGCCAACGGTGTTGGGCAAGGGGAGATGGCGAGCATGTGGAGGATGCGCTGCATGTGTGCTTACCAGTGCCCTTGCGTGAAGGAGAGGCTTACGGAGAGAGGTTGGACAGGCCCCCCCGGAAGGTGCCCACAGACTTACAAACAGTTGTACCAGGGCATTTTGGATGGGAGGCTCTGACTTTTGTTGAGGACGTCGTTCGCTTTGTTGAGGCCTAGTTTTGTTGTTTTTCCTTGCCTTCTTGGGGAAATAGGCTTGAGAGGGGCAAGGTTAACTTCGGGCTGCCTTTTCCTTTTTTGGGGGGGGGTAGTTATTGTTTCTTCTCCTTCTTTCCCTCTTAAGTTTCTTTTCTTCCAAAGAGACAGTTTGGCGACCAAACCCTTTTGAGCAGGGCCCAGAGGTGTAATGTCATTGACATGGTAGGAGGCCTGGACTACCGTAGGCCAAATACAAAATAACTCTGCGCAGCTACCTATGGGAGCGATCCACATAATGACCTTCTTAACCAGATCCATGTAGAGGCTTTATTTGCGAGAGCCAGTTGTGGACTCAAAGTCTTAGATCAAAAGTTGAAACAAAAAAATGCACCCAGACAGCTGATGCAGCATGCATACATGGTGGCAAACATGGCTAGTAGATCGTTCTGGGATAATGCTGTTAGCTATGCTGGGATATATCTGTGGCCAGCATGCATACAATCTCAGCGAGTCATGTCCATCTGCGACTTCTTGACGACCCATAGCCTGGGCGTTTGGAATAATGTGCATTTCTTCATAGACCAAGCGGTCTCTGAATGAGAGGCAGCTAAAGGGCGGACGCTTAAAATTGCAGCATGCGGCGAGCTCCAAGCCATATTGGCTGAACTTGTGCCCGCAAACCATACAAGTTCGGACGAATAATAAGCAAAAACCCAGCCCGTTCTTTTCATCCCTGGGGGCAATGAACAAGCACTTCCATTTAACAGTGCATAGGGAACACCCCCCTTGGAGTAATTCATAAGCCTTGTCGAGCCCAACAACATTCCAACTGGGCTATGCCTCACAACATCGACTGCCACCTGCTGGCTGCCACATCTACAGCGTCATGCCCAGAGACATATTCGTATTCAAGTCTTGAATAGAGCATCGGGACGGCCAGTCTTCATCACTTAGCTTCACAACCGCAGCAACAAAACAGGTAAACCACAGGACCTGGATGCACTGTATTACAAAATGAAAACCCAAGCCGAATGCCAGGGGCTAATTCACAACGAGATCCCATGGCCCATCCAGCTAGCTCAGCCGCAAACTAAAACGGAAAATACATAGACAACGCCACGGTCCACCTGGTGAGCCCTGTCCCCCAGCTTGCCACGATGAGCCCATACATCGGACTCATCAAGACTTCCGGTTCGACCCTCTCGTCACAGGCTCATTCCACCTTACGCAGCCTTGCTCCCACGAGGGGCTGCCTTTTAAACACCTTGGCAAAAAGCCCTGGGGCGCCACCATCCGCCTCAGGAGCAGCAGCGGAGGGGGCGTCTGCGGCGCTCCCTGACGGTTGGATGGACTGGGGCGATGCCGATACCCGGACCGCCGCCTCTGGTTCATTCCTCGAGGGGACGGCCTGGCTGGCCTCGCCACTCTCCGACGCGCCTCCAGGCTTCTGACTGCCCAACGGCTTGCCCGCGGCGTTCTTTGATTCAGGCATAACCACTGCTGACACCTGCAAGCATCGCCAGGGGAACGTGAGGGAATCGAACACCTCTAGAACCCTCTACCAGAAGGACGTCCCGGGAGATATAGGAGACCTGGGGTTACCCTCGTGGTACGGATTAGCGCACGGAGATCTTACGTCAGCATCGCTGCGTAGTCTCTTACAGGTGGCACGACTTCAGGAGCAGCAGCAGCAGCAGGGTTCAGTTTCAAGGCACCCAGGGTTAAGATTGTGGGATTAGGAGGGCTGAGGAGCAGCAGCAGCAGCCTTAGGTTCAGTATTAAGGCGCCCAGTTGGGGCTCCGATACCGTAAAGGGACTCCGGCGTAATGGGAGACCATCTGTTATGCAGTAACACAGTACCCTAAATATTCTGACTGAGGAATTGTAACATTTGCGTGACACTTTGATTCAGGCAAATTTCAGGCATGGGCACTGCTGATACCTGCTAGCATTGTCAGGGGCAGGGTGGCACGGCTACAGGAGCCTCAAGGCTGTGTCAGGCTTCACTACATTTTCCAAGGTTCCCCAATATTGATGGTCCCCCCTTGCCCTTAGTTTATTTCATTCGAAGCTCCGCCCATCGGCGCCGCCTGCCCTCCCCCTTGTCCTCACCTTCAGCCCCCCCCCCTCCCCCTGCCCCAGACCCCCCCCCTTGCCCTCACCTTCAGTCCCCCCCCCCTCCCCCTGCCCCAGATCCCCCCCCTTGCCCTCACCTTCAGCCCCCTCTCCCCCGGCCCAGATCCCTCCCCTTGCCCTCACCTTCAGCCCCCCCCCCCCCCCCTCCCTGCCCCAGATCCCCCCCTTGCCCTCACCTTTCAGCCCCCCCTCCCCCTGCCCCAGATCCAGACCCCCTTGCCCTCACCTTCAGCCCCCCCCCTCCCCCTGCCCCAGATCCCCCCCTTGCCCTCACCTTCAGCCCCCCCCGCCCCCCTGCCCCAGATCCCCCCCTTGCCCTCACCTTCAGCCCCCTCCTCCCCCTGCCCCAGATCCCCCCCTTGCCCTCACCTTCAGCCCCCCCCCTCCCCCTGCTCAGATCCCCCCCCTTGCCCTCACCTTCAGCCCCCCCCCTCCCCTGCCCAGATCCCCCCCTTGCCCTCAACCTTCAGCCCCCCTCCCCCCCCCTGCCCCAGATCCCCCCCCTTGCCCTCACCTTCAGGCCCCCCCCCCCCCCCCCCTCACCCCTGCCCCAGATCCCCCCCCTTGCCCTCACCTTCAGCCCCCCCCCTCCACCCTGTCCCAGATCCCCCCCCTTGCCCCCCCTTCCAAGCCCCCCCCTCCTCCCCCTGCCCCAGATCCCCCCCTTGCCCTC